>JAPQRQ010000015.1:25997537-26050695 GCA_037367365.1 Apogon talboti
ACACACACACACACACACACACACACACACACACACACACACACACACACACACACACACACACACACAGTATATCATCCTACTTATTATGATACTAATTCCAGGCTGTAGCACCAACTCCATATATAAAGGACAATAACTACAATGTTGTTTCCTGTTGTGGAAAAAGGCTAAAATATAGGCCAATCAATATGATCAGATGATACATTATACTGTTATTATTGTTGTTATTTCTACATAGATATTTTTGATGTATCCTTTTACTTTACTTTTTGTGGTTGTTTCAGCTGGTTCTGGAATAAAGGACAAGTTTATTATTTTCAGAAGTCGGTTTTACATTTTTGCAATTTTCTTTGCGTAGTAAAATAACCAAAGATTAATTGACTACAAAATGAATCAATAGCTGCAGTTCTAGTTCATACTCTCTATGGTGAAACAGAAGACAAAGTACATTCTAATGTCACTGCTTTGGTTTTTATGTTGCATTTTCCAAACTGTTTCCCATTGGAAGTCTTTAGAATATGAACTGAGTTTGTGAACATCCATTTAGAGTGAGTACATTTTCTGACGGCAGGTAGCAGACATGCTGTGGTTTCTCTATGGAGTCAGAATAATGCTGCTAAGAATAAACAGCATGTTTAGCTAAAAAAAGGTTGGAGAGTGAAAGCTAAAGCTTAGTGGTCTCAAGAGGACTCAACCACCCACAGCAAAATTAAACTTTAATGATCAAAATATGAGAGGTGAGCAGATACAGGGGGATAACAAATCTGTTTAACTACAGTCCTTTATAATAAGGTAACAGAAACTTCACCATTGCTTTTACTTCATCTGTATCCAATTTGTGTGTAGAATCAATGTATTACATAGGAACATGGAAGGTAAAGAAAGTGGAATGGTTGACCAAAAGCTTTTTACATACAGAATAAAACATCTTTAAATTATTTATTCAAGTCAACATAATGGGTCTGTCTACATGCACCTCAAACAACAAATGGGATGTTTGAATCTCGTTGCTGAGTGCATCACAGTGCTGCCTTCACTCTTTTGTTAGTCAACGTGATATCTGTGTCTCAAGCCACTTTTACACAGAGATCCCGGAACAAAGGTGAGGTAGTGATCCCACCTTTTTTCCACCATTGACCGATTTACACAGCAAAGCCAAAGGAGTAACAGAGGTGAGACAGGCTGGACTTTTACACAGCAGACCTGCATTCCAGAATCAAAGGTGCGGTGACGCAGCGTATAGTGTGACCTATAACTTTTGTGTTGGAAATACCCAGAGCATAGCGGTGTTGGCTCTAAAAACAACCACACCGTTCCACAAAATGTTAGCATAGATAGAGTCCTCTGCCCAAAGTGACAACAGCTCGCGGATCTCAGTGTCTCCCCAGTTTTACATTTTTCTAGTCACGTTGATATGTTTGTTACACGGCCTGTACTTATTTTTAATTCCCCCGGCGTGGGCGTTGTACGCGCAATACGTGATCAAAACGTCACACTTTGGTTGCGGAACGAGAGGTGTTCCTTTTACATAGCGTTCCGGAATCATGACTCCACCTTTATCACGGCTCTGCTACTACCTCCAGAAGCGTTACAGAGCCGTAACACAGGTGGGACCAAATGATCCCACCATTTCGTTTATACAGACGTCATTCCGGAATAAAGGTGAAATGTTTCTGGAAAAGAAGTGCTGTGTAAAAGTGGCTGTAGTCTGTCTTTTAGAGACCAAGAACTGGAGAATGATTTCAAATGACCACTTAAAATACATTATAAGCTTTGATGTGTGTATTTAATAAATCAAATTTCACTGCAAGGCAGTTCCAGCAGATTGAAGGGAGGAGTATTTTTAACATGATTTCTGGTGAGTGACCAGAAGACCAGCTGAAATAAAAAGGCTTTTTATAATTCAGTACCATTAAGACGGATTGATATCTGAACCAATAATCTCATCCTCAGGGCCATTTTAGAAGAAACGCCTCATTGGTTTGAAACACACACACACACACATGCATGCACGCACGCACGCACGCACACACACTGTCAAACACAGACATGCACAGGAACAAAAAGACACAAGAGGAATATACACAAACACAAAAAACAAATGTTCTTGGGGTCCTAATGGATGTCCCAGTGTTAATGCGGTTGAAACTGCCGCAATGGAGATCCATACTAACTCAATAACATGACATCAGACAGGAGACAGTGCTGTGTCTTTGTGTAATTACAAGTGTCAAAGATGGAGATGTTGCTACAGTGAGTTTGAGCCCAGACAAACTTTTCAAACCATTCGATTGTGTTTGTATTTTCATTCCTCTAGAGCTACACTAATGGTAAAACACTCCACATGATGCCCATGATGACTATTCAAATGCACCCTTTCCCTGTGGCTGCCTAAAAAAAGGAGATAGAGGTGGATGATTAATCCTTTCATTATTGCAACATCAGCCTGTGCAATAGTATCACAAAAGGCTGCGATGTAATATGAAGTGTGTTGGGTGATTTTTCGATTCGATTACACTGCATAGAGAGCCCTGTGGAAAACATGAAACTCACCCTATTTTTACATTATTTAAAATACAGTGCAATTTTGTAGGTTCAAATTGGAAAAACTATTTCAATCACCAGTTCAAACTGCAATCACAGCACAGATAGACCTAATGTTTTACAAACTACAGGCATCAGCAGAATTTTGACATCAATTGTGACCTACTGCAAATATTTGAAAAAATTAGGAATAGCAAAGAATATAACTGTTAAAATTGTGGTTAGAATTGCCTAGATTTTGATTGTTAATCAGTTAAAGGTTTCATGATCAGTTACTTTGAGTTTGGAATCAATGATTTATTTATTAGTTTACTGATTTAATATGAACAACACAAGGTAATTGACAAAATTACGTCACGTTAACCCTCAAAGACCCAAACGTCCACTGTTGACCAAAACCATCTACTGATCTAAAATGTTTAATATGTGTTGATCCATTAATCCTATCAACACATGTAAATAATTGGTGTAATATGCAGTTTGTCATCTTTTCATGGTCATCAGATATGACCCATTTGGACGTTCAGAGGCTCTCTAGTGAACATGGACACACCATCATCTTCTACAACATTGATTTACCAGTAAAATCCATGGAGTCTCATAAATGACATGACAAGAGGCTATCTTGTTGCCACAGTACTGTGGTGATATATGGCGTATACTTCAATGCATTCTTTTGTGCATTTTGCTACCAAAAAATAGTGATTGTATGTAGTATGGAATAAGAATTTTTTCATTAAATGCTCTATATGTTTTTTGGTGTTTTTTGCTCTGTGCAGTCCATGAGATTAAGGCTGGAGAAGGTGGGCAGAGCTACATGTTAGACGCGGCAGTGTGCTGTGTTACTTCTCAGTTCTGTTAGTTCTGTGTCAGTTGAGTGCTCTGAATTCTGCACTCTGAACATTGTCCCAGTGGCTGATTTATATCAAACCGTCGCCCACATGTTCGGATGCTATGATACAGACTGGTCAGTGGTGGCACTCCTTTTGAGTGATAGACAAATCACAACAATGGCATATGGTCAGTCATTGGATTTCTTTTTAATTTCCTTCATTTCATAAAGCCTTCTCTCCTCTCGTTTTTTCCAGATATCAAATGACGCATGAGTTTGTCCTGAGTATCTATATTGAGACGGTTTCTCTGCCGGGTGAGGATCTGATTTTGAATGGATTTTGGCCGGCTCGACTGGCTTGATGTCAGCGATGAAGCATCGGGGGCCTGGGAGGGGTTATCACAAGTGCGAGATACGTGACCGTCAAAACAGACCACTTCACTGGCAGTTGTACAGCCTGAGCTGGTAAGACCTTTATCAAACGATAGTTTTAGTTGTTTTAGTTTCTCGTTTGGAGGCATCTTTTCACCGGAGATTGACAAATTTACAACACAGTATTTCATTGGCGCCTGCAGCCATATGGCCTGTGCGTACTGAGTGAAATTTGAGAGAGAGAGAGAGAGATATGCACAGACCACACTACTAAATGCGTACTAAATAGCTGGCTCATAAGAAAATGCGAACAGACATTTTAATTGACCGCTTGTGGGGGGAAAAAAAACTATCGTAAATTTTGTTTTATCTTCTCGTCCACTGGGATTCATTGGTTCAAATTTTTTGAGTCCTTTTCTAATGTTATGTATATAGGATGCTGGTCACAGGGGTAGATAAAACACTGTAAGTGACTAAATTAGTTCGTTTTGCAGTTCAGGGAAACATATTCCTTACATAAATCACTGTTCAGGATAGGTTTCCACTGCCTGCTTTCCGGACGCTTTAGCCTGTCTGCGAAGACAATTTGTTATTATTTAACTAAAAGCTCAGTTTTAGAGTAGAATATAATAGCCTTTTATTGTCATTGCTCAGGGGTGTACACCAAAATTTGTGGATGCAACTCTGCATGGTCAAGAAAAGCAAACAACAATACCACATAAATTCCAACAAGACAGTGAATTAACGTAATTAAAGCAAACGACAGGACATTGTATTTGTGTGACCATGTAGCCTATTGTGTCTATGGTTAAGGTGCCCTGCAGAAGATGAAACGAAATTACTTCAGAGCTGACACAGGACAGCTGCTCTTGGTGGTAACCAAAGGTAACTTTGGTAACTTGCACCATTGCTGTGAAAAACATTTGTGTCAGACTTTGAGCACATCAGAGTTCAGAAGCCAAACAAGCAGCTTATTGATTGTGTGTCATTACTTTTTGCAGCAGCAAAACAAGGTAGACAATTTCTGTTAATGTGTTAATGTGGATGAAATGAATGTATTTTGCCAAGCAAAGGTTTAGGTGCAGAACTCAAGTTAACTTATGTATTTGAGGTTTTTAGGTTTTTGAGGTTTTAAGGTTATTTGAGATTTTTAGTTTATTGTTGTTTCTTACCTGTTGTAGATTTCCCAAAAATCTGTATGCAAATATGCTAATATTAATGGTCGGAACTGATGTGAAACGCACCCTTAAATCCCCACCCATGCATCTCAATCTTTCAAAAACTTGCAGGCAATGAACCGTTGTCTGTTTTCTTCCCTACATGCAGTCATGATTAAGGTCACTAACAGAGAATAAAAGTATCAACCCACCAACCACCAATAATGCCCAGAAGCCAGACAGCACTGGAACCCTATGAAAACATGACTACTGTGAAAAGTCTCAGTGTTTCAGATGGTACAGTTTTGCTGTGATGCAGCGCCACAGCAAAATCCTTGCCACCACACCATACATTTGATACAAAAAATCATCACCATTGTATTAGACTTATTATACATATGTGTAATCCATAATAGGCCTACTATTTTCAATAAGAAGCTGTGTGCGGTCCGTGCTGCTGTACAATTTTTACCCCCAATTTTTTAAAATCCCCTAAGAATTATGTGCATGCTCCAAACTGTTGGGCATGCACAACCACATTCTTTTCGATGTAAACATCCGGTAGTGATCCGGTAGTGAAAGCTGTTGTACTGAATTGACCTCATTTATCATTTACTATAGTACATTTCACTTTATTTTGATATTCAAAACTACACAGTTTGTAGGAGGTACAAATAATACAGGTGTAAAACCAGCATGCTGTGTGGCGTACCACATTTACCTACGTAGTGTGCATGTGCAAAATCACTGGATGTACAAAAATAATACAGGGGTAAACATTGTACGTGACACTTCTGAGGTAATCAGAAGATCAGCGCATGACCCTCCCCCCCTTGATGACACACCGCCACACCAAGAGATCAATTCCACAGGAAACACTGAGCCCATAATACAATGCTATGTGTAGTTGGCCATCATGGTTACTACTCCAATGGCACACATGAGACTAAACTGCAGTTTTATTTTCATTTACAAAGCACACAGTTTAGAGCAGAGGTGGTCTTGAGACACTCGGCTGTGCGCTTTGCTGAAGTCATACCAATATTAAAACAAATACACGCACACTGAAATCCAAAGTCAGTACTCAAGTTTCTCCCTGGGGTTAAGTATTTGTAAGCAAAAAATAAACACATAAAACACCCCCACAAACTGGCAGCACTGTCCAAGACCATTTCAAGCTCCCAAAGCATCCAACACCAGAAAACTCCAGTGGATTTAAGTGTTATTTATATCTCTCATCAACAGACAACCTGATGTACATTCACAGTCAGTCCAGACTGTTTTGCCACGTCCGTGGGTGAGTTCTTCTCTTATATCACTACAATACCAACCCGACCACATATCTTTAACTAAAGGTTGCATCAGATGTTAAACTGCATTTTGCATCAAGCACTAAACCATTGAAGTGAAAAGGCCGTTTGCCATTTATCTTTAGTGCAGCCACCGGGGGGGGGGGGGGATTGACATATTCTGGCTTCAATTTTAGAGAGTCGTTCCAGTGTCTCTGCACGTTTCTATGTGTTAAAATGTACTACTTTTGTGTGGCTATTAAAAGTTAGTTCTTCATCATCATCAATTAGATAGTTTGTCAATTTGTCAATTAGATAGTGTTTCATACTACAAATCATGCCGGAGCTGTTGATTTAGGAGCTGACAGTTGTAAGAGGTATTTTTGACGAAACAGTAGCTTTTTTTTTGGTCCTCCGACTTAAACCCTTTGGTCATGACCATTTAACATAATTTCAAATTATCTGTCAAACCCATTTGTTTCTGCAGCTTTTCATACATGGTGGTGTTTTGCTGTCATTTCCATCTAAAATGTCATTTATGTTTCCATATCGGTTCACACCTGCACAAACACAAAATTCTAAATCTATAGCTGTTTTCACTGCATTTCTTCACAAATTTTTACACCTTATAAAAGTATTGAAAATATTCACAGCTCTTTATTACTCTTTATTGCTTTATTACAGCCAGAAAGAAAACAGGTTGGTGCAGTAAACAACAAAAAAAAATATCACTGGAGCTCTGAATGATGACAGTTACACTAGACCTCAAAAGTGATGGTCAGAGTCTGCCCTCTAGTGGAAAAAAAGAATCTAGAGCTGCATTTTAAACATGCACAGATTTGTCTTTTTATCATGAAACTGACATGTTTCATTACCAGGAAAACATCCTGACAATGAACCAACTCTTTCAGAGTGGAGGACCAAAACAATGTATCGCAACACTCCTAATGAATATGATATATTACAAGTAAAGTTATAATTAAGATGAGCTTTTTTTGACAAAGATATACACTACAAAAAGAAGTGTGTGCAAAGCAATAATAAAACGGAAATGGACCCTGGGCATCAACAGTGTTACCATTTGTGTACTTTAAGCAAGTTCCTCTCATCAGTTGGTTCCCCTTACATTATTTGTTCCACCAAACTGGATGTTAATTCCTCGTCTGCATCACATGAATAACAAACATTGCACATCTCTACATATGCTATTGTATGGTAATTTCTGAAAGACAGCATTATCAAAAGTTTGTGTATGCATGTGTGCTTTAAGAATCTTACTTTTCATGGTTCCAGCTTCTTCCTCATCATCATCATCAGAGTTGATGACCATGGTGCCGAGCTGGGACTGCATGGTTCCTGTGTCGTGTTCAATCATGGTCCATGCCGTGCCACCTAATGAACTCCCTAATGAACCAGCAGCCCGGATGGTTCCAGAGTCTCCTGTCCCTGCTCGTACCATTGTTCCCCGGTCCACCTCATCTTCATCCTGAGACACACAAACCAAAGCTTTAGTTAAAGTTAAAACTCCACCTACTATAAACATCAACAGTGACATTAGGGCTAAATGATATGATGAAAAATTCTCCAGCATTATGTCACACTATTTACACCCATTTTTGCATTATCTGGACAAAACTGGTTTAGACTAGCTCTAAATGTAATGTGTCATGAGGTAACTTTGATGAACGTTATGATGCAGGGCTATATAAATAAAATTTGATTGAACTTTGTGCTCATCAAGTCACATCAGAAATATTATGGTTTTGAAATTTTCATTATGTTTAACGTTACATTTAGTCATTCAGTTAGATTTTGACAACTTTGAATTGTCCTCACTAGGCTGGTTTTGTAGAGTCTTTTTTTTGCCAATCTACATTTTTTTTCATTAAAATGCATGTTTTGTTTTGTTTACACTCAGGGTCCACGACACCAGCATTATAAGCTCCTGAAAGGGAGAATTGGAAACGCAGTTGACTTTCTTTTACTTTGTCACCTCTACCCAGTGTTGTGTTGTGATGTGGACAGTCAAAAACACAGATGTTCAGAAACTTTTGAGAAACTGTGGAGCCCCTTTCATTCGAGTCTTTCCTGAAGATGTCATCCTTGACGACCGGGGGCCTGTTCCAGAAAGCAGGTTCAACATACTCTGAGTCTCTTTCTAAACTCCAAGTTGACTTACTCAGAGTTATGGTGACTATAAAGTCACCCACCTGCCACATCTTGGACTCTCTGATCGCCTCTCTCTGTCCAACAAGTGTCAACTGCAAATACAAACAGCTCATCAAGGAAAACTTTGCCAGCAACAGCACCAGGGACATGTGGCGGGGGATCAAAGAACTCACCGGCTACAAAGACACGCAGCCACTAACAGACTCCTCAGACATCACCTTACTGGAAGACCTGAACCAGTGCTTCACTTGCTTTGAGCAACGCATCGGAGAGGCCCACACTTGCACTACTCTTCCGGATAAGGATGACGCCCCCATCCAGCTGCAGCAGCATCAGGTCAGAGCTACCCTGTGCAGAGTCAACGCGAGGAAAGGTGCTGGTCCAGATGGAGTCACTGGCAAATATTTAGGGCATACGCAGACCAGCTAGCGAGGGTTTTCTCCACCATCGTCAACTTCTCACTACTGCAGTCTGTGGTTCCTACATGCCTTAAGTCAGCCACCATAGTTCCAGTGCCCAAGAAGAACACAGCGAGCTGCCTAAATGACTATCGTCCAGTTGCTCTAACATCCATCATCCCTAAATGCTTTGAGAGACTCATCTTACCCCACATCAAGGCCGTCATTCCTGTTGACTTTGACCCACTTCAGTTTACATATAGTTCATACAGGTCAACAGAGGACGCCATCATAACGGCCCTACACACAGCCCTCACACATCTGGACAACAGTAACACCTATGTGAGGATGCTGATTGCAGACTTCAGCTTTGCCTTTAACACAGCCATACCACAGAAACTGGCTCAGAAGTTGGGCAACCTGGGCCTGGGCAATTCATTGTGCACTTGGACACTGGATTTCCTCACCAACAGACCCCAGAACGTCAGGATAAGAGACGACACCTCCTCCACTGTTATCCTGAACACCGGTGCACCACAGGGGTGTTTCCTCAGCCCTCTCCTTTTCCGACTTTTTACCCATGACTGTTCCTACATCCACACCAACAACACCATCATCAAGTTTGCTGATGACACCACCATTATAGGCCTGATCAAGGATAACAATAAGTAGCCTATAGGGAGGAGGTCTGGCATCTGCGGCAATGGTGTGTCAACAATAACCTGGACCTAAACACATCAAAGACAAAGGAGATGGTAATGGACTTTAGGAGATCCAAACAATCTGAGCACCCCCCCATACATTGATGGAGAGGGGATAGAGAGGGTGGAAAGCTTAAAGTTCCTTGGAGTCCACATCTCAGCCGACCTCACCTGACCCACGAACATCTCTCACCAGGTGGGGATGCACAACAGAAAATGTACTTCCCAGGAAGCTATGTCAGGCTCACCTATCCCGACCCTGCTAACCAACTTTTATCGCTCCACCGAGAGCCTCCTGACCTGCTGTACAGTTTGGTTCAGCTGCTATACTGCAGAGGACAGGAAGGACCTGCTGCGAGTGGTGAGAGCAGCAGAGCGGATAATCGGGACAACACTACCCCCCCTAGTGACATCTACACTGGCAGACTCCAACAGAAAGCCAGAAAAATAATCACTGATCCCTCACACCCTGGACACCCCCCTCTTCTTCCCCCTCCACCCTGGAAGGAGATTCAGGTGACTCAGGAGTAGAACACACTCAAGCAGTTTTTACCCACAAGTGGTTAAATGCTTTTTTTGTTAAATCTTTTTTGCACATGCCTACATTTTCAGTATTTTGTGAATTTTGTATGCTATTTTTATAGTGTTTTTGCTGCTAAACAGAACAGAGCTGCTAAACTGATTAAAATTTTTCCTGTGACAGTGACAATAAAGATCTATTCTAGTCTATTAAAATGCTCCCCCTGCAACTTTGTTAAAAACGCTGAATGAGCATGAATGTATCATGAAATGAATCCAATTGGACCAAAGTCTTTATTACCATGTGTAAAGTCAGTTAAATTAAACTAACCAGCATCAACTAGAGAGGAAAATACAGGTCATGATATATTGTCTGGTTGTGTTTCTTGAATAGTCTGGGACAAATGAGTAACCTGTCAGCCTTGACAGATGTCTGTGCTGTCTCAATGCCCTTTTTCTTGTTACAACTCTATTCGAAAACTCACCTTTTCATATTTTAAATATTAATATTTTTGTAATAAAGATTTTGTAATCTTTAAGACTTTGCAAAAAGCTTTGTAATAATGTGAGAACAATAATCAAACATGAGAAATAAGTGTTAATTTTTAAATATATGCGTATTTCAAACTGTATTAGGAAACAGGACTTTAACTGTAATCATTGTAAAAAAGGTACGTATTCAAAATGTGCCATATTGCGAAATCTACTGATATGTGAATATGAAACAACTATGAAGGAGATTCTGATCATATTACACAGCCCTAAATAATATTATTTTTATACAATGCCTTGTTACTTTCAATTGTATACATCTCAGGTGTGAAGGTGTTTTTTGTGATAATCCAGTCAATACCGAATTGTCATCTTCGTCTGCGTCCTGTTCCCTCTGCTCGGCCTCCTCTTGTCTCTTCAGTTTGATCTCCATGGCGTCTGTGATCAGTGCTCGGAGGGTGGAGCTGGGCTTTGCAAACTTAATGAAAGGATGCTGAAAGACAGAGATGACAATGAAGAGATACAAAGACTGCATCAAGTGAAAGATTACAGCTCATTTTACATTTTCTATCCATCAAATAGACTACTACCATTTTAAGAAAAGAAACAAATATTGTCTTAACTTTTCTGTTATTATAACAGACAGATTTAATTTTCTAACCCAGTGGAAGCACCTGTAACAGCTGTGTGGCAGTTGCTCTGTTTTCTGGATTTTTCACCAAACACTGGCCAACAAACTTTTGAAACTCTGCAGACCACAAGTCAGGGTTTCGAAATGTCGGGGGAGGATTTGTGGGAATCATGAAGATGGCCTGGAAAAGGAAACATGAGATTTATTAGGGTGGATATACAAGTTAAATAACAATGTGCACTATACACACACAACAGTGGACCAAATGAGGAAGAAAGGAAGCTATAAAGAAAAAAATTCACTCTTCCCCTGAATACAAACCTGTGGTGAGATGAGATGAGGCCAGTGAGAGACTGAGAGACTGTTTGCAGACCACAGACTGGGAGACACTCTGCAGCTCTCATGGAGATGACCTAAACGGCGTAACCCAATGCTTCACAGACTACATCCATTTCTGCATGGAGAACACTGTGCCCACCCGGAGAATACAGCGTTTCTCCAGTAACAAGCCCTGGGTGATCCCTGAACTTACACCCATAACATCGGACCCCTGAACTGAGCCCTGCTGAACAAGAAGAGGGCTTTCAGTTCAGGGGACAGAGAGGAGCAGAAGAGGGTTTAGCACAAACTCAGATTTGAGATCAGGAAGGCCAACAGATACAGGACAATGCTGGAGAAGCAGCTGGTGCAGAGACGTGTGGAGAGGTCTGAAGACCATGTCAGGCCAGAATGCAGCCAGAATAACTACTGAGGCAGACCAGTGCTGGGCTAACAAACTGATTTGTTTTTCAACAGATTTGATTCCAACCCCAGCCCCTCAGCCACTACCACCCACCATCGGACCAGGTGAGGAGACAACTGAGGCAGAAAGAGCAGGAAAGCCAGAGGACTGGATTGGCTCAGCCCCAGACTGCTCACAGACTGTGCAGACAAGCTCTGTGAGGTGATCGTGTACATTTTCAACATGAGCCTCAGTCTGTAGACAGTCCCCATCCTATGGAAGACCTCCTGTGGTCCTGGTTCCTAAGTCGGCATATGCCAAGGAGCTGGACCACTACAGGCCTGTCGCCTTGACCTTCCACCTGATGAAGATCATGGAGAGGCTCATCCTCGCCCACCTCCACTCCGTGGTGAGCACAGCGATGGATCTGTTGCAGTTTGCCTACAGGCCGAACATTGGGGTGGATGATGCTGTTATCTACCTGCTACATCGGATTCTGACTCACCTGGAGACCACTGACAGCACTGTGAGAGTCATTTTCTTTGACTTCTCTGCATGGAAAGCTGAAGGGGGCTGGGTTTGATGGACGTCTGGCTGCATGGAACATCGACTACCTAACCAACAGGCCACAGTACAGTATGTGTCGCAGTATAACTGTGGGGCCATAAGGGCCTGTAAAGCCGTAGTCTGCAGCACAGGGTCCCCTCATGGAACAGTGCTCTTTCCTTTCCTTTTCACCCTTTACACATCAGACTTCACAACACCAACAACTGTCATCTCCAGAAGTTCTCCGATGACTCAGCCATTGTTGGCTGTGTCTAAGGGGAATGAATGAGCTGGAGTATTGGTTGGTCATCAGGGACTTTGTGGACTGGTGTGAGCGCAACCAGCTGTGCATAAACACCAGCAAAACGAAGGACATGGTGACTGACTTCCGGAGAAGACCACTACCCCCTGCATCGGTCAACATCCAGGGCTTGGACATTGAGCTGGTGGACAGTTTTAGATATCTGGGTGTTCACCTAAACAATAAACTGGACTGGTCACACAACACAGATGTCTTGTACAAAAAGGGCCAAAGTCGTCTTCATCTTTTGAGGAGACTAAGGTCCTTTGGAGTACACAGGCCTCTGCTAAGGACTTTTTATGACTCTGTGGTAGCCTTGGCCACCCACTACACTGTGGTCTGCTAGGGGGCAGTCAGCACTGACCGAAACAGGAAGAGACTTCACAAGCTAGTCAGGAGGGCCAGCTCTGACCTGGGCTGCCTTATGGACACTGTGAAGCAGGTGGGTGAGAGGAAGATGTTAGCCAAGCTGACATCCATCATGGACAACACCTCTCACCCACTACATCAGACCATGGAGACTCTGAGCAGGTCCTTCTGTGGCAGACTTCTACACCCACAGTGTAGGAAAGAGCGTTATCGCAGGTCATTCATCCCCACTGCTGTCAGACTGTGCAACACAACAGTGTAACCTCCACCAGTGTAACCTGTAACCTGTGTAACCTCCCTCATCTGTACTACACCTTATTTGTACGGACTGACTTTGCAATTCCACTCTGTTATATATACAGTATGTATATATACGTACATAGTCTGTATAGTTTTTACCCTTGGCCACACTGGCCGCAGGGTATTGTCATCAGTTGGTCGTCCATCCGTCTGTATGTGCAAAAACTTTGGCATGCACTGATAAGTCGGGCCACTGGAGGCAGTAGTGCGACTGATATGTCAAGGCTCCCACAGAGTCGGGCATACTTGACTCCACAGACGTCCGCACGTACTCGAGCCGGACTCAATGCAGACATGAGACTGAGCTGATAAGTAGGAAATTGGTGTTATAGTCTGTAGTGGCTCTTCGATGAATAATTTCATCAAGGCCCTACTTTGCAATGAATTGCACAAGTTAGTATGGGTTGCTATTGATCCTGAATAAACTATCTAGCAAATATCATATGGGATAATGATTTTTATTGTTAAATATGCATATATCATATTTATATGATACTGTTATTATTATGTGTTAAATGATGTCATCTTAGTACAACTTACCTACCTACCTATATGTAATAATGTATTACATAGATTCAGTAAGACTATTTACAACATCAAATGTTATGTATCTTTGAATGTATTATATATATATATATATTTGATTCATTGCTTTATCACTATAATAGACATCAGTTATAGAAACTCTACAATGTCACAACAAATCTGTGTAAATAACTGAATAATCATCTTTTATAAAATGTTGTATTCCCTTATCATACACAAACCAATTCTAGTATTAATTAACAGTCTCAAACATTTTATATATGGGAAATCAACATATCAGTGACTGTCAATATTTTGTAGATTTTTCTTAAGTCAGGCCGAGGGTCTTCAAGTGCGGGCATGTTACTTTCATTATTATTATTATTTTTAATTTTATATTGTTTGTTTTCTTGCACTATCTATCTTTAATCATGCACACTTTTTCTTGCACTTCATTCTGTTGCTGCCTTGACCATTGAATTTCCCCATTGTGGGATCCATAAAGTCTAATCTAATTGAATATTTCACTTAATTGCTAATTTTCCTTGTTTGTAATTTCTTAAAGGTAACCGATAACTCTCTCTGTACACAAAACTACACATTAGTGTCTGTTCTGTCCTCAGATGTTCAGTTAAATAGGTTATATGTAAATTGTTTAAAATGTGTGATAAATAATAATTCATGTAGTGTTAAAATATATTACACCTGTAGTTAAAAGCATAGAAATTGATTGATTAATTACGACAACCTATATTTTGAAATGCCTTTAAGAATCGCATTAAGTATAATGGGCTACAGATGCCTTAACAGCAAACATTAAAGCATATGGTGAGAGATACAGATGTGTTCGAGGCTCCATCCTGTCTTTCACTTCTCCAACACCCTCAAAAGCAATAACTGTAAGTTTGATTGCTTAAAGGAGAATTGTGCAGGATTTTTACCTTAATTAAACAGCTTCAGAGTAATTGTGACAGTAAAATGGCTTGTTAGGGGGAGAATGGAAGCCCTCCACCTTCCCACTAAGGTCTCTAGGGACAAATATGCCACTTGCAATTTCTCGGCACTGCCTTGGTGGCGTAGATCTTGTCTCTTGTGAGAAATGTTATGGTTTACGGTGCTATGACATAAACACACCCCCAGCCAGGTATGGCTGGCTAGCTGTAAACACAAGTGAGCCACGCCTTCATTTCACAGGCATTTACCATAGCAGAGCTGGCAGAGAAAAGGAAGAGGTGGTTGTTGCCAGAGGATGCTAGGAATAAGAAAAGAGTGAGTGACCAAACGAGAAACAAGATAAAAGTCTGCGTTGGTCTAGGTTTGCAGAATAGTGAGAGCTGAAGGAATAAGAAGCATCAAAGCGGATGCAAACTTGTCGTTGTTGTTGCTGCACTTGTAAGTATTGCTGAGATAATTCTCTATACTCTATGTATTTTAGTGGATTTTTTGCACTGTTGATGATTGCTACTGGTTGTAACAGTGTTTACTTGTATACGAACTCATTTTATGAAGGATGCCTGGATGCTGTCTAGCTAGCGGAGCTGTTAGTATACTAGTAATCACAGTTGTTTGTGTCATGTAGGTCTATGTTTATTTTGTTTACCAGATGGCCCTTTGTGTGCCTCAGGAGTGTGTTTTTACTACTAGCCACAGAATTTTGTCAGTTGAATCTAGTTTTTGTGAGATGTATGTACTTCATTGCATGACCCATGTCTAATTTGTTTCATCTGAGTAGCGACTGGCATAACGACTAGCCTTGATGTTCAATCTTAGCTGGTGTTGTATGATACTTGTCTCTTGCACAGATGAAGGTCTAGACTCTACATACTTGTTGTTATATGTGTTGGCCCTGGGATGACAGCATGCTCATCGCTGTCGGGGCCGGGACTCGGTGACAGGTGAGAGTTTCTGGTGTTTGTTGTCATTATAAAGGTTAGCCCTGGGATGATAGCGCGCTAATCGTTAACAGGGCTCGGACGTGGTGACAGGTGGAAGCTGCTGATGTTTGTTAGCTCTTGCGGCTAGTGTTAGCAGTGCAGTGCTAGCGACTGCAGACGGCACCTCAGACCGCTGGTCCCTGCACCCAAAACCCGCGTGTCAATGTGACCCATCCGCCTGAATGGCCAGGGGGCTCCTGTCCGCATGTCCCCCTGCTGCAGCTCCGTTTCTGAGACCTCCTCTGTGAAGTGCAAACAAATGTCCCAAACTTCAATGTCCGGCTAAAGTTTGTGCCTATGGCACTGGTGTCACAGGTGCCGCGCTTATTTGGCTTACTTGCGGTGCCTGTGGCACTGCTGCCAAAGACGCTATTGTGTGGTGTTATATTGATAAAGGCCACTTGCCAATGTCATGTGACTAAAAGGACTTTCGAGCCAGGCATGAAGAAAATGCCACAGAAACGTTTGTTGGTTATGGAATGGGAGTCAGGCTAATGCAGAGGTAAGTTTGTTTGTGAATATAGACCAGATTTATTGCACAAAGAACCACAAATATTTCCTAGTGACCACTCACAGCACTAAAGACACACAGTGGACCTGAGATGTGGCTGCCAGCTGGGCCAGATTCGCTGTTTAAAACGGATGCATATGTCTGATAAGTTTGAGAATGTGGTGGACATGAAATAAATATATCAATTCACTAGAATCCTGTTTCAGTCCTCTTGACAGTTCATACAATGGGTTTTTTGCAAATGCTGCTGTATGTAATGCCTTGCCATTTCCTGTTGTCTCTCCAACAAATTGTATTTTTTCACAATAAATGTGCCGCAGCCACTGAAGCCATGTAAGCTGTGGCACGTGTGGCAGTGGTCCCACAGGCACCAGAAGTAAGCCACGGGTCGCAGGGAGTAAGCCACGGGTCGCAGAATTATCTCGTCTCTACTGCCAAACTCAGTAAAATCTTACACAGTTCCACTTCAATGCTGGAAATAATATATTTGAGACTTAAGCCAAGTTTGTTTGGTAGTAGTTCAGTACAGGCAGTTATAGCACATAACGTTTATGCTAATAATGTCAACAATCTATGCTAGTATGCATGTGTCTTCATTAGCATATCAATAGTGCTTCACACCTTATGAATGATCATATTAGCATATTAATGACACTACATACAAGTATTCCTGTTCTTATATGTAATGATGTACTGTACATGCATTTCTGTTTGATAAAGGAGGCTTTTTTTTCTCTTCATTTTGCACTCAAAACTTTTCAACTGTCACATGAAGACTGAATAAAGGGAGTAAGGCACGCCATATCCTTGCTCGTGAAAGAGTTTGACTTGCTGTTTAACTGCATTAACATACTGGTTGTATAAAACAAAAACAGTACAGTGTACATTTTCTTTTATTTATCACTTTAAAAAAAAGGTTATTCTACACATTATCACTTTGTCTCAATTTCCATGCCTCTAAGTTCATACTCTCTATGTAAGAGCCAAAGAGTTGATTGGCTTGGCATCATGGAGGAAGAGCATGGATCACAAAACCAGTAAATAACAGAAGACGAAACGGCACACAGCCGTCCTTTAGCTGTACTGCTAACAGGAATAATTTTCCACCTCAAGTGAAACACAAGTAAGTAAAAAGAAAGAGTAAAAGTAACAGGTCTGGTGAGTAGACAGGCAAGTATTCTTGATAACACTCATGATCATGCATGTGGAAGTGTACAGTAGCAAGAAAAAGTATGTGAACCCTTTAACATTTCCCAGTTTTCTGCATGAATTGGTCATTAAATGTGATCTTTATACACGTCACTAGTATAGACAAACTGAATGTGCTTAACCTAAGACCGTGTGAACAATCATTGTAAATCATGTCCTTACTGAGCACAGCTACTAAACATTCACAGTGCTTCTGGAAAAAGTGAATCCTTGATTGATGCGTGTTAAAAAGTAATCTGAAAGACTTTAAGGATTCAACCGTCCACAGTTAGACAAACTGTCTACAAATGGAGACATTTTAATACGGTCGCTAATCTCCATAGAAGTGGATGTCTAGCCAGGCTGACTCCAAGGACACAACGCAGAATGTTCAGTGAGGTAAAAAAAAAAAAAAATTAAAAATCCTAGAGTAACAGCTTAAAGGCTCAAGGGAACCAATGGATCAGGTTAACATCTCTGTTCATGAGTTTATTACATGTGAAAGATTGAACAGACACGTGTCCATGACATGACACCACAGAGGGAGATGCTGCTTTATAAAAAAAAAAAAAAACATCACTATGCCCAAAGTTTGCCAAAGAACACCTTAACAGTTCACAACACAACTGGAAAAGTTTTTTGTGGCCTGATGAAACTAAGGTTGAATTGTATGGGAAGAAAATGCTGTACTAGGGAAAAAGTAATTAAATTAACCGTCCACTAACATGAGAACATCATCCTCACAGTGAAATTTGGTGTAGGGAGTGTCAACATTTGGTTCTGTTTTACTGCCTCTGGACCACAAGACATCATAGACAAAATGAATTCCTAAGTATATAGCTGTGATAGTGTTTATCATATAGTTACATAGATGGTAGAGGTCTCTATTATGTGTACTAACAGTTGAAGTAGTACATCCACTGTTAGCACTTGTATATGTAGTAGTAGTATTAACAGTTATGGACATTTGTTCTAGTTACTTGTAATTATACTAACACCAGCTGTTCTACTTCCTAATAGTTGCAGTTCAGTTTGCTGTGCATCCATGTGTCTACCCCTATTTCCCCCCCTTCTCCCCCCTTCCCATTCTTTCTTTCTCTCTCTTTCTCTTGCTTTACCCTCTCGGTTTAACCCCAACTGGTCAAGGCAGATGACCATCCTCCAGGAGTCAGGGTCTGCTCCAGGTTTCTGCCTGTTAAAAGGAAGTTTTTCTTCGCAACTGTCACCAAGTGTTTGCTCCTGGAGGTTTCTGTAAATTAGTTTGAGAGTCTGGTTTTGACCAGCTCTATATGTAAAGTGCCATGGGATAACTTCTGTTATGATTTGGCGCTATATAAATAAAATTTGATTTGATTTGATGTTTATCACCATATCGTACAGCATAATGTCAAGGTGTCTGTCCACCAGCTGAAGATCAGTAGAAGATGGTGATGCAGCAGAACAATGACCATAAAAAAAAGGAGTAAAGTGACTACAGAATGGCTTCAGAAAAAGAAAAATCCCATTTTGGAATGATCTTGTCAGAGCCTAGACCTGATTCCAATAGAGATTCTATAGAATGACCTGAAGAGAACTGCTCACATCAGACATTCTTAGAATATGACAGAACTGATGCAGTTCTGTTAGGTATAATGGTCTGAAATGTCCCTGGACATTATGAAGGTCTGAACAGAAGCTACTAAAAACGTTTGTTTAAGGTTGTTGCTGCCAAAGGAGGCTCAACCATTTATTAAACTGAGTGTTTAATAGATGTGTTCAATAAAGACATGAAATACTACAATTGTTTGTGTGGTATTAGGTTAAGCACATTGTGTTATCTATATTGGTAATTTAGATGCAGATCACATCCCATTTTAGGACTATTTGATACAGAGAACTAAAAAATTCCAAAGGCTCACATAGTTTCCCTTGTCACTGTACTAATGGAAATATCTGAAATACAATGTGACTTGTCTCACCCTCATGGGATGTATATCGGCATATGGGGGCTTCCCTTCAGCCATCTCTATCGCTGTTATTCCCAGGGACCAGATGTCAGCCACACAATTGTAGCCAATTTCTTGTATGACCTCTGGGGCCATCCAGAATGGTGTACCGATCACCGTGTTCCGCTTTGCCATAGTGTCCTGTCATGGCAGTCCAGAAAAAAACATTACAGAAACTTTTCTAGATATCCACACCATCCAAACAGTCAGTATATTTAATATACAGTGTGTATTTAATGGTGAAATGGTCTCACTGTGAGTTGTCCAGCAACTCCAAAGTCAGCCAGTTTGGCCTGACCCTCTGTGTTCAACAGGATGTTGCCTGCTTTTATATCTCTGTGGATTTTCCTCATGAAGTGAAGATACTCCAGACCCTTGAGAGTTGACTGAAGGATGGTGGCGATCTCCTCCTCTGTGAGCTATAAGACAAAGCAAGCACAACAGGGATTAAAGCTATAACTGTCAGTGTCTGTCATTTAAGCTGTAAAATACAGCTGAAAAAAAAAAAATCTTTGATGTCATTGTGTTACAAATCTTTTTGGATAATTTGGATGAGGCCTTGTGTTTTTTCACATATCATGAATGACTGCAGCCATCAACTATTTTTGTTATTGATTTCTCCATTGATTATTTTCTTCGATTAAATTAAATGATTATTGGAATAGGCAAAAAAATAAAAGTAACAATGACAAACAACAACAACCACAAAAAGTCTAAAAATAAAAGGATATATAAAAATATCTATGTAGATTAGGGTGATCCAAATATATGAAGTTCAAGGAAATTTTCCTCCACAACCTTATTTTTGTTCTATGCCGGCCTACTAACATTTGTAAAATGTGTAAAATTTTTTGCCTGATTCGTGAACATTTAGAGGTTGCTCAAGAAGGGATTGTTTTTCACAATGCAAAATTACAACAAAACTCAGAATTTTGACAAATGTTCTTGTAATCTACTTGCAATAAAAACAGATCCATACAAAACAAGGCTCTAAAGATTAAAATGCCTTCAATGTATTGCTTTTCTGTCAAGTTATTTTTCCATTCTTTTTCGGCTTCACATAGGCATCATAAAGCTCAGTACGGATGCGAATCCCAGAGTCAATTCTCTGGTGTGGAATTCATGCCCTCTGCCACAGCTCCATAACATGTGACACACTTCTGGATGCTGCTTCTTTCAGCGTTAACTTCTGGTCAGTGTGAAAGAACATCAGAAGTTGAAGGACATCTGCATTACTTAGGAGATGCGAGCTGGAAAGTTGGTTCCTCTACCTAACAACCAAACTTCAGTACTTCACAGTTCGGTACACAGGCTACATGGAAATCACTCATGCCTCACGGCAAGAAGGTCCTGAGTTCGATTCCAACATTGGTCGATCGGTGGGACCTTTCTGTGTGGAGTTTGCATGTTCTCCCCGTGTCTGCGTGGGTTCTCTGGCTTCCTCCCACCATCCAAAGTCTTGCACAGGTTCATTGATTAATCTAAAATGGCCCATGGGTGTGAATGTGAAAGTCTGTGTCAGCCCTGTGATGAACTGGCGACTCATCCAGGGTGTACCCCACCTTCGCCCTTAAGTAGCTGGGATAGGCTCCAGCGACCTAAGTGAGGATAAAGCGGGTTTACCAAGTGAGAAGAGTTATGCAAATTATAACATCTTTGTAAACTCTTCCTATCTGCAATTGTGCATTCTGTTATGGTCAGCAGACCCATTTAATTAATTAGAAGTGATGCCTCTAATCACTATGTCAATTTCACTAACATGTAAACAACACCAGCAGCAAAGATAATAGTTTCTATCTCATTGGAGTCTGTACTTGTTTGGACAATTTCTGCTATACTGGAGCCTGGGGTGAAATTGCTGGACTTTGAGTGACCTCTTAATAGGCATCAACCTGCTTCATTTTTACACTGCAGTTTTCTTAGATGCCATAGAATAGATTTAAACTTGTGGAGCTGAGTTTTAATAAAATGTATATTTTTCCATTGTTCTATGGACCACCCTAATGTAGCTATAACAAAAACAACAGTATAAAAATATAATATCTATAAATAGATATAAACAACAACAAAGTCAAACGACATCTACAAATATGTGCACTGCAGTCTTCAGCACATTTGAATCCAACATACTAACTTGCCAACAACTTAAGATGAAACTAAGATATAACTGAAAAAAATAAAGACAAATAAAGAATTTGGTTCCAAAACACTATAAATCCACAATTGTTAAATTGAGGGAAAAAAAGTTTCTTTTCAAACATTTTGAGTTTGAAACATTTTAAAAAATATATTTTAATTTGAAACATTTATTAAACAAACAAATCTTTTTTCCCCAAAATGCTATAAGATTTTTGACATGTTTTTCCACAAAATCCTATAAATCCATTTCATCAATAAAACCTCATTTTGTGTATGAAAGCAAACAAAAATTTAACCAGAAATAAGGAAAAGTTATCTATACATGTGACAAGCCCCAAACTTGGAAAACATTACTTAAATTGGCCCACAGATTTCCAAAAAACACATTAATCTTACCATCTTTCAAAAATTGCATTCAACTCTACAATTTCTGTGCAAAAATATAACTTCAAAGATGAAGGGATGTTCAGTTACTCATATGATGAACTTGGACAATATCTTACATTGGAGTAGTAACACTAAATCACATTCTCTTCACTGAAACACTAAAATACAAATAAGTCTGACACACACCAAACCACATACTCTCTCTCTTTGTCACCCACTTAACTGTCCTCCTGTTCACTCAGGTTTTTCTTTCTCTCTCTCTCTCTCTCTCTCTGTATTCTCTATTATGATTGTCTTTGGAAGGCTTCCGCTTCTTTACCATGGCCGAAACGAGTGTTGGCTCATTTCATATCACTAAAAACACATTTGAAAGACAACAGTGTTTACTGTCAGGGCGCAACCATGAGAGTTTGTGTGCTGGAATAGTGCGCGACGATTAGTTGAATAGAAATGCCAGGTTCTGCTGAAAATCAGGACTGGCGTTTGTCTCGGTTTGGGGGAAAAAGGGAAGAAACAGTGCAGGGAAGCAATTTTTGTTAAAAATTGATTACAGAACTTTGAATAGAGACCAAAGGTGAAGTTTAATTTGGCGCTAACTTTTTTTGTTTTTTCATGTTTTAGAACCAAACTCTTCGAACATTTTTAATGTGTGTGTCAAAGCTTAAAAGTTTAAAGGAGTAAATGATGGTTCTAATGAAGAACAGTAAGACATTTTCTGCCTTTTTGTCCTCATCTTTTCTGAGCTACGTTCCATGTTGTTTGTGTTGATCCTGGCATCATGTGTGCCACAATAAGCATCTGTGTGAAACACAACAATGGAACCAATGTTGAGCAGGAGCGAAATTAAGAAAACAAAGCTTTGCTTCAGGAAACCTGTAAACAAATATTTTGTTTAATCGATTTGAGTCAATTAATCACTTTCGGTCCCAGTGTTTTTTTTTTAACTGGTTGTAGAACAATTATGATTTTCTACAGAAATTACTTCATTAAACATTCAAATGTTCTATTCATTGTTGTTTCCAGCTGCATTTAAGACAGTTCTGCAGAATCTAAATAAATGGGAAACTAAAAATTAAATACAAAACATATATTATACATCAAACACCTTCATCTGGATCAAATGACCAAATATTAGGATTTGACACCTGCCACATGGCAAGCACTAGCTAACTCAAACCAGGACTGGGCAATATGTCCTAAAAAAAAATCTCAGATTTCTTAATGAAAAACTTGATTTTCGATTAAATTTTCAATCCCCTATTTAAAAGAATCTGAGTGCAGACTACAAATATATTGAAAAAAAATTTACTCGATTCACATACACGTGGAAATCTCTTTTCACCGTTTTCACTGTTATACTGTATTTGGTGCTTTTGAGAATCATGTAAATTAATTTCCTTAGTCCAAAAAATAAAACAAAGGAATTTTTCTGGAAAAATGAAGGTCCGGTTGTAAAGTTTTCAAACTCGAATCACCGGTATTCCATAGCAACGTATACAGAACCATTCACTTTGAATGGGAGAATGCCGGCTCCGCGGGAAACGCGCGTAGTTTCAGATGATTATGGACACACACTCCGACAATTCAATGTATGATGAAACTTTGAAAAAACTTTTTGAGACAGCAACGGAGGAATAGGACGTGAGGGAGAAGGAGACGGGAAACAGAGCAATACGGGTCCGACACAGATATGAGGGAGACAGCGAGGGCTACGTGGAAACAGAGGGACCTTAACCCTAACTGTCAGTACCAAAAGCCTGGAGGCATATTTTACAGCGAGGGTTTTCCTGTTCTGTATCTGATACTGTGAATCCAAACCCATTCTAGACGACTATAATCATATAACTGTTCTTGGGAAGGGGCTGCTCTCTACTGCTGGCTATCTCTGTATGTTGTTTGTTGTGTCTCAGTGATTCACGAGGGGGTGGAGGAGCAAGAGGTTCGAGCTCATTGAACTTCAGGAACCCGGAAGGACGTGTTGGCGAATGCAAAATACCTTTTTTTTGCATGATAAGAAAATCAATTTTCTAAAAATAAAATTCGACGTGATCAACAAATTACATTTTTTTGATTAAATCAATTTTTTGCCCAGCCCTAATTCAAACTAATATGTGGTTTAGCCACACATACCAAAAAAAAGTTGTGGATACGCCTATATCTAATATTGCCAAGGTTTCCTTTTGTTTCACACTTCTCTGGTATCATACGCAGATATATTTGGCCATGCTCTGTACTTAAGTGCTATATGTATTTATGTGCGTGTTGCTGGTATTATGTTACCGTCTTATTGCGTATTCGGATGATATCAGACACTGATCCAGCTCCACAATATTCCATGACAATCCACAGGTCGCTGTTCTTGAAGTAGCTGCCATAGTACCGCACCACATGAGGGCTAAACACAGAAATGACACCAAGATTTTGGAATTGTATTTCATTCAGCCAGTTTAAGATTTAAAATGGTGTATTAGATTCACAATAGAATAATCTTTCACCATAATAGCAAATATAATGTGGATGTGATAAACTCTGCAGAAAAACTGAAATCTTTAAAAAAAATATCTGTCATTGTTTAGAGCAACATCAGCTAAAACCCCTCAGACACAGGATGACATTTTATTGGAAAATAACTGGGTGGACAACCATACAAATAGAAAAGGCTTTGTCTGATGTAGTTACTGTCTGGAAAAAGCATTGTTTTGTGTTTCCCTTAAACATGTTTGTCATTATAGATATTTGATGTGGGAGTGGAACACGTTCATCAGGGGAACCACCCCCCCCATTGGTGAAAATAGAGATTTTAGTCCAGTTTCTGAGTGTCTTTGTCCAAATGTCTCTATCAAAAGAGAATTTACACTAAAACATATACAATATAGCCTAAACATTTGTATTTCTTAACAACATCATTTGAACAACAAGGTACATACATATTTCATAGATTAACTAAATTCCCTAACACTTTTGAGAAACTGCTGTTTAAAGTACCTGTTGCACTGCTGCATGATGGAGATCTCCTTGATGATCTCCTGAAGGTCTGATTCCACAGGAACCTGTTTGATTGCGACAATCTCCCCCGTTTCTTTATAATGGGCTTTAAACACACAGCCATAGGACCTGCACACAAAACAATGCTACTCATCAACATATTCGTAATTTCATCACTGCTATTGAGCAGGACACAAATAACAAAACAGTCTTGCCTATCTGAAAAAGACTAAAATCACTGCTCCTCAGTACAGAAAGTATCTATTGTCTATCCTAAAAGTTGCTAGAAGTTGCTAAACAGGCCCTTTTCCACTGCAGGAACTTTGAGCATTACCTGGAACTTTGAAAAACCCCTGTGCGTTTCCACCTAAATTACCTGGGTAAAAATCTTTCCCTCACCCCCAAACTTTCCCTGAAAAAGTTCCTGGTAGGGACGTAGTACCTGATTATCCAGAATTCTTGAGGGGTGGGGCTGTGTACTAGAGAATGCTGATTGGTGGACTACACGCGCAGTATTCCGCATTCTGTTCACCTGCTATTAAGCCACTGTGTATGTGGCAGCAAACTTTGTTTTTTTAATTTAATTTCCACAAGCTTCGTCTTTTGATAATTCGGAAAATGGACCAAAAAAGAAGCTATGACAAGTGGATGACGAGATCCAGGTTCTTTTGAGCATATGCAGAGGAGGAAATTCAGAGGCACTGCAGCAATCATGGACTCGGCAACTTTGTTGTGTGAATGCACCAAGAAACAGCAATAGACCAGTGCACCGAAGGTAAATCACAGAAATATTCACTATTTAGTTTGTTACATGCTGTAACAGTAGTCAGCAGCACACCAGTTGTTTAGTTAGCCAAAAGTCGAGTCAACCTAATGCTAATGCTAACTGGTCAACAGTCTGAAGCTAAACCTAAATCACAGACAGAGAACTGGATATATCCATGTTGTCACTGTGAGCTGAACACTGATTTATTCTTTATGTACTGCGATTTCCAGCTGAAATGGACCAGACGGACTTCACCGTCTTTTTCCGGTGCTGCGGCAAGTGTGAGCTCGTTTGTGTCCTCGGCCTCAAGCAACCCTTGTCCAAGCTTGGCCAGACACTTGGCCAGAAGCCCTAACCTTTCACAGATGTTTATTTCTATTTTAATCTCAAGGCACCTTGTTTTTTGCACCTTTTGCTTTCTGTTTCAATTTTTTATTTTAAAAAAAACCCTTATATTGTCTGTTTATTTACAATGCATCAAAATATAAGTAGAGTATAAGTACTTTTTAAGTAATATGCAAGTAGAATTAAATGCAGGCATTTGAATAAATCTGTATGACTTTAGGGTTTAACCTGGACTATATCTATAAGACAATAGAAATGAAGAAAAGGACCATCCATCACACTTAAAGTTGGATGTAAATTAGCTTAATGATTGAGAAATTGAAAATACATGTTCTACCATTTTTAAATAAAACCTTAACGATATGTCATTTGGAATAGATTGTCAGATGGTTAAAAATGTATTCCAGATGGATTAAGTGAATCAACAACCAGCAAAATGTTACACCAAAACCACCCGCTAAAAGTACTGTGTAATTTTATGGTGCTAGAGCTTAGCTTCTGAATGTACATAAACTGTACTTGCTACATGTTCAGCTAAAATGCGCTTCGGGTGTTCGCAAAAGTCTTTGCAAATAACGTCTGTTGTCTTTCCCATTCAAATCATGTTTTATTTGCGATGTAGTAAAACATGAGGCACAACTAGGGTGTCCTCCATCTTGGGCGTTTTGTGTCGCACAAACAATGATGCATGCTTGTCAGCTGCCGTTTATAGCATCGTCATACTTTTTGGGCTTCCAGCTTCTTCTTCTTATCGCCACCTACTGGACTGGAGGTGTAGTGTGGTTTCTTTTACCACTCCCCCGTACGTCATCAGCCTGAATAAATTACCCAGAACTTTGGGGTGCAGTGGAAACGCAGAGCACACAGATTACCAGGAATTATTTTACCCAGGTAAAAAAGTTCCTGGTAATAAAAGTTCCTGGTATTTTGGTGGAAAAGGGTCTATTGTTGTCATCATCTTCTTTGAATAAGTGGAAATGTGTATGTAATTATAGCGAACAATGTAAGAGAGAGGAAAAACACTGTGGAAGAGGCAAAATGTAAGTATAAAAATACCCTATACACGCTTAGAACTACAAATGAAGTATACTCTGTCAATTCTTGTTTTTTTAATGTCCCAATTCCAACCCTCCTCCTTTAACCTTGCTTGGGGACTGGCTAAAGTGACCCAAAAGAGACACTCTGGAGGAGCTACTTAGGGTAATTATTTGTTTGTGTGGTTAGTTTTTAGCTTCATTTTCTTCAGTTTGGTTTGGTTTTTACCCCTCAGCTAACTTCGGGCCAAAGGAGTATTGTAATGGTTTTGTCGTCAGTCTGTCTGTCCATTCTGGCTGAGGGGTATTAGTGTGCAGCATATTATTTTTAACCTTACGATCCACTTAGGAGCCGACAACAAGTCATGGTAAAACATGAATATTTTTAACCATGACATTTTTCATTTTCAGTCTACATTAATAACGTAAATGGACCAAAAAGAGATAATACAGAAAATGTCAATGTAAACGGGAGTGATTTATATTCAGTTCAGTGATTTGTTTTAGACAAAGAATTATACATGCTTTCATGCCAATCTCCAAAAGTCTCCAATAACACTGGAAAAAGTTGATAGATTTGTCTTTAGTCACTTTTTTGAAGAGTCTGAAGAGGGGTCTGAAAAAATCACTAATAATGTACCAACAAAGTGGACAAGTTGGAAACTGACTTTTACAAAAAGGCAGAAAGACTGTGTGTTTTTACGACTGACAGAGAAAATCATTTCATGTCATTTAGAGGGAAAGTGTGTGTGTTTTAGCATTTGAGTCACTTTTCAAAAGTTGCTAAAAGTTTCCAAAAGTAGCTACATTTGTTGCTAGGTTTTTTTGTTTCTGAAAAAAAAATGTTGCTAGGGTAGTCTGAAATGTTGCTAATCTAGCAGCAAAAGTGCAAAATTGGCATCACTGAGCCCATTTACATTCACACTAATAATCTGACCATTATCCTATTTCAGGAGTAATCAGATTATTCAAGTGATCATGTAAACAGCATAATCTGATATGCTTTATCAGATAACAGCAGTAATCTGATTATGAGAAATCAGAATAACATACCTAGATTTCTCCTCAATACTCCCAGTGTCTTCCTGCATGTATACAAGGTTAATCTGAATAATTTTGTTCTTTAACAGCTGCAAATATGCAAACACAATTCAAATCGTAGAAAATGGAAGTTATATAGTCAAACGTGAGTGGAAGAGAATGACAGCAAGTTTGAGTCTACCATTACCACATATGTACACACTAGGAATGAAATCCAATAATGAACTGGAGCGCCTCAACCAGGGTTTTCGATGATCACATTTCTTAAGTGTATGTAAAGGGGTCAGATCAGATTTTTACAATTCAGGGCTTGACAGTGCAACTGTTTTGCTCGCATTTGGGGGAACTGTGCTGAAACCTGCTGCAGGAACCCTGGATAGTCCAGTTGTATATAAAATAGTTAGTTGTTACTGCCACCTGTGGGAGCATGTTGGAACTGCTGTAATAAATATTCTCTATTTTCTTACACACATTTGCATTGTTTCTGAGTTTCGTTAAGGTAAAGGGCCATTTATAACATTAAAAATTAGTCTACAGGGTTAGGATTAGGCTAAAGTACGCTATTTGTTTGAAAATGTCCCCTTTTTACGAAAATTGCTGAATTTTCATTGTGCTACTAAAACATGTTGTGTGCTACTAAATTTTTCAGCATGGTAGCACAGTGCTACTTGGAGAAAAGCTAAGCGTCAAGTCCTGCATTTATGTGATTTCTCCCAGTTATTGGATTTTTGTGGTCATGTAAACAGGCTCAGTGACTAAAATCACCTGTAGGAAGAGTTGAACTAGGTGACAATCAGATAACACCAAGTTCATGCTGCCCTGATTTTCATGTTGTTTTTGGTTATTGTTCCCTGTTTCCATGTGAGAGCTCAAACACTTCTGGAAGAACTCTCAAAGGATTCACGCTTTGTTTTGATGCCGAAGTCGGGGTGATGATGATGATGAGCTGGTCACACTCATCATCCTTCCTGGTAAGGTCTATGCCATGGTACTGGAGTGTCTGGACCGAGGCCGGCGGTAGGCATGGGCGGGAGTGGGCTTAGCCCACTCAAATATCCGTCTTGCCCACCCAATTGAAAGTTAAGGGAAACGTTTATCCAACAGAAAAATATAACAGTCTACACCACTATTGGGTCTTATTTGTGATTGGGTGGGCAGCCAACAGCCCGCCCTATTCCGTCAGTGATTGGTTGTTATCGGCTGCAGTGGCACATTATGTATGCACACACTGACTAAAGCAACGACAATAAAACACACATTAGGCAACACAGTGCCAATAAAACAAAAAAACACAAACATTGGGCAACAGCCAGTAAAACACACAAAGACTTTCAATTGTCGCCCAACGAAGAGACACTAAAAACTGAGTGAGGGGCAAAAGATCTCTGTCACTAAACCCCTACATAAAGCCCCACCACCACCAATGATTTACTGCCATTTTACTACCATTTTACTAATGTTCTGATTTGTCGGTTTACACAGTATATAGTTCTATTGACATTTGAGTCTAAAGTTCACGGTTTTAGATGGAAAAAGAAAGATTTGTTGTTTTCTTTGTCATTTGTCACTTTTCAGATTGAATTTGCATAAGACTTTTTTGGTTTGTGAAATATGAAGAAATATAATTTAGTTATTTTATTTTTACTTTTGGCCAAGTTTAAGTCGTTTGTGCGGTTCTATTGTGCCACTTTTCAGTCTGAGTTTGAGTAGACTGCCTTCTTTTTGTATAAATTCTGGCCAATACTATTTTATTAGTATTTAGTATTCATTCTTTTATTTTTCAAGCTCATCCAATGAAAAGAAATATGCATGAAGGACTTTTAAAATCATTTTTATTTTATATTAAAGAGTAAATTAACACAGATGAGCTGCCCGACAACTGAATTTCTCTTTGGGAATCAATAAAGTGATTCTTATTCAGTCCACTATTTGGCTTCGCTATCATCTGTACATACCAACCAAGATGCCTACCTGCTATCTCTACCAACACACCCTAATATGACCTAGAACCGGTCCTGGTCTGGATAACAGTCAAACCTCAGATTCAGAGGGAACGATGCAGTTTTCATACTGGTCATCGAATACCGGACCAGCTCCTTAGCCAAGTAGTTTGTCACCGGGACCGGGATGAGGAAAGTCTGGGCTTTTCTGCTTACGCTGCTGCTCCTGTGACCCAGATTAGTGTAAGAGGAGGGTTGATTGGTATAAAACAAGAGACTGCACAGACTATAAAGCCTGTTGAGACATATTTTTGTGATTTTGGACTCAAATAGTGTGTAAAAGTGTGTTCTAAGCATGAGAAACTATTGTCTGCCCTTATCTGTGGCTTTGGGGGTCTCTTCCTGCTGGTCTGGATACAGTTTCAAACATCTCTGCACAGCTGAAATATGAATGGGTTTTATTTTCACACAAAACAACCTAGAAACGAGAAAATGCCTCCGTATTTCCATGAACTCCAATATTTTTTTTTACATTTCTGACATTATTTCCTACATTTTACATATTTATTGTCTATTTACTGTCTACTCAACCCCCTGCTGTTTGTAGTTGTTAGAGTTATATTCTGTTTAATGTTATATTGTATTCTATTTTTTTTATTATGTGTATTTTTTCTACTATGTTCATTTTGCACTGTGGGGCCTTAGACTTTTGTAATTTCAGTTTTCTGTATGCAATGTACAAATGGCAAAACTTACAATAAAGCTGACTTTGACTTGTATTGTCTTTTTGCTTGTAAGTTTGATTCTTCTGTTTTTAAACTAAGTATGGCTTACAATTATTACTTCTATTATTTTATTAATTTATTTGATTGTACTGCAGTATGATTGCATTTTCATTTTATTTTTAAGTTTTGTCTTTTGTCACTCACACTGGTGTACGAATGTGTATGAGTGTTTGGTGGTGGTCAGAGGTTGCTGTGGATTGGCAGCCACATTTCTGTCTGTGCCCCAGGACAGCTGTGGCTACAGATGTAGCTTACCACCAGTATGTGAATGTGGAGTGAATGAATAATGACAATGATAAACTTTATTTCGAACATAAGTAGCAATAAAAAAATAATGGTGAACAAAAGGCAAAGAGAAATTACAAATTTAAACGGAACACTCCAGAATATTGAAGGCAATAAGCTAACCAAAAAGAGAAAAAAAAAAACCAAAAAATGCCCAAAATGGAGTAAGAAGAAGCCAAACTTTTACTGTCCTACCCCCATTTTATATGACTTGGCTAATCAGTTAATGTAACACAGTCCATTAAAAAAGAATAGGTCAGTTATTAAATTATTGAAAAAAGAGAACAACTTTACAACATACCATAGCTATTACTGTTGTATCCCTGTTCATTGTTATTATATCTCTGAAAAGTAAGGTTTTCATACATCTTAAATTTTGTGATATTTTCACACTGTTTGATATTTTGTTCCATACTGCTGTATTCCACAAAACCGCTCCACAATATGAAATGCACATCTGTTTAAGATTTGTTCTAGTGAAATATTGTTTCACATTTAGTTTCTCTTTATAGTCATAACCCCCATCTCTATCTGTGAATAATTTCTCTAGGTTACTTGGAAGTAATTTATTTCTTGCTTTGTATAATATTTGTGCTGTTTGAAATTCCACCATATCCTTAAATTTGAATGAATGTGAGAGTAAGAATAGTTTATTGGTTTGTTCCAGATATTCTGTATTGTTAATCCATTAACAATCCATTATTATCTATTATTTCAACCTTGTGATTTTAAGTCTATTATGGTTTACTTCTATGTTTTATGCTCCATCTCACATTACATATCATAAGTGTTCTATGTCATTGGCTTTCAGTCATTTGAGAAGCATCATCTGTATGAAAGGTGCTATACAAGTAAAGTTTGACTGAATGTTTGATGAAGAAATAAAACTGATATCTCATTAATTTCATAAAGACCAGAGTGGAGGCTGTGCTTCAGTAAAAAAAAAAAACAAACATAACACGCTGTAAACTAATACCCCTCGGCCAGAATGGACAGACGGACGGACAGATGACAAAACAATTACAATGTACAGAGCGTGACTTATTAGAGATGAGATGACAGTGCTGAACAGAGGCATAGCTCAGAACAGGAAGTGCATTAAGAAACAGGAAATGAAGAGGCAATGTTTACGCTGATGGGCATCTGAGGAGGAGCAGCAGCAGTGACTAGGCAGGAGCACAAATGAGATTTGACAACGATAGAAAGAAGAGGAGCACATAAGTAACTAAGAAAGTTTAACTGGAATAAAAGGAAGAAAAAGGTGATTAACACTCAACTACAACTTGAATGCAAACATGCAAAAATTCTGAAACACACTCACCCTTCACCCAACTTCTCCAGGACATCAAACACTTCCTCTGGCTGCTTTGTGAGACTGTCTTCACTCAGCTTTTTCAGCTGTCTGCAACCACAAACACACAGGACTATTAAGGAAGAGATCACAGCCCAGTCACCATTACATCTCGCAGGGGTCATGTAGATTAAGTAGCACTTCATATAATAGTATAAAACGTTTGAACCAGACAACTTGGTATCATTTCATATATAATCCACATTTCCACTGACTGATGGTTCATCCATCATACCTCAAAGCCCAGAGAAATCCACAACACATCTGGACAAGAGCTTAATCAACTTGAGTCAATTAAAAAATATATTTGATTACAATTTTCCTGAACCAAAGCTTCGTTTCCTTAATTTCACTGCTGCTAAACATTGGTTCTGCTGTTGTGTTTCACACGGACGCTTGATGTGATGCACATGCCAGGATCACCACAAACAACATGGAGCGTAGCTCAGAAGAGATGAGGACAAAGAGGCAGAAAATGTAAATACACTCACTTTTCGACATTGGAACCATCACTTACTCCTTTGAACTTTTAAGTAGGGCTTGGACTTTAATGCATTAATTTCGATTAATTAATTAATTACAGGACAAATAATGCAGTTAAAAAAATTACCCATATAATTGAATTGTATGTTTACACTCCAGACAACACAAAACATTTCTCAGTGCACAGGTTTCTAGCATAGCGATTATACCGATGGACTGAACAAGTGGAAGCGGCAATGTTAGGACAATAAATAACAGAAGATGACAAGGATGAGACCAGTGGACGAGACATTTACATTTAAAAAGGTTGGGTGGGTCACTTTCCTACTCTTCCGGAATGTACTTGAAAGTACTGTTTATTTATAAAACTAACATGTTTAGCAGATTATATAAAGTAATAAACAGGATTTGTTTTTTTTTAAACTTATGTGTCTATTCATTTAGTCATCTACTGTTTGAATTAGGAGTGCAACGGTACAGGTAGCCCAGAGTAAGGTACGTACCTTGGTTTTTGGGCCACGGTTTTGGTATGTGTTTTGTACGTAAAGAGAACTATTTTTTTCTTTCAAGATTAGATTTTTATTTTGCTTGTCAAGAAAACCTGAATTTCAGACTAGGAACAAATTATATCACTGTAGTGAATAAAATAACACTTTCTGTACTGAACAATATAACAGTGAATAATATAAAACTTTCTTATTCTTTGACTATTTGTATACAGTAGTATAAAATATATATAAAACATTTAAACATACAAAATGTAAACAAAAACACTTAAAACCATGTTCAAGTGGCTCCTAGCCTTGACTACAGGTACATGAGATTACCAATTTCAAAAGAAATTTGGGGGGGGGGGTCTCCGTAAGTAACGCGATGTACCTTACCCACCTCTCTCTCTCTGTCTCTCTCAAATTTCACTCAGTACACACAGCCGCAGGCACCAATGATGAAGGGGACATGAATATACTCATATGCATATTTTTTTTTTCAAAAAAAGAGATCCAGGGCTACTGCCAAAACATCCAGGGTTTAATCCCCGAATGCCAAGGTCTAACAACGCCCATGTATCCCACACTGGAGATTTGAATGAAGCCAGTGCATCTTCAAACTTCTGTCTCTCAACTTCGCTAGAGCTAGCCATTTCCACATCTCTCTCTCTCTGTGTGTGTGAGCTACAACTGGTTCCAGTGAGTGAGTGAGTGAGTGAGTGAGTGAGTGAGTGAGTGAGTGAGTGAGTGGAGGCACAACAGTGATTGGACATTAACTTGTGGGGGCGGGCTTTTGCCTGCCTGGACAGGCACACACACACACACACAGTGGCCTGTTAGCATAAACTACCAAGGCAAAATCAATTGCAAAACCATAAGGGCGGACTGTCCCGTGCAGGTCGAACCGAGCGGTCTGGTATTTTCCCGAGTGCCATTGCATCCCTAGTTTGAATTGGAAAATGTTTCTTCTGTTGTCAAATATCGATATTCGATAAAAATACGATTAATTACAAGGTCAATAATTAATTGGATATTTTTTTTCAATTGAGTCCCACTACTGCTTTTAAGCTTTTACACAAACATTAAAAATGCTTGTCTTTATTTTTTTCTGTTGCATGTTAGTTCCATCTTAAGTTGTTAAAAAGTTGGATACAAATGTGTTGAAGACTGCAGTGCAGATATTGTTTGCAGATGTCATTTGACTTGTTTGTGGTTGTTTATATATATAGGTATTTTTATAAATACTTTTGTACTTTTTGTGGTTGTTTTAGCTGGTTCTGGAAGGACAAGTTGTTTGTCATTTTCAGACATGTCTGTTTTTTTACATTTTTTACAGATTCAAAAATGTTTGAATTGAAATAAAAAACAAAAAAAATAAAAATCTAATTTTATTTATATAGTGCCAAATCATAATAGAAGTTATCTTATGGCACTTTACATATAGAACTGGTCGAAACCAGGCTCTCAAGCTAATTTACAGAAACTGACTCGAAGAGAATAACTGATAGATCAAATGACCACAAAAACAGTTGAAAGCTGCAGCTCCACATTTCTCCGGTATGTTAATGGCTCACTTTGTTGAAACCTAGTCCGTAATGATTGGGGGCGGTCAAGTGGGGTGACTTGGGGGGTAAGTCTTGAAACAGCCCATGGGGAACTAGAAACAGTAGGACCAGCAGCTGTTCACGTGCACCCCAAAAGAGGGTGAGTCATCTCCATCTATTCTATTCACTGGTAAACTTACTACATACAGTCATTAATTTCTAAGTGAAAACAAATCTAAAATGTCAATAAAATATATAATGCTCCTTGCATGACCATAAATGATAGTACAATTTGACAGAAAATGTTCAGGATAGTTGCCCCTCTTCTACCACTATTTGTAATGGCTAAACAGCATTAAAAACAGAATCACTTATAATACTTTTCAACTTGTATCAAGTGAACCAATAAGAACCAGGAAAAATACTTGATTTAAACTTACTTTTGGGCATCACTGACCACCTCTGACCTCTACTAGAATGCTAAAAAACAATCTGGATGTTTGATGAGAGAGAAGTGGCCTCAGTATAGACAAAAATAGATCCAAATACATCCCACACACGGTTATGAAAGTCGATTTTTAGTTTGACAAAAGACCATAAAATAGGAGAAAATATCAAATTCAGTGAAAGACAAAGGGTCACACTGCTGCTGTTTTCTGCCAACTTCACAATCGTCCATTATCATGTGACGATCTGTTGCCTTCACACATCATCATGTTTATCCTATGCTGTAAGTGTACTGAGCCTTCCCACAAAACGTACAGTATGTTCAGCTTTGTTGTTTATGGACCAACCTAATGCCACAACTAGAGATGGGAATCGAGAACCAGTTCTTTTTGTCATTAAGGTGGTTTACATCCTGGACAAGCACAGACAGCCCTTCACTGATGGAGGTCGAATTAAAGAGGCTATAACCTTGGTGGTGGAATCAGTATTCAGACCAGGACCACAAACAGAAGACGGAGATTCTGTCCACTACTGCTGATGTCCAGTGGTGTGTGTGTTCTATCTGCACATGCACTCAGACAGCTGGACTAGGACCTGAACAAGTGCCTCTGGGTTTCACTCCAGTGTGATGAGTCTGTAGAAGTGATAGGGGGATGCTGGATTTATGTGCACAAATTATATGTTTTTTCAGCATATGTGAATTTATAAAAAGGTCAAAATCATTCAGAAATACAACATGCACTTGCTGATGAAGTTTTATTGAGTGAGTGAGAACATTCCTTTCCACAATTTTAAAATATTAAAAATGCACATACAAGTGTATATTATTGTTTTTTATGTAATTAACTAATTTAAAAAATATATGCAGGATTGTTCAATTTCATAATTTTTTAAAATACTATTAAATATTTAGGAATACATCATGCAAATGCTTGTGTTTGGGTTTTTTTTTTTGTACTTTTGATTTTCTTAAAAAAAATACCCTGTGTCAATTGTACATCCAAGTACCCAAAGTAATACTACAGTGGTCCAACCCACAGTCCATAGCACTGCGACAATTTGGCCCATGGGAATATATAATTGAATAGCCCTGCCCGAAGAATTATGTGCATGCTCCAAACTATCGGGCATGCACAACTACATTCTTCTCTATGTAAACATGCGGTAGTGATCCAGTAATGAAACCTGTTGTAGTGAATTTACCCTGTGCAGATTTTCAGAATACAAAAAATTTGGCGAGTTGATTTCCATATTATTTGGATCACCATAACATTCAACCATGTGTTAATTTTATTTATCTAGTTGACATCATATTTGTCAAATAAAAGTGAATGGACGTATGATTATTAATTTGCATGCTGTGTTACTCTTACAGTTACACAGTCAGTAACTGTTAATTGCAAATTCCAATATACATGATATAAGATTGATTTGGAGGTGAGGCTGTACAGATGTGGCTCCATCGGGGAAAAAGAGAAGGCCCAACTACAAGGGCTGGCCAACAGAAATGCCTGCCTCCCTGTGGCCCACAGGGTGATGCTCTCTAATAGTGTAACAGGGCACATAGAGGTCTTTTGGTGTCTATATTTGAAAAAGCTGTATTTAACAACTTAAGCTAATGATTTGTTTTCCTCTTCCAACACTATTTGATGCTGTGATTTTTTCATTGACAACAAAATAAAACAGCACATTGTTTTACTGTATATATTTTTAAACTTCAGTGTTTCCTGTGGAATTGATCCCTTGGTGTGGCGATGTATCATCCCGAGGGCGGGTCGGCTAGTTTCTGTCCTACTTATTCAATAAGTAGGCCTACTCAGTGTAGATAAAGAAATCCCTTCACGCGCTGATCACCCGATACCTCATGGTGTCACGTACACATTTTTTTTACCTCCATATTATTTTTGTACTTCCAGTGTTTTCGCACATGTACACTACGTGGGTAAATTTGGTACAGCACGCAATGCGCTGATTTCACACTCCTATTATTTTTACCCCCATTAACTGAGTAGTTTTGAATATCCAAAAAAGTGACATTTATAAATGATAAATAAAGGGGGTAAATTCAGTACAACAGGTTTCACTACCGGATGACTACCAGATGTTTACATTGAAAAGAATGCAGTTGCGCATGCCCAACAGTTTGGAGCATGTGCATATTTCTTAGAAGGTAAAAACAGTATGGGGGTAAAAATTGTACAGTGGCATGAAGCGCGCGTGGCTTCTTATTGAAAACAGTAGGTGCATTATATATTGTACATATGGTTAATAAGTCTAATGCGACTGTGATGATTTTTTGCATCAAATGTATGGTGTGGCGGCAGGGATATTGTTGTGGCGCACCGCCACGGCTAATGTCACCAGCGGAAATGCTGTTCTTTTATACTGCTGTTGTTATTTCTATATGATATTTTTTATATATCCATTTACTTTTTGTGGTTGTTGTTTCAGCTGGTTTTAGAATAAAGGACAAGTTGTTTGTCATTTTCAGACATACAGTATCTTTCACATTTTTACCATGTTTTTGCAGATTCAAATAATTTTTAATTGAATCAAAGAAAATAGCTTCAGCTCTAGATAATACTTGAGTATTTACCATGATTGCAGAAAACTAAATGTAAAGCCAACCTCAGTGGCACGTCAAAACTCCAAAACTCCACTATTGCATTATCAGAATGAGGAAACAGTGGATGATAGGATAACAAACAGCAGTGTGCTTTACTGGCATCATCCTGATAAGTGGACAAGAATAGGAACTGAACCAGTTCCTACTATCATTACACACAAACTAAATAAACCAGTAAAAAATCCAAACAATAAATACAAAGTGCAACAATACCCTCATGTTGAATTCACTCTGGGCATTACGTGATCACATGAGTTATGTGACACACAAAAGCTTTAGGTCACCATTCACTCGCCAAATTCTTTTCCAGAGAAACATTTAGATGTGCACCACATGAAAGGTTATTTACTTAATGTACTCTGCTTAGAGATTAGACTAAGATCTCTCTCACGCCACACCTCATATAGGACTCAGTTCTTCTTCTGTGACCCTTTTTTTTCAGCCCCAAACCTGAACTGTGGTCTCTGATGTCTCACACTAGTGTTACCATGGAAACACACCATGCAACCTAGTTGGCTGTCACAACCAGAGAAGAATACGAAATAATATGCACATTGCATGCTGGATGGTTTCAGAGCCATTTAACATTCCCACATTTTGTTTCAGATTCAACTGCAAATGGATTCAGGACATTTGTTTTCATGATGACATATAGTACTGTACAATGACACAGCAAAAAAAAAAAAACAAAAAAACAAAACAACTTTAAGAGTGTTTTGCTACTTTATCAAACATAAAGGAAAACAAACCAAAAATAAAACAAAAATTACATCAAATGCACAAAAGTAAAAAAGATTTCCAACCCACTTCCTGATTAGTTTCACTTTTTCTTAGCACAATCCATGAGAAATGTGATCATGTCAGTGGGGGTTTAAAGAGACACAAGTCCTAATTAATATACTTTTTCTGTTCTGTTGACAGATCATTACTGTATCCAGCTGGTCAATAAAAAAAACATTAAGGGTTCCTGAAATATCTTCACAATCAAGGTTGTCATTTACAAAAGATGTGATGGACATCAGAAACACACAGGTTAAAAGATCCTTGAACTCTGAATATTTGTTTATGGCTTTATACACCTACTGCCATCACAACTCAGAATTAAATATTGTCTTTTTTATTTTACAGCATTTGTCTGTCCATTGAAAATGACGTACCTCCAGATGTCTTGATTTTGATGTTTTTGTGTTAAATGAAAAATCGTGTGTTTCCTTTCTAGGTGGAGTTTCTAAGTTTTAAAAATTCTCTCTCAGATTCTTGGGAAATAATGATTTTGCATAAAATCAGTGTTTACAAACAGGTCAACTAACTCAGAAGAAGCTACTCCTAAGAGTGTTACACACACACTTAGGAGTAGTGTAGCCTAAAACTTCATGGGTTAAGACTCTTCACTCACAAGCTGCCAATCATAAAATGTTGGTGGCCAGCATCCTGGTGAGTACAGCAAGCCATCTAATCTGTGAAATAATCTAGAGGTCAGATTGAAGCAACTACTGTCACCGAGTATTGTAATAAGGTAAATATGACATGGTACAAGTGGCTAAAATAAGACAGGTACACACCACATTGCAATATTTGTTGAACTTTATTCAGATAAGTGTACTACAACAGAGCAAATGTATAAGCACAATATTTGACAAACTGCAAGACATCTGTGCCATAAGAATGTAAATCTTCTTTTGTGTAATTAAACATTATAGAGTTAATCTGCATCTCAACAAAAACACAGTGTTTGAGCTTCCTCACAGTTACAGTATCTTTAATGAAGACATTTCACCGCTGTGCCTCATACCTGTATTCATATTATATTCTGTAGGGGACTACCAACTGCTAAATGACGCCCATCCACCCTCCGTCTCTGATGATAGTGCCCCCAAGGTTAGGACGCTCACCCTTGGAAGGTTCCCGTCCACCGAGGAGAGCATCACATCTGCTCCCAGTTGGAAGCCCCCTACTCCCAATCGGTTGCCTAATATGTCAGCAGAATCAATATGTTACTGACATTAACAGAAAAAGAAGAGAAAAGCTTTCAAAATGTGAAACGCTAACTGACAACTATGACAATGATAACGAATGCCATAAAAACCATTTTAAGTTCATGCCATTGACTATTTCATTTCATTCTCTAGTTTGCACTTGAGCTATTACTGTAGAGTAGCACATTTCACGGCTATTGTTGTCACCAACGTAACGCATTCAAGGGAAAGCATGGTAAGCATGGCTTACGGTCTTTGTAGCCTATAAAAACAACTACAATAATATGCACATATTCAAATTATATGAAGTAATTACAAAGTAAACCATACCTGAACGTTGTCTCAGGAGAATGAGTGCCTTTGCTGACTGTTTATGTTCCGGCTCTGGGATGACGCTGTTTCAACGAACGACGCGATTGGCCAAAACAATTAAACGAGGTAACAACATGAATTCTGATTGGATCTTATCCTGACACACTTTTGTAATATGCTCTTAAACAATATAATTTTTATTATTCTTTACGGAGCAAACGGTTAGCAGGGAAACAACCAGTAAGGTCATTCAATTTATTTTAGCAATTTGTTTTTAGAAATTCAGCTTCACAGCGAAGAGGTATCGATCAACTCGTGAACGGAACGAGATAGACTGACTTGGCCCACCGACCCAGACCTGGTCGATTTCAGCGCACTACACCGGGGCACATGAAACCAATGGGGATGTCACAGATCACGACGGGTTTGAGTCTTAGCATGACGTTACCTGCGAGGGTGATTCCTCATCTGCACTTTGTCCTTGTTCTCCATGTTGCCTTCTTCGGTAAATCCGCAATTATTTTAGTGGTTTGTGAGCAGACTTGACCAAGATTGTCACCCTCGGTGGTGTTTCAGAGTCGACCCTCAAAGCCAAAACTAACCGCCGTCCCGTCAGCTAGCTAACAGGCTAACAGTTAGCCCGTCCTGGTTTACAGCAGCAGTGCCGCTTCTCTCACTGCTGAAAAACACTACGTCTCTTTATCATTGTCTAAAGCGAGGTGTGCGCCGTGTACAGATTTCACCCAACTGCCGTAGCCTCTCTGGAGGGTTCATCTTCCTCCTCCCGTGTCAAGACAACTTTGGACTTGTTTGACAGAAAACCAGGAAGAGTAGTGAAGAGTAGGAGGAAGACGGTCCAAACAATGACTGCGCTGCTGACAAATGGCACCAGGGGGCGCCAAACACTTCACTGCGTATGAAGGCGAACATGAGTCGAACATCAACATGAACTGAACCCAAATCCTATGGTTGCACTTGGTCTCTTACAGTGATTCTCAACCGGTGGGTCGCGACCCAAAACTGGTTCGCAGTTCGTGGGCCCTTGCCTGAGCAAAAAAATAATGCTAACAAACGTTCTTTATTTACTTTATAAACTTTATTAATTGAATTCATTTTGCATGAAAACATCAAGTGTGTTAAAATTGTCTGTTACTTAAATGTTGTGATTGTTATGTCAGCTGTATGATTAATGCTTTAATAAGTGACTGAATGCACTTTTAAGTTTTAACTGAGTACACTTTTTGGTTAAAACGTACCTGATTTAGTGTTAAAGGGAATATTTCCCTCTTCAGCATCACCACCTACTGGGCATTTTGGTTTATCATTAAACTTGTCTTTTGTGTTGGCATACTATGGTATTCTGTATTATCTCAGGTTCGAAACACACCATTCTTTCATTAAATACATTCAAGAAGTTTACCTTTTAGCAATCTGGGTTGCGGTTTGTCATTGAAGGATGATAGTGGGTCCCAAAGCCAGAAGAGTTGAGGACCGCTGCTCTAGTAGACTTGGATATCTTTCGTTTTTAGGATTCTTGTATGCTTTCTCCACATTTTTGTACAAATATACAGTATTAAAATGCATTCTACTTTATCTAACCATTAGATGTTAACTGAAAATATTTTTTTCTTTTAGAAAGACCCACATAATCCACGACAACCATGTAGTGTTCAAACTTATAGAAGAGGTTACAACCAAAGTAGAATCTCAGTCTCTGAAAACCAAGGAAACCCTGTATTTATGAGGTGGAAGAAGTATTAACATCCATTACTTCAGTACTAATAATGCACAATAAAAATATCCACTATAATGTTCTGCATTCAAAACCTGGAAAAAATGAATATATTAAAAACTAAATGTAATTAAAATACTACCTATTTATCTATTCTGTTATCTTAATGATTCATTTTACAAATGCAAATGTTTAACAGAAAATCAAACCTTGTTAATTCCTCAATTTTTAATTCTAATAGAAATACTGAAAACACAATTAAAATAATTCCATAAATGTTGCGGCTAACGAGGAATCACCTCAAAAAAAATAATCAGCCGCAGTGGGCTAAGCGTGGGAAAAACTGTGACGCGAACACCAAACTTCGTCCTCACTTCTGAAGCTGCGCCTTTATTTCCATCTCACATACACACAGAAGCTCCAATTGCTTACAGTCGGCTGTGCAAGGATATTAAAACAAGATATTTCAGTACAATGAAGTATAGCGTAGCGCAGCGGTCAACAGAAAGTATCGTTCCCGACGCTCACCCCACGCCATGTTCAAACGCCAGCCCCGGAGAACAGGTGAGCACAATTACAAATAACCACTGACCACACCCACAGTGACACACCCCTCACCCAAGCACCAATACAGTGTACAGACTCAAATCAAACCCACAAATACAAAAGAAAACTTACATATGGCTCCTACAGAGAGTCTTTCAGAATGTTAATGACCTGTGGGTGACTTGTTTGGTATTTCTCAAGGTGCTTTCTGATCGTGGCAGCCAGAAAAAATGGACTTGATGACACACCAAATACCACATTGTCATCAGTCATTCTCATTACACGCAGGTTTGTGTTGCCCGGCTTCACGATTCGGCAAAGCTGAGGCTTGGAGCACAGCTTGAACTCCACCAGTATTCGTTCGTGATCGTAGTTCTATACAGAGAACGAAAATAATTAGTTGGCCCTGTTATTTAAGGTAAAATAGGCACATTGTGGTGGCACTTTGCGATCATTTCAGCCCATTTTAGTGACTGAGACAATGGCGGTCCACCACCAATACTGCTTCCTGTGTGGTCCAGGTCTGGCTCTTGACTAACCACACCGCCCCCCTCATTTGCCTACGGATTAAGAAATGCATACACAAGTGTAAAAAGGAGATGCATAAATGTACAAGGCCAAGCATAAATAAAAAAAGGAGACGCATAAATACAAAAGGGCCAAGCATAAATGTTAAAGGAACAGGCGTAAATAATAAAGGGCCAAGCATAAATATAAAAGGAGACGCATAAATATAAAGGGAACAGGCATAAATAAAAAAGGAGATGCATAAATATAAAAGGGCCAAGCATAAATGTAAAACGAGATGCATAAATGTAAAATATGCAGGAATAAAAATTAAAGAAGGAAAAATATAAATAAGAACAAAATAAATAAATAAATGGTACAGAAATTGAAATGTTAAAGTAAAAACAGTAAGAAATCGAGCCATTTTTATATTTCTGTATATATTTTTAATTATGGCAGAGTCAGTCCACCATTGATTACCTCTGAAGATACATCGAAGTGGCCAAGCTGTATGTGTCATCTACCGTTACAGTTACAGTATAGCAGCCATCAAAGGGACATTCTATCGCCATGGGATACCAGAGACAGTAGTGATGGACAATGGACCACAGTACAGCTCTGAACTGTTCAAGGCCTTTGCAGCAGTGTTCAGGTTCATTCACATCACCAGTAGTCCACGGTACCCGCAGGCAAATGGAGAAGCTGATGGGCTGTGGCCACGGTGAAAGGAGGAGGTGAGAAAACAAAAGTGCTACTCACAAACCATGCTGCACTTCTTGAGTGTGGCTATTCCTCCGCACAACCCCTGATCGGCAGACAGTTGTGAACTACTCTGCCACAACACCCTGCCACCCTTCGACCATGGTGGCCAAACATCAAATGGTTCAGAACCAAACAAAAACAGTCCAAAGAAAACCAGCAACGACTCTTCAACTGTTGCCACAGGGCCTGTCCACTAACGCTCCTGCAGTCGGGCCACAATAATATGTGGCTGCCCAAAGAGAACAAAGAAGGGACAATTGCACAACATGCAAATACACCTAGGTCATACATCATTCTTACAGATGAGGAATGGATCAGACGTAAACACACTCGTGAGAGCATTATGTCAAGCACCTGCAGAGACATTAGAATCAAACACTAATATACACACAAGCAGTACTCCAGACACACCCAACGTTGGCACACAGAAGGACACAGCAGGTACACCTTATGTGACATCCTCAGGGCATGTGTCCCACCCACCTCAACGTTTAGACCTATGAAGTTATGTTGTAAAGGAAAAAAAAAGAGGAAGAAAGAAAGAAACAGAAATGTGTTAATTAAAATTCTAAAAAGGATAAGTATGTTAAAGACAAGTGTCTTAACAAGAGGAAGAAACATTACAGGTTCATTATGAATGTTTTAATGCTTAGATTCGAGTTTGAAATAACTAAACGTAACAGCTGTATTTACTGATGATGTGTTGTTGCAATAGTAATTCTGCTACGCATGAAACCCCAACCCAGAATCAGGTCATCTGCAAGCGATTTATGTGTGGAGGGTTCTGACTAAAGAGGGGAGGAGTTGGATAAGGCAGACCCAGATGGATGTGGTGGTGAAGCCTCTGCATCATCGCGGTCATGGATGTCAGTGTGGAGTCGTTAACCATGCTTAATGTTAGAGCTGTACAATAGAACCAGCCTTATAAACCAACAAGTTGGTTATGTTATGAGTCCCTGCTTGTCTTTTTCTCATCTTCATGCTCATCGTCTGTAATGCTAGTTTATTTTCCTTCACTTGTCTGTTGTCTTGCATCACTCAATAAAAAAAATTTGAAAAAAAATAAAAAAATAAACCAACTTGTGTAATGTGCATCTTACATGTTTGTCAATGAATCAATTAAACTTTATTTATAGAGCACTTTTCATGCAAACAGAGTGCAACACAAAGTGCTTCACACAATAATAACAATAACACACACACGCACACCTAAGGAAAGTGTGGAGGACCGACTCGGCCATAATTAAAAATATATACAGAGGCGGTCCGCCACACTCTCTAGAGTTAATGGTTGATTTAAAATTGCTTTCTATTTTGAGTTTTTATCCTTCCTCTGGTGTTTCCTCACTTATGCTAGTGCTTCATCAGCTCCCATCCTTTCCTAGAAGGCTGTTCTTATTTTAGTCTATACCACTACAAAGTCTTTGCTGGACAACCGACTCTGCCATAATTAAAAATATATACAGAAATATAAAAATGGCTCGATTTCTAACTTTTTTAATTTAATTTTGTTAAAAACCCTAGTTATTTACTTTAACACTTCAATTTCCATTACCATTACAATACTTTTTAAATTTTTTGTCCTTATTTGTATTTTACCTTCTGTAATTTTTATCCCTGCATATTTTACATTTATGCCTGGCCCTTTTACATTTATGCCTGTCCCTTTTACATTTATGCCTGGTCCTTTTACATTTATGTGTCTCCTTTTTACACTTGTGTATGCATTTCTGCCTCATTAGGCAAATGAGGGGGGCGGTGTGGTTAGTCAAGAGGTGTGGCCAGACCTGGTCCAGACAGGAAGCAATATTGGTGATGGACCGCCATCGCTTCAATTACTAAAATGGGCTGAAATGATCACCAAGTGCCACCATAATGTGCCTATTTTACCTTAAATAACAGTGCCAACCAATTTTTTTTGCTATTCAGTAGTAATCACCCTTCTCTGCATAAAACTACGATTGCGAACAAATACTGGCGGAATTCAAGCAGTGCTTCAAGCCCTGGCTTTGCTGAATTGTGGATCCAGGCTGGAGCCAATGCTGGAGGCACCGAGCTGGGGTCCAAGCCCTGGCTTTGACGAATCGCTATCGGTCACCGAGCTGGGCTTCAGCATCGTGACCAGCACCAAGCCTTCCTATCTTTCTGATTTTTTAAGTGTGCACACTCCCTCCCGTTCACTGAGGTCAGCTGACCAGTTGCTCGTGGTTGTTCCAAGGTCCAGACTGAAGCACCGAGGAGAGCGGGCCTTTTCTGTAATTGCTCCTACATTGTGAAACAGCCTACCTCTCCATATCAGGACCTCACAGACAGTTGATACTTTTAAAACTAACCTAAAACCCCATTTTTATTCTTAGGCTTTTAAACCAGACTGAGAATTGCCATTTTGGTATTTTTATTTTCTTATTTTTATTTTCATCTTATTTTATTCCACTTGTGTAGCATTTTATTATTTTTTAATTTATATTCCTGCTTGAATCTGACAAGCACTTTGGTCACCATCTGTTGTTTTTAAATGTGCTTTACAAATAAAATTTACTTGACTTGACTACATATGCCATTTACATACATGCATACATACACCAACTGTTTACACATACTCTTATCTCCAAAGTAACATACCATATGCACATCTTCATATAGGATTTGATTTTCACAATCATGAAAAATGTTTAAAATGAACAGCATAGTTGTATGAAATATAGTATTACTTCTTTAGTAAAAAGAATTTGAGTCTGGATTTGAATAATGACATTAAGGCGCTATTTCTGATCATGGAGGGTTTGGTATTCCATTATGTGGGAACTTTGAATTTGATTTTAAATTGACCTAGTGTTGTATGTGAGAGTTGACTGTGAATGTTAGTTGACTGCCTAGTGAATGAATGTATATTAGAATTAAACAAGAACCACTTATAGAATGTTATTATTAGCAATACTATTATTAACCTTTGCTCAGCGATGAATGATGACTGGCACCTGACAGCCTGCCCGGCACATGAGTGAATGCCCAGATCATGTAGCCAATCGTAGAAGAGCCTTTCTAGCCAATCAGAGGCGATTCGGAAATATGCTCCCTGCATGCGCCCGTGCTTGTTACATGCGTGATTTAAGATGACGTATCAGGAAGAGGGAGCCACGCTGAAACTGGGACTCACTAAAGGGGGATCGCAGCAAGATGGCAGTCTGGTCGGACGAATCTGTCAAAGTTATGACCTGAAAAAGACAAGAGACAAGAACCAGGCAGGAGTCAAGTGTTGTCTTACTCGCGAGGAGAGCAGTGACAGAGAGCAACCTCAGTTACAATCTGTACACACTACTCTGAGGTGTCTCTGGCTGCACTCCCTTTTTATTGTATTCAGGCGTTCCCTAGTTACATGGGGTGGGTTAGACTAAGGGTTTACACAATCATAGGTTAGTATGTATACAATGTTTCTTGTTGACCTTCAGCTGCTGCGTAGGCATTCTGTTATCAGGCTGGATGGTTCCCGTTGTTCCAGTTCTGGACAGATGAATCTTCTTTTCTGTGAAAGCTTTCCTCGGGTTATGCAAGGTTACACAATACAAATCATAAGGTGTATTATTAGGTTTAACATTGTTGTGATAATATTCTATGTGCAATTATTTTAACAAATAGTCACTTTACAGAGGTTTACTTTAAAGAGTTAAGTAGCTGAGGATTAAAAGGTAGGGTTCACAATAAAAGATAATTATGAATATTCTATAAATCCCCCCCAAAATTTTACCCATTAACACCTTTAACAAAACTGAACGCAAAATATTTTTGATCCGATTTTATTTAAGCTTTGTTTTTGTTTCCATAAACGCAAATATTAGAAATGGGTGAGAAAACCCTGACGGCAAGTAAACGCACGGGACACTGACAGATTGGAAAATATATAACCTCTGCAGCCTGTAAGTTCATTTTGCATTTTCTCCCTTTACATGAAAAATGTAGTGAGTGAAAAATTAAATAAGACTGTCTTTATCTGCGTTGGAAAAATCTCCTTTGCTGTATCCAAAGTAGTAACCCCTGTCACTGCACAAGGCCTTGATGAATAACGGAGATGGGTTTTTATTAACGCTGCATCTTCAGATCTTGTGCCTTGGGGCCAAAACCTAATGTACATGTGGCTGGATGTGGCTCCTTTAGAAACCTCAAAGCCCGATAAAGACATCGAATCTCTCACTTTACTTTGGCAACTTTGAATTCTCACTCCTCAAAGGCATCTTCTTTTATTTTTTTTCCTTATTCTTCTACAGTGTGAAAACAACTCCTAAGAGATTTCCAAAATACCTTTTGTCAGGTCTTTGTTTTTTTTCCTTGTGAAGGTTGTATTGCTATTCATGTCATCTCTTTGGGGCTGTCACATTTCGCCACATCAGCCTTTTAAAGAGATACTGTTTCTGATGCCTGTGAATTTAGAATAGGGTCTCTTTTTTTTCTTGATGTTTTTTTTTTTTTTTTTTTTTTTTTTTTTATTTTTTATTTTGAGGGAAATACAGCTGGAGAATTTCCATGGTCTGCTGAAGTCTTATAGATGCCTAATGAAGATGCAAACCTCGATGCTAATTCAAAGCTACAGACCCCCTTGAATAATGAATGAATTAGCACAAGCGACCTGGTTTTGATTCTGTATGGGTGCATATTATGTATCTAAGTTTGGAAGTAGACTTTTATTATAGTGTAGATTTTACCTAGGTCTACTGTCAGTACTGACTGGACAGCTTTTGTAATCACACTTAACCCATGGTACAAGATTTCTAACTCTTCTATTCTTTTTTTTAAGCTTTGAAGTTAACAGCATTTCATTGCTACTTTGGCTTGATTTAAGGGGGAATCGATATTCATTTGTACTTATATATCTTGATAAAAGGGTTTTCTGTGCCCACATTCTTTACATTGGGATTTATTTATTTTTAGACATAAAACATCGCTCTCATGTGATCAGAGTTCTGGTAAAATGGGACCGCAGGATATTTAGAGATTCTAGTGGGAAATATGACCTTTGGTGTGCGTGCTGCTCCCAGAAAGATGCAAGTGAATTTTAAGGCCTTCATAATCTTCTCAGTAGTTTTACTCCTAACATCGCAAAATGGATTAAAAGGAAAAGTCTTAAGATGGAAAAAGCAGAGATTGAAAGCAACCAGTAAAACCAAAGCAGCAATCCAGTGGATATTTGCACAGATGAGGAATTTTGGGTTGTTTTTAACCGAACATTAAAAAATACAAAAACAAAAAAAAAAAAGTACAAATTGCAACATGTTCATATTTGTTCATGTAGAAAACTCTGGTCAGCAATAGTTACAGGGAGAAAAAGTATTTCACATAAACCAGGTATACAGAATGTACCCGAAAGCATATTACACCAGTGTTTCCATTCTTTAAATTCTACTAAAGTCAGATGCTTTCAACACCTGAAGGAAAAAAAAAATGGTGCAATCCAAAGTGATGCAAAGTGGAAAGTTGGACTTTTCATTGGACCCCACATTGCAGAATCCATTGGCGCTTCTGTATTTTCCTTTAAGTGCAGCACAATTTTCTGTTCAAACATAAAGATAAACATTTTTTTTCCACTAAGTTTGGATGATGTAAGTGAACATGCATGGTAAACACTTTCATCGAGACAGTTCTGAAATGTAAAGCAGGTACCATGGGGCTTCAACCCAAACATGATGATGATTACTGTTGGTTTTAGTATAGGAAACTGTCAAAAACCCATAAGCACAAGAGACAGCGTCTGAAACGCAGTTAGATCCCAGGTGAGGGCTCTGATACATGGGCTTATGTCTTAATGTTCATATATACAGTATAAGAACATATTATTTATCAGATTGTGAACACAGAAATAAAGGTTTTAGCACAACATGTTCATATAAGACCAAGATCTTGGTGTGTTGGCGAAATTACGATTCCAGATTTAGGATCAGCATGTGTGATTTAATCAAGAATGTGTTTTTCCTTCAGTAGCAGACACATTTGGTTTGTTGTTGTCCAGAGAAATCTACTTCAATTTGCAAATAATTGCTAATGTCTCGTCATGTCTAGAGCTGTCACAATATTTAGTTGACAATTAACTCTCATGCAAATCATTCTGATCAACAATATTACTGTCTATCCTGTTAAATTTATGCCAACAATACGTGATGTAATCTGTAAATGTTTTATTATGCAAAGACGTGTCATGAGAGGAAGAGACATTTATTGGCATAGAATCCTCAACCAACAAATTATATTTGTGTTTCTGTAATTTTGACTTAATTCTTCAAAGCCCAATGCTGACATATTGAAACGAAGTTAAAATAAATCAAGTGTTATGGGGGAAAAAAGACCCCCAGAGCACCAGGGTCAAATGTGATAATGATAACATGTATCAGGGTGTTTGAGTTGACCTTGACTTTACGTACTTTTATACTTTTTTGGTTGATATTATACCTGCTGTGTGTAATAGAAAAGTTCATTTTAATAAACATATGACTGAATGAATGCATAATTCGCAGTAAATTATTCAACTTATTCAAAACATATGAAAATCATAAAAGTGAGTGGATATCACAAACAAATTTCACTAGAATCATTCTAGTATCAACCGGTTGGTGAAATCTTATCTAGTTTTTTCTACATTTTCCTCATGTATTTCTTATCTTACAAGATCACATGCCTTTGAGCATACTGTAAAGTTCAACTATAAGAGCAACTTTTTCCCCATACTTTATAAAGACGTTCACTCAAAATTGCAGACTTTTCAAGGCCTGGAAAACAGCGTTTTAAACTTCCATACTTTTTAAGAGTTTAAAGACCTGTGCACGCACCCTGTGTATTACTTCCAGTGTCACCCAACTGTTTTTGTTCAGGTGAATACAGACCGTTATAATAGCATTATGGAGATTATGTCCCTATGGTAACATTTTTAAACTGCAGCTGGATGCTACGTGGAGGAGAAAACCATATTCAATCGCTCAGTTGCTGTGACTATAATCACTTTTAAGATAAGAAAAAACACAAAACACATGACACCTACACAAGACAGAAATGTTATTGTAATTTTATCTGCAAAAAAACAAACAAAAAAAAAAACAAACCTCAAGTACAATGGTGTCTTTAAATCAGCACAGGGTTAATGTATGGAGCTGCATGCTTTCTTCCATCTGTGTAACATTACAGTATGGTAATTGTTTCTCCAGCTACAGAAGATCATACTCCACCATATATTTCCTCCCCATATTTCCTTTTATGTGCTTTATGCCTTCAGGTGCTTCAGCCATATCAGTTTTCCTCTTCAAATTTTCTATCACCGTCTTCCATATCCCCCTTCCATGTTTACTTTAATCATTTCTTTATTCATGCATCTTTGTTCCTCATTCATTCCCCTCTGGTCTCCTTTTTTTTTCCTCCTCCCGCCTCCCATTTCCATCCTTCTCTCTCACCCTTTTTCCCTATTCTGTAATACCTCCATGTTATTTTTTTTCTTCCTTCAGCTCTCTCTCTCTCTCTCTTTCTCTTCCTGCCCACCCCCTTCTTTCAGTCCCTCTATCTGTCCGCCTGCTTCACCTTCCATGCTTCTCTGAAAGAAAGTGATAACACCTTACGTTGCTCGACGCCGCAGTCAGTCAGGGTTATCTTGTTCTTCTCCCCTTATCGCTGTAATATGACACCACCTCTTATTCCAACACAACAACCTCCACATCGACTCAACCGACTGCTTCTCTAAACTATGCATCCCATAAGACTGGAATAATTATTTACGATCCAGTGCCCAATGAAATTTGCCTTCACTGTAGGCAGCGAGAACATTGCTGTTTCTTTTAACTAGAAGCATTTTTATTTCATTTATTTGTTTATATATTGGTGTGTGTGTGTGTGTGTGTGGTTTCTCTTGGAGTGGTTGGTTTAGACACCATAACAGAGATTGAGAGATGAATTGATTAATCTGGAAAGTACTCTGCTGAACATTATACCTCTGGGACATCGAGTGCTTGTTGAAGAATTTACCGCTGAGTTTGTACAGCTGGCTAGAATCTGAAGAAGTCTGTGTGCACACTTGCTTGAGATCATCTCAAAAAGTACTTAAACTTGTGGCAAATCATATCACATCTTGTAGTAAACACTAGAACTTACCCTTACCTTAAGTCCTATTCACACGGTAGTAGTATCATCTATGGACCTTTGGTGGTTTGGAAATGCCTTTCATCTGTATTTCATTCACACAGGATAGAGGGAAGTCTGGTTTTTTTATTCAATTTGCCGACTTTATTACTCAGTTCTTATGTCAAGGGCGGGTTCACCACGTACAGATAACTGTGGAAAGACAGAAAAATGTTCCGACTGTAGCTGTAATGCCCGTCATTCATCCATCATTTCAAATGTCGCTCTTCTGAATGATTTAAGTTTGCCGTTTCAGTGAACGTCCATGCTATATCGCAGCTTGAGCCCCCTGGATTCCTACCTAACACACTTTGATTTACTTTTATTAACTTTCATTTTATTATCAGCAGTACAGCCTCTGTAGTCCTTGACCAGGAAATAGGCTGCAATACTGCATAGAGGGAACAAAAAAATGTAGCAAATCCCATCAAATCACAGATACATCAGTTTGTTTGGAGCTAGTGTTATCACAGGTTTGCTGAAATATCACAGACATAGTTCATTTGACTCAGATTAACATCACAGATGACCTCCATGACCTCAGGTAACTGTATACTATATTGTATATAGTGGTGGCAAAAAGGTTTTGGACACACCACACATTTGTAATATGTTGCATTAGGAATCACTTTTAATTCATTGAGCTCTGCCAGGTATTGTCGTTCCAATCTCCAAACCTTTTACCTCCCTTCTGCATGTGCACTGTTCCGTCGAGGTCAAAACTGGATGTTTCAGCAAGATACTGAAACACATTCAGGGTATGACATGTTGAAACCGTCACAAATTTAGTTTTGTTTTTTTCTTAAAAAATCAACAATAAAAAAATCACCTTTTGAAAGACAAAAAAGATTTTTCTGCATTGTATAAAGACTTTATTCCACTCTTGTGTATATACTTTATACAGTACAGTGAACCCTCACACTTCGCGGTCTCAGCAATCGCGGTCTCAGTACATCGCGGAGGCGTCAGTGGTCTGTATGCTGATTGGCTGACACGTGTCCCTGCATCCCCCATCTCTTGCTCTCGTGAGACAAAGCCGAGTTTA
>JAPQRQ010000015.1:26097812-26111052 GCA_037367365.1 Apogon talboti
TACCATGAAGTAATGGTACTAATGTAAGTAATGATGTTCAAAGTGATAATGTGGATGTTGACAGGTGTCTGGATCAGTACTTATGTTGGTCTAATGTTCTAAAAGGGATGTTTTAATGTTCTAAAATACATGTTCCTTTCACCTTACATGTGTTTTCTTATTTTTGGGGGGTTTTTTTATATTTACTTTTTTTTTTTTCTTTTTTTTTTTTGCTATTTACGGGTATGGAACCAAATATGGTAACTTCATTGACCTCGATTTTCTACATAATAAACAATTTTGAAAAATTTCACCAAAGTAAATAAATCTTGTTAGGTCCTCCAATAATAAACTAACTAATTTTGAATTTCAGAGTATTTCTGTGAGCGCACTATAAAGGTTTAAAACAGCTTTCAACAGTCGACTATAATCACACATGCTACGAAATGCTACATTTTGTCTCCATAAACACACATCATTTATCAAATACATCATACAAGCATCAAATTTATGACCTGATCGTGCAGTCGGAAGCAATTATTCAAGCACACATTGTCAGGGATGCGGAGTATCAGTCAAATACTGTAGATTAGAATGTTTTCTATCCATGTCTCTGTCTTTTTCTAGTCCTGCTGTGATTTGACCTACAGTAGCTCCCTTCACGTGTCACCCCGATCCTTGCACCACACAAACACACACATATACACACATTCTCTGTACAACCCAACCTTTTTTGGCAGGTTCTGTTTCATTTTTTTTTTTTTTTTTTTTGTCTTTTAATCAGTCGTGACATCAAAGGTTTGGCTTCCCCCCCGCCGGCGAGGATAGCACAGTTTACGGAGGTGTGTGTATATGTCGGTGGGAGGTCACGAGAACCTTGGGTTGACCTAGCTTCAGATTCGACCGACCTGCCGCTCATTAGTGCTGACCCATGGCTGGCTGTCGAGGAGGTGAATTGAAAAGTCACGACCTGCAGCTACAAGAGACAGGAGCCGGTTAAACAACCAGCTGCCACAAAAGTTGAAACTGGTGAACAAAAAGAAAAAACACAACAACTTAAAAATACATTAGTATGTATTGGACTGAGCGTGCACTCACTCAGATACATTTTACAGCAGCATAGTTGCAGAAAAGCCATTATCACAATAGCATACTGAAAATACATTCTCATACTTATGGACAGCATGTAAACAATAATAACAAGGGAAGATATGCACTGGCTTTTCTTGCTCCCTTAGGGACACTAACACTTCCAGTCACACTGTTGTGGCTCATCTTACTGTGAAATTGCACCTAGTCATGACAGTTAAAGGCTGCAGTAATGTTTTAATGGTAAGTTTCTGTTTGTTTATTTCCTGAAAAATGTTGCTTTGGTTCCTGTCGCTGTAATTTGGTGTTTTGTTTTGTTTTGTTTTTTTTCACCACAGTTTGCTTCTCTGTTTCTGTCTCTCATATGCATGGAGAGCGACATATAATTCAGAGAGTTTATATAGATTTATTAATTTTATTTGTTTTGCATAATGGAATACTACTAATTAGCAAATTAGTCAAGATTTCAGCCAATATTGTGAGTTCCTAACAGCATTTCTTAATGGAAGAGCATAAATATATATTTGCATATGGAGACACTTTAAAATTTCCATTACCATATTTTATTTTCATTTGTATCACCCATTTATCAAGATTAACATTAATACCAATGTTGATGGTTGAAGATTTTTTTTCTTTCCAATCAATGTAAAGTGCTGGCCAGGTTAGAAAAGAAATTACTAAACTAGAAACTAATATCAAAGCAACACTGTGGGCCACCATTAGACAGTTGGACACCACTCCCCATGTTTTCCCTTCATCATCCCTGGTACTTTGAATAAATCATCCCACACCAACCACGTGGATAAAGAAGACTTAAGTCTGCTGGATTTATGGGTTTTAAAGTTTAACTTCATCAAATCGTTGCTGCTCATTACCCTGTGGAGCTGCCAAAGTGCCAAGTTGCTAGATCCCTTTAATATATGATTATAGTTCCAAGAAACTACCATTAAATTATTTTATTGTAGCATCTGTCAGTCTGTCAAACTTTACATCACTGGTTATGTAATATTACTACTACTAATAATAATAATTGTAATAATAATAATAATAATAATAATAATGTATTCATGGGTGCCTTGCACCGTACAAGGCATAGTGAAAGACAGGTATGTGCTATTTACCATTGTATACAAACAAAATACAAGGCCACAGCGTGAGAAATAAACAATAAAAAATATTAATAATGATAATATGTTAAATGAATAAATAAAGAGCAGAGTAAAACACTTCACAGAATCAGAGCACATAGAAAATTCCCTTATTAGCATGTGATATACTTAATGGATTTTTAAAATTTATTTATTTATTTATTGGCACTTATGGGTAAGGAACTAAATATGGTAAGTTCATTAACCGTGATTTTCTACTTAAAAATAGAATTTAAAAAAATTTGCAAAAGTAATATAACCTTGTTATGTCCTCCAGTAACACACTGAGGTTGAAATTCCGAATTTCAGAGTATTTCTATGAGAGCCCTATAAAGGGTTAATAATGATGATGATGACGATGATGATGATATGTTAAATGAATAAATAAAGAGCAGTAAGAGAGTAAAATGAGAAAATATAGGTTTTGAGGTTAGAGTGAAAGGTTGGAAGAGAGTCCAAGTTACGAATACCATGTATGAATGGCCCAATGTTATTATATTATGTATATTTAGGATTCTCGCGATACAGTAACTACTTTTAAAATATTGCTTATTACATGAAACTGCCACTAAAACAAACCCTTATCTTCACAAGAGGGCTAAGAAGAAGAGGCCGTTTTCTATCTTGTGATATTACGTGATTTATGAGTGTTGATGTTCAGAGAGTTCTCATACATTTATATATCAGCGTCTGCGATTTGGAGCCGATAACTCCTGAAGTTGCCTCCAGGGCTTTGAGCACTGTTCCACTCAGATGCCATTTTTACATAGATAACAATTCTGTAATTAGAAGCGGTTGCAGACAAACGACAAAAATGTGTCAATAACATGCGTCTAAAGGCTCCACTCGGTGTTTTTGTTAGAAACCACCCTGCAGTTTGATGTTAAATAGAGAAAAACCCAAATGGAAATGTCAAAAATATTACTTCATTCTGAGTTCCGCGTGGAAATATTCAAAGCTATCTAGTGTGTTTATATCATCAACTCTCACAAAAAAAGATAGGAATCAATATCAGCAAACTGCTTTTTAGATTCAGGATCATGCATCTTTTAAAACTTCTGAGTATGCCCTGAGGTTGGAAAGTTTTTAAGTGAACTTGTAAGGTATAAAAAAGTACAAAAATAGGTAAAATGGAAGTAAAATACAAATAAACAACCTATACAGCACGATCAATGAAATAATGAAAGGCAAAACATCAGCTCCAACTTCAAGTACTTGTTTTCAGTAAGGAGAAGAAAACGAGGAACAGTGAGGAACTTATGCAAACCTACACACATTTGAGCGAATGGGAAATAAAGCAAAAACAGCTGGATAGTGAGAGCTCATTATTTAATAGCCCAGTGCAGAAAATCCATTTCACGTGTGGGCTTTGGCATGAGCATAAATTAGCATATGAATAAACAGGACACCTCACTTGTGCATATTCTAAGCCTCCCCGGGGACTCAATTCCTAAGGTTTTTCTTTTAATTTTTTTTTTTTACCTCGTTGTTGTAGTAATGTATTACCGCTCATGATGTGGGTAGAGACAAATCCTACACATTAAAATGCACACCAGACACGGCGTAACGCTTTTTAACTCACAAATATCTCTTGACACGTGTATGGTCGGAATACGAGAAGTGGAGCAGCTGTTAAAGTTATCTCCAGCTGCATCCATAACGCTAAGATGTTTTTTTTTTTTTTTTGTTTGTTTTTTTTGATTATTCACCTGCGCAGACCGGAATACTAAGTCCCCGGAATAACAAAAATACACTGGCGTAATCAATAAAATTCAGCTCCCCAAACGGAGACAGACGCTTTTGTTTCAGCACTGGTTGCTTTTACAAGGACAGACACATTTAGATCCATTAGATGACAGATAGTCCATCCCATCAAGGCCTCGCTCATACGTCCCCACTTAAATGAACGAAACCAATGCGCTTGTCTCACCTGATAGAAGACGAGGTTCAGGTGAAGGTGCGGTGGAACTCAGATCAGTTTCCGGGAAAATCAACTTATCAGCGTTATGATAATTAGGCCTTAATTTCTGCTGTAGCATCACTCTTTTCAGTGTTGCTCATGTTATTCCCTATCTGTCCCTGCCACCTACATGTTCTTATCTCCTCTCTTTGGTCTCTTAATGTCTATTTCTCCCCTAGCTTGCAAGGCCTTTTTTTTTTAAATATATAGATATATTTCTCAAAAACTCTCCATTGTGCCAAGTTACATTGTACCGAGCTGTGAGTGTTCTTTAGAAGTTGGCAGTGTGGAGTGCTACTCTTTCCCGTGATCAATGCCTTCTTAAAAATGGTACTACTTTGTCCTTGGTTTGTCTTGCCCGATCCTTGTTCAGCACATGTATTTACCTTTGTCCAACAAAAGCACAGATGTATCAGTCATTCAGTTTTCAAAGGCGACCAGAGAGAATAGTTTGCAAAATTCTATTCATATTAAATACATGTATTGGAAAAAACGAGTTAAAGTAGTGTTTGGACCTTGCAGCATTGTTCAGACCTGGAGACGTGACACATACGGTTCAAGGAGACTATCGCTGCTAATTTGCACTGAATACAACCAGCTGATATTTGCAGAAGTGAACATGTCTTGCTCTTTTAGGACTACGAGAATAAACCAAAAAAAAAAAAAAAAAAGGCAGGATACTTCAGCCAGGCATTTTGGCGATGATTGATGACCTCCGTTGACTATAATCATTTGGAGAGGTGATTCGGAGTGACAACTAGCCCGGGGACATGGACACAAGGACAGTCCACAGGGGATAAAGAGTATAAAAGGCCGGACGATGTACGACAACTGACTAATCACACTGTTATTTTCCATTTGACAGGGAACGGGACCTCGTGAAGGTTAATGATCTATCCTTTATGTACATGTTCAGGTCTAGAAAGGAACTTTAATACACATGACTGAAAAAAACAAACAAAAAAAAACAAAAAAGGTGAGAATTGTGTCGAATGTTTATTGTATAAAGTCAGATGGCAGTAGTTGGCTTTTAGTAATTGTATCATGCGGTTGGTGATACAATGACAAAGTACTGCATGAGATAATATGATTCTCTGACCTATAGTGTGACCGCTCAGACACACATGCATCCGCAATAATAATAATAATAATAATTACTATTATTATTATTATTATTATGATACAAATAATAATAATAATCTATTACATTTTCCTTAGATATCAGTGCTATACATGCATTGATAAATGATGGTACTTCTGGAAGCATCTCCAGTAAATGGAAAGAATGAAAAGACAATAACGGACACTCAGGCAACAATAAACAGCAGAATAACAAAACCGTGCATCAAACTGCACAACCACTGCTCATGATTCCGATTGCCTGAGGCTAAAAACTGTCTCTTCAGCAGTGGATGTGTATTTCATTGCCGTGGTTTTATTACTTCATGCATTATTTTTGGTGTTTTGAGTTAGAGGCAGAATATTGAGATAGTGAAAAGATATGGGACAAACAGTGGAGGCTACATCATTTTCTAAATGCTTAGACCAAACACTAATCTGTAATTTTAGTTTTTTGGTTTTTTTTCAATATTTTTATTGTTTTTAGAAACAGCCAAGTAACTTACAAGAAAAAAAAATACATTAATCAATACAGAAAAGGATACAAACCCCCCCCCCCCAAAAAATAAAAAAACAAACAAATAAAAAGTACATAAATTGTAATAGGGCGTACAACTCCAGATGATAAGGTATATGATATTGCATCACTGGTAAATTGACCTAGGTTCCACAGAGATTCCTAAAAAAATATATATATTTTTTTGTTATTTCATCTCGACTCTCAGCTTTTAGCTTGATTTTCAACATAATTCATACTTCACATTTTCTGGCAGAGAATGAAAATGGCAGCACAGAAACAACTCCAGAGAGTTGACGAAGAAGCAGCAAAAGTTTTTTTTCCTTTTATTTTAGGGTGAAGTGTCTCGGATTATATTTAAATAGCAAATTATTTCCGCGCTGGTCCTGTCATTTCTTCATCCTACGTCTGCAGTCCCTCTATAGCGCACCAATTCACCGCTAACCCTGTTTCTGTTGTAATTACATATGAAGTGTCTCACATCCCATCCCACAAAACGTCATCTTGAAGCCCTGCGATCACAGAGGCGTGTGGCGTCGAGCCGCCTGTGTTGGCTGACATGTTTGTCTTTGTTCACTCCTTCATCTGAATGAAGCTTCATCTCTTCTGGCATTCTTCCATCCTTTTAATTTAATGGCAGCCTGACTGACACTCTTCATTGGATGCTGAGAAATGACAGTGCCCACACACACACACGAGCACACACATGCATGAGATGCGCTCGGCTGATTTATTTGATTTAGCAGCAGTCCTCAAAACGTATCACAAATTGAAGATTTCTGTTTAGTGTCTCACGCATTATTTTTATTGAATTTTTTTTACCAGTACACTCACCAGTCTGTGTGTGTTTGCATATAACAAAGGTCATCGCTGTGTTTACGTCCGTATATGTGCTACGCGGCGCATATAGAAGAGTGTGCAGCGATGCGGTGATTGATAGTACGGAGGCCAGGGTTGTAAAGTGACAGGTTTGCGTTGGCATGAAGAGTTGCCTGCAGCCATCAAACATGATGCATGTTGGTGTGATGCAGAGGGGAGATAACCCCCAATGGGGAGGTGGACAAGAGCACTGACACTAATTTATCCATTTGACTGACTTCCCTGTATTACAAAAGCTTGGGGGTGTGCTGGTATTGTCTGCTACAAATTACCATACATACGTTTTACTGCAGGGGAAATGGTATGTGGTGAATGATATAACATAGAGGGATCAAAGATCAGACGGGTAAAAAAAAACAACAGACGCGGCGAGCTGAGAAGTAAACACCGTTGAGCATTTTGAGTACAAAGCAGCGTACTGTACTGAGCAGATGTAAATAAGGTAGAGATTTTATAGAGGAAAAAAAAAAAAGGTATGCGCTGACTAAAAGGGAGACAAAAAAATCAAACAGTAGATATTGTTACATATATTACCTCGGAGCTGCATCCTGATTTATTGCCTAGAAAGTCTGATGTTCTGTTGGAGAGATGAAGCTGCAGGTCCTGGGCTGTTTCAGCGGCTACAGACAGCTAAGTGCTGGAAGTGAGTTGCTTTTTGATGTGTGAGATTAAAGGGATTTAGCACTTGAATACCTTCTCGTCTGGATGCTCCTGAGGGTAGTCTGAAAGGACAGGAAGCTAAAAGCTCCTCTCTTTTCCCTTTCTGTCTGTCAGTCTGATGAACTCAAGGCTTCAATTAAAACAATTTCTCCCTCATTATTACCCTTGAATGTAAATTGATGTGGCTCAGGCTTGTTGTGAAGTGCGTGTTCACATTTTGATGTGTCGTTAAGGTAGAGATTGTTAAGGTAGCATCTTTCCTGTTTTAATGTGAGATGAAAAGAATATATATATAGTCTAAAGAGAAGCAGATTCAGTTCAGATTTTCACTTGCAACATAAATATTACACTTCAAGACCTCATAGAAAATGGTGATAAATGAAGTTAGCTGTGATTCATGCTGGTGGCTGTTTCACTGCACAGATGGTGGCCATTCTTTTATACATTAGTTTTTTTCTGAAGGTTAAAAGGCCACAAAAGGCCAGACTGACTGAGTAGTGTCGTGCTTAATCCGGGAACAGAGGAATTAAGTTGAAGACATTGGTATTCTTTTGAACACCTTATGACATGCATGAAAACTAGTTTATAATCTCTCTGTCATCATTATCTCTCCTCTGATCGCAAAGAGCAAACAAAGCTCAGCAAACTTCAGGACAATTCATAATTCAGAGCCCAGGCGGCTTCAGTTCCCGACATACGGGTGAGTAGAAATTCTGGGGAACGCGACCACAGAGGTCCAGCCTGTGTACAGGTTTGTTGAATGCGGCATTAAAGTTTCATAATTTATGTCAAACGACCGCTCGGCAAACAGCAATACTTGATTTCACTTGAGGCAAAGGCATTGATCGTGCTCTGTGTTCTGTGCCCTTCTTTTTCATCATTGAATTGATTTATTACTGATTGATGAAAGCTCTCTTGACTCTCTCCTTATGAGGATGGATCATATTGAGCTTTGGCCCGTTCTCATGGCCTATTTAAGAGCGTACAGTACAATACACGAGCGGGGAACGTGAGATTATGAATTCATCAGTGCATAGTTGGTTTGTGGTTCCTTAAGGGTTTGCACGCGTACTCGTTTGAGAACAAATTTGTGTTCCTCTACTTATACTGTATACAGTGCATTTATACTTAACAGTGTTAATGCATTTCCCTTGTTGCCCAGTGCAGGCAGTGGTTTGGATGAAGGATGCTCGGCTCAGGTCCAGCTGATACGACGCCAGATGGTCTTATCGCCGTGCAGGAAAGAGAGAGAGGACATTTGTGTATGATTGCAATTACAGAGCTACAGAGGCCCGCTGAATGGTTGTACGTGTATGTCTTTCTTTATTGGGTTCTAAATCTTAGTAGTAGATGCTTATGTTTTTGTAAAAACATGCTATTTTGGCCGTAAGTAAATGACTTAATCGCTGTTTTCGGATTAGACGACTCCACTGAGGCTTGTGCTGCCTGTGTGTCACTTTTGTCAGTTGTTTTTACACACTTCATTTAATGGATACAGTAGAATAATACAGCAAATGCAGAGGAGAAGGAAATATGTCATAAATCAAAGCGTCTAGGCCACTGCAGGGCATGATACATGCTTTACCAGGCGATTTATCAGACCTGTCTATCTTCATATTTTTGTGTTAATCTAAAGAAAGAGGTCATATCCTACAAAACACTTAATAATGGATGGAACAACTTCAATAATCCCTGACTCCCTCACTTCACCGTCCCTCATTCATTGCCTTTTACATGTTCCAGTTTGATCTCTTTTCATATTTCTGCTTTGTGAAGACCCCATCATTCACACATATATTCAACTCATTCACATTTTCACATCCTCAGAGAGTCAATTGTCTTGGCCTCTGCTCCACACATAATAAGCATGTAAAAGTAGCCCCCTGTATATTGAAAATTGAAAATCATTCTTGACTCATAATCCTCCTTGCCAGAGAATAAAAGGTGAAATAAAACGTAGACTCAGTTATGGCACACCCATGCAGAGCAGTTCACAAATCAGTGGAATACTTCTGGCCAACCTACGCTATCACGAGTACTGTATCTATGCGTGCAACAATAGCCTTAATAATTGGCTTTGAACACCATGGTAGTTAATATCAGTATATCAGTATGTGTGATGCTTTTGTTAAAATTAGAAGAAAAATCTGAAAAAAGGCTCAGCTTCTTAAAGTACAATCATACCCTTAAACACATAATAGAAGTATTACTGTCTGACAAAGAATCTTTTGTCATTGAGAAATTGAATTCTTAAGTGTGATTCTTGCAAGCTAAGTTACAATTATAACTTACAGGAAGTGATATCGGACTTGTAGGTCAGGTTAGAACTCTTGGAGCTGAAAATATGACATGCAGCGTGTTCACTGTAGTTTTGATGTAATGTCACACTGGTCTACAAGTAAAATGCCAAATTTGAGTCACTAATAATGAAAAATTTAGAAATCCATTGTATAAATGTACATAAACTAACATATACGTGTAATAACACACCATCATACAGTATATACTGAAAACATGAGCTAACCAGCACATTTGTCATTTGTTTTCTGATTAATCTTATTAAAGTATGTAAGATTTAGCACATTTAATGTCTGAAGCAGAAATATTCTAAGAAATTGTAGAACAGTGTTATTAGTAAGAGCACCAAACCAATCCAATACAGACCTCAGGCAAGCAACACACACTAGCTCAATTTGTCCTCCCTTTGAAATGATGCATACGGTTTATTTACATGAAATTAAACCCCATAACCCACCTGTAGATTAACTCAACAATTCACAAAAGAGTAATCTCAGTCCATTCATCTATATAGTGTCTTTGATTGAAGAGCATGGATAATTCACACAGTACTGAACCTAAAAGAGATTTCTATTTAACCATATTAGATATCTGAATGCTTTAATCTTATCTTTTAATTTACTCCAAATGTATTTTTTATGCTTGAGCTGAAGATTTAAGGAAGTTGAACGTAGTGCTGCCTCTATCGCCTCTATCTTCAGTTGAGTGTCACGGATTTGAGACACATACTGTACTCTGTACTGTATGTTTGTATGTTATTCTGATAAAGCTGTTTTTCCACTTCAGCATGACCAGGCATGCACCTATCAGAGATGTGTGCCAACTGAGATTTGGGGTTTATGTAAACCGTTTTGCCCCAAGCTGAGAGCATGGTGTGTGTGTGTGTGTGTGTCTGTGTGTGTGTGTGTTTGTGTGTGTGTTGTAAATGATACTTGGAGACTTGCCCACTCATTTTGCTTGTTCTCAGGCCTATGAAATCCCTTTAAGCCTACCTGTTTCTCTCAGGTCTCTGTGTGTGTTTCTTTGTCTTTTTTTAAACAACACAGTACAATGTACCAAAAATAAATAAATAAATAAATAAAACAACAACACTGGTACATTGTACTAAAACTAGGGGCTGGTCCACAGAGGCCAGAGGGAGCTTGGTGCCCCCTAACTTAAAAATGTACTTGTAAAAACAACCTGCCACTATGTCCACAAACTTCTCAAAGCATTGAAACACACATGAAATCGACCAAAGATGATTAAAAAGAACTGCACCTTATATACCTTTAACTGTAATGCAACAATTTCCTTATTATTGTAAATATCTTCTCTTTAAGAGCTGTTCAGTTTTGCCTTGTGTGAATATGACATGGTCCTCCCATGCCATCCTGCGAACATGTCTTATCCCTTCTTTGCTACGCCATGTAAAATATCTGGATCAACCCTTTTCATAGAATTAATCAACTTAATATTACAATATAATCTGAAATCATAAATTTGCCTCAAGGGGCTTTACAGTCTCTATAGCACACAACACCCCATGTCCTTAGAGCCCTCGGAAAAGGTGAAACACCTTCATTTTATGTTGCATGGAAACAATATCAAGTCAGTATTGCAATAGAATGGGCTTTACAATCTGTATAGGACACAACACTTCTTAGAAAAAGAGTGTGTGTTAAGTTTCTAGGAAGGTTCAGGAAAACGAATAACCATAATGTCAGTGGCTGTTGTGTGTTTATGGAGTTGTTTTCCAACATGAAGAGATGTTTTACTGTTGATTTTAATCAGCAACATTTCATCCTGTTACTCAGTCTTTCTTTGTCATAAAAGAGGAGGGGTTTTGGAAACTTCTGGCTACTTTAGTCAGTGGGATCATTTTGCATGGCTCCTCAGACAGCTGTAGATTCATCTAAGGCACACACAAAAATATGATCATATACATTTTCTCCAAGGAACTGCATTTCATCACCCTTTCTTTCTCATTATGGGTTTGTTCTTTTGGCTTAGTCCCACTTCAGCTGCTGTACTTGTTTACTTCAAACACTGCATCTATGCTATACTGATGTAAGTGTGACTTGAAAGACAAATCTTTTGCTTGTTTCACTGCATGTCTAAAAAATAAAATAAATAAATGAATGGATTTGTTCATATACGCGTTTCCATGGACACTGCCATCTTTTAAACCATCCTTAAAAAAATAAATAAATAATAATAATAATGATAGTAATAATAATATGCCAGAACATAATCCACAAACAGCCACAGGCAACCAAAATCATCTACTGATCTAAAATTTTTAATAACTTCTGAGCCACTTAACCTATTAATACATTGAAAATATTTGTGTAAAATGCGGTTTATCATCTTTTCATGGTCATCAGATATGACCCATTTGGATGTTCAGAGGCTCTGCTGTGAATGTGGAAACACCGTCTACAACACTGATTCACCAGTAAAACCCATGGAGTTGGATCAATGACAGTGGATGGACACACTTGTATTTACATTCCTTTTTTGATCTCTTTGCTGAAAAAGTAACTTTTTCATCAGGTTTCTCTGTTTTTGATATAATAATTCTCAACTTTAAACTGAGGTTTTTATGAACATCTACATGATCAGTGAATTAAATATAGGAAAATCCAGGTTTTCACTGAAAAAACACAAAATACAAAGGGTTATACTGTAATGAAAGGTGATAAATCACTTGAGAAAGGTTACATATGGAGAAAAATTAATTTGGGAAGTGCCACAAAAGTAGCTGTGGGTCTTTATGGGATAAACCTTAAAGGTACAGGAACATTTACATGGTGATACTTGAAACTACAGAGGTCATGCATGTAATGTAATGTCAAAACACACACTGCAAAAGCACTGGTAGCTGTTATTGAGAGAAGTTAAGCCGTGAAATATGTAATTTAGAGAATGTTCCTATTTATTTTTACCAATATATACCAACCAACTCATAGTTAAGCTCTCACACCTTGCGGCATTTCCATTCTGCTTGAGTAAATTCAGTATGACTTAAATACAACTGTCGCCTGTGGAACCAGCCCGCATTTACACCCAAAACACCTTCATATTTTACTCCGATTTGGAAGAAGCAGTCCCCGCAACATGATAATTCTTACCTGGTATAATTGCTCCAAGACTTTTCAACATTTCGAAAACATCATCCATTCTGAGTGGAATGTTATTAATTTGCAGACCAAAAGGTATCTAGGTTATTATCCAAGGAAATGGTGGAAGTGTGTGTGTGTGTGTGTGTGTGTGTGTGTGTGTGTGTGTGTGTGTGTGTGTGGTGTTGTGAGAGTAGAGCACATAAATAGTGTTGGCAAGCCAATTAATTTGTTTATGAGTGTACTCGGCGGGCTCTGTGACCTCGGTGCTAGAGAGACTTAGAGTGCATTTAGGAAGCTGATGGCCTCCAAATTAAAATGGTTTGCATCTATAAGTAAAGGAGAGACTGCCAGACAGGATGGATGGATGGATGGATGGATGGATGGATGGATAGATGGATAGATGGATGGATAGATAGATAGATGGATAGATAGATAGATAGATAGATAGATAGATAGATAGATAGATAGATAGATAGATAGATAG
>JAPQRQ010000015.1:26111801-26130293 GCA_037367365.1 Apogon talboti
GATAGATAGATAGATAGATAGATAGATAGATAGATAGATAGATAGATAGATAGATAGATAGATAGATAGATATTCCACTGAGGTATAAAAACTGACTCCTCACATTGACAACTCACAAGTCAATATTTGGAAAAAACTTCTTGAATTTCACAAGTTGTTTTTCCCCTTTATTTTGCTTGCTTGTGATATCTTTTGTTGTTTTTTTAACAAAATGGTAATTGTGCATTAAGGAAATGGAAACTTTATTGAATAAATTCCGACCCCATGAACATTTAATTCATGTGATTGCTCAGCTGAATGAGTTTTACAGATATTCTGAAGTGTGATAACCTGTCTGGTAAGTACAACAGGACAGGTGCAGGAATACCAGGGGTCACAACAATAGTATTTTCAGAGCGTAGTTCAGTGTATGTATTATATATGGAACCAACCCCAGTGGCACCACTGTTACTTCATAATGGGAAGTGCTTACATTACTTAAGTCTATTTAACACTGTGGTAGTTATACTGTGAAGGACGGTAGTTGCATTTTGAGCCCACTTTGTGCAGGCTTTTACCTCTGTGATTCAGAATTAATAGTGGTCATATAGATTTAACGACTCGCTGGCCTTGCCCCAGTGGACAGTATCTTGCAGCTGATGCTAATTAAGTGATTGCATATGTGCATGTGTTTGAGTGGTGCTTTAGCTTCATAATGCATGTGCTTTTGCCATATATGTGTGGGTTTTTTTATTTTAGTTTTTTTTATTGGAGCAGCATGAATTTTAAATGCATGTACAATTCACTGTGAAGGAAGGTCTTTAGGTTTTCACGTGACAATATTATATATGTTTAACTGCATTTGATGACGTCTGCAGACATGAGCATTAGAAAAGCTGCAGTTCGGGTGCTCCTTTGACTATATTTTTCAACAATATATGAATTTGTATGGAAGGTTAGTATCATTGTAGTATTATATTTATGCATTGCAGCACTTTTTCCATGTGAATATATTAGATGTGCTAGTGTGACAGCCTGTATTACATTAAGTAAATCTTTGAAGCAAATTTAGTGCTACACTAATATGCTCAAAAGCACTGCATGATCAGCACTTTCTTTACATGGCTGTAAATTTGGAGATAAGAAATAGGATTTCTTACTTTGGGCAAGTCACCCTATTTTGAACTATTCCAATAACTACACAACCACTGTAGTTATTGCTCTGATTCTCCTTTTTGATATTTGAGAAAGTTCAAGAAACACCAATACGTATTCAGTAATTGTTATAAAGCAAAATTCAGTGCAGCTCTGTGAAAACAGTAGTGAGAGTGAGTCTCAGGCCCGTGTACGACCTAATGCTCACCGCTGATGCCAATGATGCAAACTTGACAGTATATATTTTGCTTTAGAGAATAGTAGGTAAGTAGATAATTGCAGCATCTAGACTGAATAAGGGCACAAAGGTCACAAATAGATGTGGATGTTTGGCAGGATGAGCAAAAATATCTTGTTTATATAAATGGAAGGATGGACAGACAAAAAAAAAAAAAGAAGCAACATCCCTGTTTTAGCAGCTTTCATAAAAAGGGTTGGTTATTGTTGTAATAGAAAAAGGCAAAGAAATAATGAGGAAGGAATGGTAAATAATTAACAAATCCTACAGTAGGTTAATTATGAAGCCGATCCCAGTCCCAGTCGAAACTGGTCGAGTAGTTCTGGAGCCCATAAAATCTTGATACACTCATGCACATGTAATAGCGGTAGATGTAAATATTAATATTAATGTCTCACTCAACATTATGTGTTAAAGCACCAGGACCTGAAGTGGTGTGTGAACAACAGTCATAAAAATTGCAGTCAGACAAGAAAAAGGCAACGAGGAGAAAATACTTGTATCTGAAGTGATTCTGTAGAATGACAGGGAAAAAAAAAAAGGAAAAAGTGAAGGCAACAACTTTTTCTGAACGGCACGAGGCCTGCTGACAGCCCTGTAGATGGCGTTTATAATTGACAGTGTTTCTATGGCGGTGTGATGGATTGCCTGATTAGAGACCCTGGCAGTACTACACATCACAGATGGCAAATTAAACAGTAGACAGATGCCCCCCGGCCCCCAACCCACCTTCCACCCTACAAACACAGCATAACCCTAACCTCTCTGTGTCCTACCCTGGGCTGCCCTCTCCCTCTCCCTCTCCCTCTGCCCTCTGCTTGCCTTCAGTCAATTTTCAGCTTAGTATTTTACTAATTCCAGCATTTATTGCGCTACGGTTATTACTCCCATTTTGTGACACCACCAAGTAATTCATTCAGGCACTATTTGGATCCTAATGGGACTACAGATACAATTGTTTTCACTATTGATTAATTTGCCTCTTATTTTATAACTGGAATAGGCATGAATCTGTCAGTTTGTCACTTTGTACAAATGTCAGAAAATGCAGAGATTTATTTCATTCTAAAGCAGCAAACCCTTCTATTTCAGAGTTTTGAACCCCAACTCATACTATTTTCCTGACAGATTAAAGGTTTAATTAGTAATTTCTCCTCATTTTCACTGAGCTAGCAGAACAATTAATTGTTTCAGCACCGCATATATTCATCTCTATCTCTATGTATAGATCCATATATGCATTCAGGACAGCTAATGCCCCTGTCTTGGCAGCGTTTAGACCTGAAAGTAAATGTTTGTCTATTGACCTTTTATTTGATGACTTAACAAAACGCCTGCAGGTACAGGTAAGTTCAGCAAAACCAGGCCCACTTTTTCTGTCTGTTTGTGTGACTGGGTCTGCGTTTGTTCTGCACAGAGGGAGCTTGTAACCAGGGCCGGTGCATCATTAATACTGTCTACTGCATATGTACCATCATTCTTGACAAATCACCGGGGCCTGCCATCAGGAACATTACAATCCCTGCTCCACATCAGAAGTACACATGTACCATGAAAGGGAACACAAGTTTTCTCTCTTTGCGATGGCGAAGGCTTAGGGGGGTGAAGGGCTCTGGGGTCTCGGTGAGGGCTAAGTACTTGAAGGAGGAAAGTAGGCCTGCTTTCTAATGCACACCTAATCAAGCTTTGATGGGGTCCCTCGCCTCGTAGCGTCTTCTTTTTTCCATCTCCAGCCCAGAAATGCCCTGCCTGCCCGTCCAATTACCCTCAAGCATGTCTTTGTTTTATCTCGCATGACTGCGTGAGTTTTTTTTTTTTTTTACTTTTTTTATTTGTAAAGGCTAGCGCTGTAGCCATCAAATGGCCTCCTCCCTTGGCAGAAGAGGATGTGCGCCAGAAAAGCAGTATTAACGCTAGTGCACTAATGGTTTTACCTGTGTGTGTAACTTTCACTGTCTCGCAGCTAAAGTGTCCTGTCGCTCCACTGGCTTGGAAAGCGTCTGTTATATTCAGTCCACAGAGCAATCATGGGATGCAGATGGAGCCGGAGCTTGTCATGTCTAAGGCTTTCTGCAAGTGCCCTTTGCAAATGCCACAGACAATCATCGGCAAGAGAGAACTGCAGCCCCATCTCCATCTCCATCTGCATGCCTGACCAACCTCAGCTCTAGTGTGTCAAGCGTTGAACTTACGGTGAAATGAGCTTTGTAATCCAATGATATCTTGTCAGCTCAAATCTACTCCTCAGAACGTGAGGTGCAGTATTTTTGTTGGAATGCCAAGCAAAAAGGAAAGGAAATATCAGGGAATCTGCAGCAGTTTGCGTGGAAGATAATAGGGGGTAATACACGTGGACAAATGAATAAACATGGGGTAGAGTGGCATGTCCACTACTGCATAAACTCAGTAACAAACACGCAGAAGTGAAGCAATTGTGTGCATGTGCATGTCGTTCAGCATCCTTCTTTCTTTTGTCTTACTTCCATCCTACTCATTCACACCCACACGCTGTCCCTCTTTTTAGTTCCACCCATTCATCGGTTGCATCCGTCTTTCCTCCTCAGATTGCTTATACTTTCTAAGGTCTTCCTCTTTTTCCTTCCTCCTTTCCCTCTCACTGAATCTCTCGTTCCCTCTCGGTCATATCTGTGTTGCCAGGATCGATCAGTAGGTTAATCCTAATACTTGTTGAGAGCTGTTGGCAATCTCCGGTGTAAGTGCACACACAGAAACGCACATGAGAGCAGTGATGCAGATTGTAGATGGTGCCAAAAGCTTGCCTCTAAGTGGGCCGTTTGGGATCCTAGTCAGCGTCAAGCTGCTTATGGTTGGTGTGTGCTCATGCAATGTGGAGTATTTGTGTGTCTGCATGTTCTATTCTCTCCACTCCTGTAGTCTCACCCCCCTTCTGTCAGGTTTTTGATTGTCTGTTCTTTTTATGACTACGTTTTGGCATCTCTGTCTTTGTGAGGGTTCCATTCCATAGTCCCTTACTCAACAACACCAAGTGAAGGCTTAACGTAAAACCTAATTTTAACCCCAACTCTGAAATCGAGCATGTATGGGACAGTTTTATTCCCCATTTTGACACAAGAAGCATTTTGCATCCAGGCCAAGAGCCCCACCAGAACAAAGGAGCAAGAAACACACAAACTCCTCACTCAGAAGACTATTCTCTTGTTTGTCTACATCTAAGCTTAATATAGAATGTTGTTTTCCTCACCATGATTGACCATTTGTCATACTTGATATGGATAATAAGAAAGTCATTTTCGATATTCTGGAATATATAAGTGTTTGTATTTGCAAAAAAAAATAAAAAAATTGGCAACTCATTTTATTGCTTGTTCTTGGAGCTCTGCCTTCAACTAGCATATAATTTTCTTCTCATAAAAACACTGGTTGTTGTCGCTGCATGCCCTACACCCTACTGCTTTTTAATACAGTGTAAAAGCTGCATAAGATGGCCGAGATTAAACCGATGACATTTAACATTTGGATGAACTTTGTAACTTTTCTAACCCCAGCCCTAAGACTTAACCAAAACTATGTGAGTGTTGTTGTGTTGTGAGTGCCTGTACACAAATTAAATATATTTCTATGTATGTCTTTGCTCAGGATTACTTAACCACATTTCCTCAAATAGTGCCCAGGGCCTTTATTTGAAGGAGGCTTGTATTAGAGGGAGACCTTTATTGCTAATTTCCAATGTTCTATAAGAAAAATGGTCATAATTGGCGTAAAACCTGGTTTTGATTCACTCCTGTTGATGATGTTAAAAGTTGGATTTTTAATAATGTCCCAAAGCTTACTGGGTCAAATTATAATAGCTCTCTATTGTTTCAGTAGATAGACACCACACTCTCCATCCTGTGGGACTTTTAAGTTTCTAAAAAATACTCTAAAAGTGTGTACAAAATAGCAAAACACCGCAATGTTGATCAACAGTATTGGAAATAACATTATAATGCTAAATGTATTAAATTAACAGCAAGAAGTGTAACAGGCAGCACACTGTATGACAGACACCTGAAGTTTATCCATTTTATTTATGTATTTATTTATTTGTTACCCAGCATGTATTAATGATCCTGTCTTTATTGGTTTTTGTTGACCCCAACCCTGGCTATTATTAGAGACCTGTCTTGCGATTGGTTCCTGATTTTAATTTGAATAAATACTGTAAATGTAAGACACATTTGAATGTTTACTGACACGATACAATTGGATTAATTACTTGGAACATCGTTTAGTTGACGTGAGAATTGGGTCTTAATGAACACTGGAGGAAAACATAGATACTGATTAGCTTCATTACTTTGTCTGTAGTTGAAATGAACACCTGAGGTTTTTTATTTTTTTTTATTTTGCAGAGCAGTTTCCTATGAGTTTATGCACACTCCCACCTACTAAGCTCGGTAGTTTTCACTGCATTTTCATACTTTGTGTTTGTGTAGACACAGGTGGAAGATCAGCCAATAACTGTTGGTTATTTTTGCTTTTGGCCCGGTGAAATCTTCATACAGCTTCTGTCTTTTTCTTCCTCACTTTCATCTGGTGGCTCCATGGAATTGATTTATACCCGCCTGTCTGCTGCCTTTGTGAGCAAACGCACAAACTGGGGAGAGGGAAAAGAAGAGAGATGGAAGGCCCTATTTTTCCTTCAAGGAGGGTTTCACACTCCTCCCTCGAAGGAGGCTTTTCGTGCTCACCCCTTTCAGTTTTGGACAAGAACAGAGAGAATATGTGGGCACGAATGCATCAGGTTCGGTCTAGCCGGGTTAGCTGGAGAATGCTGAGTGAGATGGCTAACCTTCAACCCACAGAATCAATTCACCAACAGAAAACTTCTGCACTGTACTAAATGATAACACACCTTGAGAGGTTTGGCCCTTGACACTGGGGAAAAATAGCTGCATGAAAGTACTGTCGTGGGAGATACAAACATATTTTTGTCAGACAGCCCAAAGTTGGCTCTATCATCTTGTGTAGGCATTGTGTACTTTTGGGGGCACCACTGTTTTTTCCTTTTGTCTTGTGAAGAAAATTGTTTTGTGTTTCCAATGTAACGTCTCACTCAGATGGAAATACTTTGAGCAATGTCCTGTATGTTTTTAGTCTCATTCTATTTTGTGGTTTTCTTACAAAGTGAGGCCACCGTCTCCTTAAATATCACGAGTCTTACTTCTTAGAGGATTACAGGGATTGTGTGGGATGGCTGTCAAATTCTCATTAGTACATTTCTAGGGGGTTCCTGCTCTCTCCAAAGATGTTTAAAAAAAAATTAAAATCTGGAAGAATTGTACAAATTACACTCCAGTGGAATTAAATCAAATTATGTCATGTTATGGTAGGTAGTTAGAATATTACAGACTGACAGGACAACTTGGCTTCGAATATGCAGTGACCCCAGATAACATGATTAAGATCATAAAATGCTTTAAATTCTAAATCTATCAATGGAATCTATCAATGTATCTTCAGCAGCTGTGGTTTGGCTAACTATTGAGCTGGGACCTTTTATTTTAAACCTTTAGTGACATTCTAGTATGTTTCAGAATAATTATTTTCCAGAAAATGTGTCCAATACCACCAAGGCTAATGTGTTCAACTACACAATAATGAAGAAAAGAGAGAGCTGTCAGGTTCAGGGTGAAAGTGAATGACCTTGTGTGGTAGCTGTGTGTAATACTGTATGCCCTTTTAGTGTTAGTGTTATCTTGGGAGAAAAAAAATCCCACCGAGAATCCAGTGGGTGCTACTAGTGTAATTTTATCAGTCAAACTGAGCTTGATGGTTAGTTAAAGTTTTAGAAAATCAATCCAGGCAGGATTGTGTGTGGTTGTGTTTGTGTGTACTCCTTCTTGCTATTTCCCCTCAAGTGTGACTTTAATTCTTCTGGAAGTTATTAAGTGTCAAAGAAAAAGAGCTGACAGTGCAATCACATCTTGAAAGGTTTCACCTACTAACCCGGAGTCAGCTGGAGCTTACCGATGCTTTTGCATCACCATTTTTCTTTTGCACACATACAGTATGAACATACAGATTACTTTGAAAGCAATGCACAAAAGGTTTTACTTTCTTATACAATGTAGAATGCACTTTTTTTATGTAACTTGTGTTACGACCCAATGTTTTCGTGTGTGACAGTAGAAGAAGAGAGGAAGAAACCAAAAGAAGAGTGAATAATCACTATGTAGTTGGGGTTATTAGAAGTCCTTTTAGTCTTGACATTTAAATATCTTGTACTTAAAAGATCTCTCTTTCTCCATCTCTTTTTCTGCTGCCAATGCCTTCACACTGTGCAAAATGGAAAACCCCTCTTTGCCCTATAAAGCAGTCCTAGAAAATGTGATGCATTCCCTACAGCTTTGTTCAGCTCAGAATTTTCAGTCTCAAAAAGATGTTTATCTATCGATGAAGTATGATAGGTGATGAACAGTTATGTACTGTCAGTCTTTGTGTAGAATCCATCTTTACTAATATGTACGTTAATAGAATGTAATTCTCATCATGAAACAACATTAGAAAACCGTGTCAGGGTGTGTTCCTTGGATGCCATCGGATCTGTAATTCTGAATCAGTTTCACTTCATTGCCATTGGTGGGTTTGACTTTGGTTTTGAACTTTCTGCGCCCTACAGCACCAGTAGAGACATTCTGTGATTCTCTGTCAATGTCATTGTGGTGAATTTGGGAGGTGGGGCGGGTGGTGGCAGAGCAAGCCAATGATGGCGATAGCTGTGATTGCTTAGATCTGTCGCCTTCTGCTTTGGTTCAGAGCCAGCTTTGTGGTTTGACTTCCAATCGACTTCAGCTCCAGATGTTCCCTGCTATATGCCTGGTGTGTTTGTTTGTGTATGTGTGTGTGAAAATTTGGCTATGATTGTGTCTCGCCATATGCACATGTGTAAGCTAACGTATGCGTAAAGTGTGTTTTTCTTCTTTCCATCGTTGTGCTGATGCTTTGTGTTCAAGACAACCTCAAATAAAACAAAGATGCACAAGATTCATGAGAAACGTGCTAAATCATGAAAATAAGTCAAATATAATGGAAAAGCAAGCAATAGTTCCTTCAGTACCTTTAAGCACAGGATGTTTACTAGCCATAACCATCCAAACATTATATTTTAACGTTTTTTTATGAAGGTGATATCCCAAGAACACCATGAAGGAAACCCTATGTCTTAGGACACATATTCAATCAGTATATTTCACAGAGAGCATTGTATCATTGATGTAACATGAGCATGCTAGGCTAGTGAGTTTATTTGTTGTAATAGTGTTTGCAGCTGTGCAAACATGTTGTTAGTGCAGCCAGTCCACCAACACTATCAACTGTAAACACCTGAATTGTCTTCAGCAAAGATCTGAACTCCTTCCAAAATAAAATACACAGATACCATCAGGATAAAATTGAGTAACAGTATATTTTTAGTGCCGAAGGATTGTTGTAAACTTATTAATACGTTAATAGTTCAAATAGAACAAAGCATGACACAGAGGCAAATTATTATTCACCTGTTTTCTTTCTTTTCTATAATTTTGTTAGATCTGTTATTGGATGCATTTTCATTTATCATCCATATACATTTTAACATTCAGGCCTGCCATTTTTAATTACATTCAGACATTTAGTTTAATTCACAGGTCTTTGACTTATTAATGACATTCTATATAGTTATCATTTACTTCATCATCAATAGTGTTTTGTAACATCCAGTCAAGGCTTACAACTGAAGGTTTTCTGATCTCAGAATAATATTGCGGAACTTGATATTTACACTTTATTGCCATTTTTGAGAAAAAAATATGCAGCAAAATTATGTCCACCAATATGTCGTAAACCCCTTTTAAGTTATCTGGACTGTCTAAAGTGAAATTCTCATTCGGGAGTTCACTCTTTTACATCTCTCTCCTCTTCCATTTTACTAGACATCCAGTTCACTTGTAGTAAATAGAACTGAGCGAATCAGTCATTTACATGTTTCCCTGACACATGACACAGATTTTCCTGCTCTTCATTTTAATCTTTCTTTGTTTTTAAATGCTGTATTTGTGTGACTATAATTTAGAGTAAGGTGAGAATGTAGAGTGCTTTACACAAGCGGCCACGGTGGCAGTTACATACTGCGATAGCCGCAAATCAGGTTAAAACGGGCAGCACTGGTGAGAGTCTCCTGCTACGAGCAAGGCAGGACTGAATGACTCAGACCAAATCAGATAAATTTGTAACTGACAAATTCATATGCTAGATCTAGATGAACACCAGATAGATAAAGATGATGGGAGTGAGCTAGAAGCCAGAGGGAACAGTTGTGTTTCACACGGCGGAAGTATTTGTCTTTAACAATCTTCCCTTTACAGGTTTACTCAAGCCACGCTTACAGTAATGTCTTTTTGACTCCCATTGACTCTGAATTGCATTTCATTCGGCACCACCTCCCTCCCCCCCTCTCTCTCTTTTTATTGCATCTCATCAGCCGTGGGGAAACAGCCCAGCTGCTGCTGTGATGCCACTCATGGCCAATGCGCCCTGACAGATTCCAATTAAGTTGGAAAATGTAACGTATGAATATTAGAAAGTACTCTGACACAAACATCATCCCCTTCTTTTGTTGCATTATGCATCTTGTAGTCGGGGGTCTCCGCTGGTCCACCATTTCCATAAAGTTTATTTCTCTACTACCTCCCACTCTTCTGGCTCTATGTTGCTCACTCTCTCCCCTAAGGCTGTTTGTTAACAGTTGTAAATATGCCCGCCATGCACACATAAACCGTCATTTAAAGCCCAAGATGGGGCTTTGTCAATCAGTGCATCTCTGTTCGGCTTCCCATGCTCATTCCTATAAACATTTGTGTGTACAGGAGTGAATGAAAACTTGATATGGGAGGATCTACAAATAAATGTAAACCTGTATGATATCTCATTTCTATGCACATTGGTAACTGAATAGCAAGATGTTGTCATTTATCTGAAAAGCAGTCTTTATAACCTCATAATTTCAGCAGGGTTTTTTTTTTTTTTTTTTTTTTTTTTGTCGCCTGGTTGTGTATTTGACCGAGACTGAACTGGCAACACAATACTGCCAGCACCGCGGTAGTTACATCAACGCCTGGCTCAAGTGCAGCTTCATTCTGACAGACTTCCGTTGCACTAGTGTTGAATGAGAGCATTCCTCTAAGCTGCCAGTTCTCGCAAGTGTGTTTGCATGTGAATATGTGTGTGTCCCACTGTTAAAGTCATGAGGCGCAGCCAGGTCCCATAGATGGGCTATAGACCATGTGTGACCTCATCTCAACCTGGCAACTCACTTTGCCTCAGATGGCGATAAGAGGTATTGCCAATTTTAACTGTCTGTTTGCCTACAAGAAATACTTTGAACTGAATCTGCTGCATCTTAGCTCCCTTTAATGTGATTATTATGTCCTGTACTGTGGACAGCCACGGAAGATGAAAAATGAAAAACAAAAATGGAAGTGTGAGTTAACCCACCTTTTTTATTTACTGTGTCACCTCAGTGGAACGTTCCTCTGGAAAATTATTGAACACATCACTTTATGTGGAAAACCCGTGTTTCCAGCACCTACAGCCTGATGCTTTTGGTTCCAACAAAATTACCATTGTTAAAAAAACCTTTTCTCTCAGCGTACAGTGTATTTAGCATGCACAAACATGAACACACACACACTTCCTGTGCACATTTATACTCTACTAAAACCAGTACATGGATACACTTCACAGTACCATAGCTCACAACACACATTTACATCCAGTGAAGATTTTAAGAACACAAACATACAACACATTTGCTCACACACAAACATTAACACTCACCTTTTTACAAAGTTAACATACAGAAAGCAGCACACACGACACCAAAAATTAGTATTATTAAATTATGGTCTCACGCTTTTGCTTCTGCTGTCTGAGGGAATGGGCTCTGTCTTAAGGCCCACTGTTGTTTTTGCCTGAGGCAAAATGGTAATGAGGGAGTTTAGAATCAATACACAGAGTGTGAAATTGTTTTGCAGTGAAAAGGTGTAAATAATCCTGCACTAGGTAATGGATTTTTGTATGAATATCCATATAATAGAAGATGCTCTACCGTAGAGCTTTTATAGATATTAATACAAATTCATGAAGAGCACAGGTCCTAACAATGCCTAGCGATGTCATGTGCTCTTGCTTCTGTATCATCAGTCATCAGAATACAATGAGGAATGTTTTTATTTATTTACTCCCTAGTTGAAAAGAAATCGATTCCAAATTCATGCAACATATTTGGCAGGATCACATCCATTGTGATATGGTGATCAGGGTTCCAGCAGCAGTCAAGGCTGACAGCCACAGCGCCTAAAGCCGAGGCCTTGGCTCAGCGCATGCTTTGCATTTCTACATGCACAGATGTTAAAATGTGCAGGCTGGATGAGAGTAAGCTCTGTGATAGAAGCACTGCAGAAGGCAAATAAAAAAGACAGTTTATCCTCTTCAAACGCATTCCACATAGAGATGGAGGAGAGTTTTATTTTGGCAACATATCCTCCCTTCCTGACTTAAAAGACTGAATGTGTTAGAGAGCACACAAGGAGTGTGTGTTGTCCATCAGAGGAATATTGACCGTCCAAACGTGCTGGTCTTTCTCTACATCCTAGTTGAAATTGAAATTGCCACTATTCTGTAGCCCCTCTACAAATATCTTTTTTCATGGGATCCTCAAGCCGTCCCTTTTCCCTCTGTTTGTATTCTCCCTGTTGACATCCAGCAATATAAAGGCACATACAACCTTAACATTTCCCAGAGCGCGTGTTGAGTAAAGACCATTGAATGCCAGAACAATGGGGACAGTTTTGTCACCTCGAGGCCCAGAAATCAGCTAGGGAAATGTTTCGCTGTGGAGCCAAATCCAGGCGGGGGAAGCGGGGCTGGGAGGATGAATGTGACTTATAGAGAACATTGTTTGTGCCTCTATCTCCATTACCATAGGCAGTTCATTATGTGTTGGTGGCATCCTGCTGGTTTCAGCATTGCTTTGCAGTGATAGATTTATAATTCCTTGGTGACATTCAGTAGACAAATTACATGGTTTGGGGTGGACACTGTCAACGTTTCTCTCTGTAATTCTCTTTTTCTAACAGTCTTTGATTCCCACTCAATATCAGTTTCTTTCTCTTAGTTGCTCTTTGTCTTTGTGCCTGCCGGTCAATATTTCTCCCTTTGTATCTTTATGTTTCCATCACTGTTACTCTTTCTCACTCGCTCACTAAACCCTATCAGAGGAGGGCCAGCAGAGTCCATCACTAGAATGAGAAAACTGTATCTCAACTCACAGTGGTTGTTATTTTGGCCAGGAGTGTTTCAAAAGTAATATGTGGTCTGCTCTCTAATGTTAGCCTCGACCAAATGTGGACCTCAACACCCCATTAATCTTTGGAACACACACAGCCGTGTACCTTTTACACACTGGCATCCAGCAGCCCGTGTGTGTGTGTGTGTGTGTGTGTGTGTGCTCTCAAATACACATGAAAACACAAAAAGCATGCGCGCCATCCTCCTGCATCACTTGCCTCAGCCAGTTGACCTTAGCACTGGGAAAACAGGTTTAGTAATGGGATCAGTGGCCACTGGCAGGCCCTTTCACCTGCAATCTCATCACCCCTGCTTACAGTAAGTGGATGAGAGATGGTCTGAGAAGAAGAGCAATGGTGGACATGGAATACACTCATTTGAGTCCCTGGTATTTCACTTTAGGTTGTCTCTGAGTCGGTGGAAGAAGGAGCCTGCGCACAAATGGAAGCGGAGGAAAAATACTTGCACTGTCAGCACTCTACAGTTTACGTAACCAACAGATTGCAGTTGCATATTGTGATTTGTGTTCATGATATTATTTTGAATCTACCTGCTTATTATGAAGACAAATACACAAAGCACTGATAATTTTGAACTGTTCATTGCCTCTTAATTAAAATATTAAAACTTGGACTTATGCCCAGTCATATTTATCTCTTTACGTCTGGGCCTCTCATCCACATGTAACCTTTGGTTCAGATCGCAAAAACACAGATTTTTTTAAAGATTTTGTTTGTGTGTATCCATGTGGACGGGAAAAACAGGGAGATTGGAAACATTTCTGTCCATTTTGTGCATGTCTGTTACTGCTTTATGTCATGAACCTGCACCTGAAACATCGAATCCAGCTGTATAAGTGTATGACCTGCAGTAGCTTTAGGTCAGTGCAGATACCCTTAGGAGACAGACTGGACTAGCATTACAGCGAAATCCACATAATGTATAGAATACACTATGACAACCTGAACACCTCAGGTAATCCTTCATGACAGATTAAACCCCGTGTCTAATACATCTAGTTCTAAGGCCACCAGAACCAGTGGTTTATCTGAGTGTTTGCTTCAGTTTGTAGGCATTTTTGATCGTTTGTGAAGTGAAACGTGTCTCTGATTCGACATACATTACACCTCACTCTGATCAGCATCACTGAATCCGTCCAAAAAGTCACCAGACGCACACCGGACCGTTAAGTTGGAAGCATTTATGATTTCATAATTGCGCAGGCTGAAATTGTGATTATGATTGGGGTTTGGTTGGTAGCTTGATGGTGCACCTCTAGATTACAGACGTATTTCATCTCTCGTTTCATAGCCTGAATTCAAAACGGTAAAAACAGAACAGATTTTATCTTGCTACTCTTCGATTCGTCTTAAATTATTAACAGGGATGATAGGTTTATACCTTTTTGATGTAATGTAGACAATTTTAGAATGATCAGTTTTATGTTGAGCTTAAATATAAGCATTGAAGTGTATATTTTCCTATATTTTGAGACGAACTCCACCCGCTGCATGAGTTTGAAAAGCGTTACACCTTTGGATCTTACTCTACTTCATCTTGAAAAAGCACATGTAAAAATCTGTAAGTACGTTGTATTCAGAATATTTTATACAAATATGATTAGTGGAATCAAATAGTTGAATCTTCATTAGACTCAGTGAAGGTTCAAGGTTCAAAATTATATTATTTGCAAATTTCTGAATTCCTTATGTGTATCATGTCTAACATTGATGTGCTTCATCACAATTAAGTCATGTTTTGTAAATACATAAATACATACATATACTGATAAATGTATTGATATTTATTTACTGTGTGGTATCATTGTAAGGAACTTAAAGAGTCCCGAAATTCAGGCCTTTTTCTTTTCAGAATATTCATACGAGTTTCCATTAACATGGGAACCGTGCTTTACGCCAATAAAAAGCCTGTTTAAACACAGAAAATGATCTGGATTTGAGCACTGCATCATGGTAAAACAACACAAATTATTATTTTAATGTACTTCCATCCCTTTGAATGGTTGCAAAACGGAGAGAAATAGCATGGGATGGTATTGAGAGGAGGAGATGGTTAGTCTGTAAGAGCCCAGGGGCTTATACACACAAATCTCAAGGAGGATACCTTGCTGTTTCAACACTGTGAGCAGACTAGTGCTCATTTTCATGTTGGCTTTAGACTTTGCTTAAAAATACATCAGACAAAGATGAAGGTGGAAGCCTTCAGAAGCACTACAAAGAGGAACCAAACGGGGATTCATTGATAGATTTGCCCTTTACTCCTAGTTGTTGCACAAGTCCTCTGAAGGGCTCAGTCACAATGGAAGCATAGCATGACTTATATTTCTATGTTTTATTTCTATATATTTTTACACCAACGCTATGTAAGCCCCTCCGCACTCCTGAAACAGCCGGCTTCCTACCCCGCATTAGTTGCCGTTGCATTAAAGTAGGCTTGTTTTAGAAATAAGTTGCGAAAAAAAAAAATTCCCTGTGGTGGTCTGAAATCCCATTTACGAAGAGAGCTGTGGTACACGGGATCAAGCGCCGCTGCTAGACAAAGAAAAGTGAAAGCGGGAGAGAAACAGTGAGGTTACAGACAAATCTAATTAGATGGAGAGTGGGGCAGTGATAGAAAAGACAGAGCGTCGGAGAGGAAGAAACAGAGACTGTGCCAGAGGGGGAGCTGAATCATTATTTTTTTGTTTTAACTCCTTGGGACATTTTTTGATTTCTGTAAACACATTCCAGGATGTTTTAGTGAATGCAATCCAAAATAAATGAGCAAAAAAAAAAAAAAAGTATTTTATGGGCAGAAGGTGGCTTTACAGGCAGTGCTTCCTCCCTCCCACTATTCACTTGTAACCTTTTTATACATGCAGCGCTGCTTGTTCTTTCACCAGAAGGTTTGGTTTGGTAGTTAAAGGAATGAAAGCCTGCTTTCAAGTGATAGTTAGATAAACTTCTCCCAAAGAAGACAGCGACGCTTTGATTTTCGACTGAAGTACAAGGACAAAACTCTTTCATCCACTTCTTTATTTAATTAAACTGAAGTTGGCAGTCTGGTGTCCTGCTGTTAACTGTCTGACCCGGCTCAATGTGACCACATAACTCTTGGTGTATTATGACTTGTTTTAATATGTTCACAATCATTCAAAAGCAGGGAGTACTTAAGAGAGACCATCCTCCAACAGTAATACTCCAAACAGCCAGTGTTTTTTGAGTGTGAAGCTATCTCTGCGTGCTTGAACTGTGTCACACGGAAGTTACGGCGCCGTTCGTGAGATGAGATGAAAACACTTTAGTCAGTTTGGACTCCCTGGCTAGAGTTGCTATTTTGGTGCAAACTTTTAAAAAAACCACCTTTCAAGCCTGCAGGGTTTGAGTGTTATGAAAATTTGGAGTGTTGCTTCAAGGCTAGGAATGCTACTTTTTAGTGAAGAGACGGCACTGAGGGAGAAGTCAACACTGCACAGAGATTAATTAATTCTATCAGACAGTCACTCAGCTCTCTGGAAGTCTGTTCAACTTTATTGGCCTCATACATGCCCACCAGTGCCCTTCGCATACTGTGTCACGAGTCAGATGAGCAGCGGTGTAGCCTCAGGAAAACAGTCACTTCCTCCAATGCAGCGCAGACAAGAAGATGTCAGACTGATATGCATTTGCGCCGGGATTCAAACAGAAAGAAGAAGTTTACATGACTGCATTTCTCTCTCATCCTTAACACAGACGGCTCTAACAAGACCTCCTGAGACTTAGTACAAGTTGCCATAATTGTGCACACAGTCTCGCAGTGTTTAAAACACTCAAAAACAATGCATGGGCTGGACTGACTGACAGGTGGGTGGAAGTCGGAGCTTTTATTTTCGCTCACAGTTTCTGCCTATCTTGGTTGTTAGCTTATGACAACGTCTATAGAGAATGGTAAATGGAGTACACTTATATAGCGCTTTTTTTTTTGCACTGTAATGGTGCCCAAAGTGCTTTACACTGCACACATTCACCCATTCACACACCAGTGGAATGCAAGGCTGCCAGGCTCCACTGGGAGCAATTTAGGGTTCAGTGTCTTGCTCAAGGACACTTCGACATGTGGACTGTTGGAGCCAGGATTCGAACAGGGTGGTGTTAGTGTAACTATTCCTATCCCGAGTTTAAGCTTGCCAAGAACGCTTTCCGCAGTGTATAACAAGTATACAGCTGACACGAACCAAGGTCGTGCCACATGTCCACAGTGTTATGCTTGTCAAGTTTTATATGTAACTTTTTTTTTTTTTTGCATCTTTCATTCCAAACACATTTTACAATGGCAGATAGGTTATGATCTAATGGAACGGACTGAACACTGTGGAAAGCTCCTACTTGTCTGCAGGGGTGTCCAACTAAACTTAAGAGGTCCAGTAAGTCAACCATCCGCTTTGTGTGAGGTCTGAAAGGATTACATGCCTACTAATATGGGCTCATGCTTTTTGCCTAAGGATGAACCCATACAGTGGAATGATTCAGTTTAGTTAATATTTCCTAAAGTGTAAAATGTTCTCAGTTTTTTGGCATGATTTTTTAACACATTGGACCCTATTTTGAACCCTGCTGTCTTCTGTCCTCTAGGATGCTTGATAAAGATCCAAAATAATACATACACTCAATAATAAATATACGCAATCATAAACCGTACCAAAATAAGATGGAAGATATAAGAGAACAGATACATTTAAGCTAAGAGTGGGTATCCAACAGAAGTCGATCTGAGCGCTCAGATGTGGTAAATTTTGGGGAGGCGACACCGTTGAGTGGGTTTGGGTGGTTATAGCTGAACACTTAAGTTTGTGGACTTTGACACAAGAGACCGGAGTTTGTGTCCTGTTTCATGCTGTGTTTGTTTTTGTGTTTTTCCTTTTGATTTCTTAATTTAGCCCCTTCTAATTAGCCTTTTTTCCCTAAAGGCTCATTTATTCACTACATACATACCAAAATAGATGTGTGTGTTTCAAATGGCGTCACTGCTTTTATACTTCCATGCATCCAATGTGTTGGAATGAGCATTTAGCAATCAATCCACCAGAGGGCACTGCTCTGAATCAACATACTGGCCAAATACCACGAAGAAGAGTAGAGTTTTTTTGAGAGAAGAAGAAAATTAATGATGAAAAACACAGCGACAGCAGAGGAGGTATTACCAATGTAGATATTGAGACGGAGCCTCAATCGGAGGGTCTGTGAGGCCGTTAAACACAGCGAGGCATGCCGATGGTGAATGTTTTTCATTGGTCTTACCCATGACCTCAACACTAACCCCACGGTTTCCGATGGTACTTCTTTGTTTAAGTGTGCATCTGCAAGTACCCTGAAAAGTTTTGCACCACTTCATCACTGTACGTTGGAATGTGACGCCCTGATCAAGCGTCAGTATAGAAGTAAGAACGTATGGCTTTTTATACTCTGAGTAGACGTGAACTTTTCTGTCAAGTCATCACGGAAGACTCACTTTTGGTCACTGCTATATCTTCAGTCAGTCAAAGTCTCATCTGTTTGTCATTCTTGGTCTGCTTGCTTGGCATCCTATTGTGATGCGGCGACTTGTACCATTTGAGCACCTATAGCAGTGCTTCTCAATTATTTTCTCTTACGCCCCCCCTAGGAAGAGGAAATTATTTCGCGCGCCCCCCCCCCCAAAAAAAAACATACTCCGCCGCGACTATAAATAGTATACTTTGTCTATAAAATTGTTATAAAATATATAAAACTCAAGCGGCTTATTAGCGTGATTGG
>JAPQRQ010000015.1:26143693-26159571 GCA_037367365.1 Apogon talboti
GCATTTTATAAGCTTCTGCTTTATTATTGTCTTGTAATCTACATTAACTCACTTGAACCGAGGGCTCTCTTGACTTTTATGCAGTCCTCCACACCATAAGAATGCATCTAAGCAGCATCAGCTAAACAGAATCCACAGTCATAATTACAGTCAGATGTATCTGTGTTTTAATTATATGATACTGATAAGATAATTGCCATTCATACAGTCAGCAGTTTGTTGTGAGCTTTCTGTCCTGGCTTTGGTTGCAGCTGTGTCGACTTTAGCGTCATATTCCTCAGCGTTTTAAAATTCCTCACATTTGTTTCGGATTATAGTTTGTTTTTCCACAGCTCTGGAACTCCCTCCCACCGTCCATCCATAACACCGACTCTCTCCACATATTCAAATCCAGACTTAAGACTCACCTTTTCAGGATGGCATTCCCACTGTAAATGTTGCACCTCATTTGCCATATACAGCACCTCTTCACTTTTTGCCCTGTAATTACTTCTTTTTTATTATTTATTTCTTTTGTAGTCTATGTATTGCCTTTTTAACTACTGTTGTACACTGTCCTTGGGTGACTTGAAAGGCGCTTATAAATAAAATGTATTATTATTATTATTATTATGACAAGTACACTGGCAGTCTAGGCCTGTTGATGTTTGCGACTGGCCTTCTGCTGCCAAACTCTGTCCCTTTATGTGAACACACTGATAACAAGAGTTGGACAACCTAAGCTGACAAAACCACCGTTGTGACACCTCCACTTTGTCAAACTGAGTAGCATGAACTTATGTTGTGATTCAGACCCCCGCTGATGCTGGCCTCTCTTCCAATTCACTACACCGTATGTGATTTATTATATCGATTACACACAGTTAATATTTTTTCACTTTACACCTTCTCTTCCAATATAACCTCTGCTCATTTTTATAGGATACTTACACTCTCACTAAGACATATATGTATGCAAACATACACAAAGAAAGCACACTGTGTTTTGCCCGACCACTGCAGCTTTCTGCCACCGGGTAATTTATTGCTGAGTCTGATATTGTATTACAAGATGTATTTGCACTCTCCTCTAATAAGAGCATAGATTACAAACAACACGGAATTTGCTGTCCGCATCCCAGTTGATTGCTTGGCTTGCCTGTGAGTTAGCTTATATCTTTTTAAGCGTCCACGGCTTGCTATTTACATTCATCCGCTAAGCCTTAAAACAAATTATAATCGATCTGGAGCGTGATGAAAAGGGTGGCCCTGCTGCAAATGAAAAGGAATGCAAGGTGACAAGGACAACAGAATCAAAATTAGCTCTTCTCAAAGTGTGCGCCGCACTAAACATGCACTATAATGTACCATGCAGACACATAGGCAGGATGACACACATAGTAACAACAAACTCTTGATTTTATGATTTTGTTACATGTACCGTTCCTCTGTATCTCCTTTATTTGTTGTTTGTGCATTAAAATGTATAATTTTACATCTATGTATAATTTTGACTGGGAATGGCAATGGTTGCATAAAACAACAACGTGCTCATTTAAATATTCTTATAACCTAAAGAGCCTGTTTTTGAAAATTCTGCGCTTTGGGTTATCTGGCCTTTAACAAGTCAGATTTCTGTGTTCTCAGAGGCTTTACCCTGAAGCTATGCCTCCAGGAGGATGGATTTGCTGAATTACACGTAACAGAGGTTCAGAACAAATAGCACAGAACCTGTACTAAGAAGTGTAAAGTAGTTTGACATGCTATACTTTCTAAGTCATATACCAAATCAAATAACAAAGAAAATGAAAATCACTAAACATTTTGTTAACCTTAATAGTAGTCTCCTTATATACTGTTTTGACAATAGAAGTAGGAACAATAGGAACAATAATGCATTCAGACAATCACTTGCCTCCAGCGCCGTCTTCTTGTCATCCTGATGTCTCACACATAAACATTCACTCTGTCTGCATGTCAGTTTGTTCCAGAGGTTTAATAGAATAAATTATCTTATCATGCTGACAGCTTGCAGACATGTCTGTCGTATGTAACAGTCTCCTGAATGACAAATGATGTCACTATTTGACAAGACGAGAGAAGAGAAATACCCATCGCTGATTTCTTGTAAATGAAGACATGTATTCAAGAAGCAAAATGGTCACTGTGTTTATGTGTCACCAATTGGACACCTTCTCATTTATTTTTGGAAGGGACTCTTTGTTCGTCGTCTGAATAGAGTCGGAATTATAATCTGAATGATGTGACAAATGAGGAATATGGAGACGGGCATCAAGTTAAAGGAAAAACCCAGTGTAAGCGGCCTCTTCAAACATGACGGTACCTCCATCCACCAGGCACAAAGGCTCGCGTAATGGTTTGATGAGGCTGAAAATGATGTGAGTCATATGCCAGTTCCAACCCAAGTGAACACCTATAGCATTTTGTGCCAAGGTGTTAGCACCATCATCAAAACACCAAATGAGAGAATGTCTTTCGGAATAATGGTGTTCCGTCCCTGTAGTAGAGTTTGCACACTGTAGAAAGACTGCCAAGGTCCATTGAAGCTGTTCCGGGGCCTCAATGCACCTTGGTCTGTTTTGTACGCTGCCAACATACAAAACAGGGCTTGAAAGAGGCGTACACCGCATCCCAAGCAAAAATCAGGATCTATAAAAACAAATGGGGTGAGGATGTGTGCAGCTGGATGGAAACTCTGACCCATGTGTAAACATTTTAGAGTCCGGGGGAACTGGCAGATGGTGATGGTGAACTGAAATTAAATATGGGGAATAATAATATGTATAATGATGCCTCCTACATATGTAATTTCACTTCACATATGATATTTCTATATCAAAATTAATCATAAAGACTAATAATATTTGTGCTTGAGCTAATTATCCATAACTATGATAACAAATATCAAATCAGATTCGACTTAATATTTAATCTGCACTATCTCACCATCAATTTTACCTCACCTGGACAGCAAAGCAGAGGCCCAGTTGAATAGCAACACACCATCTGTTAAAATGTGAGGACAGACAGGATATGGCAGGTAGCAGAAGTCAGGAAAATCTGAATTCCCTTTCCCTGATATTAAGAATGCTATACTGACTGTATTTCACCTTAATCTTATTAACAGGACTAACTGATAAAATCATCATCAGTTCTAGAATCCATAAATAATGTTAAGTAGCATCAGTGATATCTTCTAATACTGTGTCAAAGTTTCAGATTTCTTACTTTTTATTTATTTATTCATTTATTTATTTATTTATTTATTTGTTTGTTTGTTTGTTTGTACGTTCATTGCAGTAACTGTGTTTGCAGGTTACCTCACCAATATCTATCCTGTATATTAGCTCCAAAGGTTTATTTCCAAAGCTCATTGATAAAGCATGTGTCCTCACAAGTTCTATTCAAAATGCAGGCCAAGATCACTAGACCAAACACTAACTAAATCATGCTCACACATAAAGCTTCCATTTTCACACAATATATTCCGGTACGGGGTTACCACTGATTGTCACTGTCATCTGGAAGTGTTCAGTCTAAGTGCTGGACACATAAATACTACGGCGACACTCCTGTGTCTAATGCCGAATGATTGATGTACTTCCTCTCGGATGTTGCCGTGACTCACGTAAAGAACGAGTGATCAGCCGGCTCACGTCTATGCATCAGCATTCATGACATGCTTTATGTCAACCTTTGATGGTTTAATATGAGCATGGAAAGGGCGGAGTATGAGGCCGGTCCACATTTCTTGGTGGACGGTGATTATAAAGGGAACACCGACTGCAGGTTTTACAAATCAGACGTTGCATAACCATTTCTTTTTCGTGCACACTTTTAGTATGGATCATATGCATTATTTTATAAATGATTTTCCCGGTGATGCATACTGCACGACATACTGTGGGCACGTATTTAAGCAGTGCAGGTGATCTAAATAGTGGCCAACTCAACTTAGCAGTGCCAATTTGAGCAGGACCAGCTTGTGCATAGGTAGACCTACATACTGTAAGTGGTTTTAGTTTAGGCTGTGCATGTGTGTTTATCTCAGGAAGCAGCAACAGAGATGAAAGAAAGGCAGCAGAAGGAGTTGTTTTCTGTGGTAGAACTGAAGGTCTCTTCAATATGCACAATCCCCAGAGTGATGTTTTTATTTTTTTTTTCCCTCACTGCATTTTATACTGCTAAACACCGCACTCAGTAGGAGCTAAACTATAGAGGTATATGAAGTAGAAGTAGCAGTTGTGTGGCGTCACCCATTGACTTGCATTAGATTACTTTTAAGTATAGTTCTGTTATGATCAGCACCATCTTTTCCTCTTGGAGACAGGACCTTTCACATAAGATATTCACGGTGGTTTCAGGGTTTAGTGTTTCCAGATACATGTTTGGAATGTGAGCCACATGGGATTGGCATCCAGAATATAGATTTACACTTTAGAAATACTTTTGAGTTGACCTTTCCTGATACTTTACATACTTTAGAATAAGCAAGGTTTGCTCATCTGTGTGAAACCATGAAACACCTTCCATACACAGACAGAATAGTACAGATATTTCACTATCACAAGGTCTTCATTCCATCGTTATTGCCTGGGACCTGCATTTTTATTGTCGTCTTTGTAATTTTTACCTGCACTATTTAATTGTGTTTTTCTAACCTGCATATCTCTGTTTTTCTTTTCTGCTCACAAACATTTCTTTGGAAGGAAATTGACTGGTATAAGTCATTAAAAAGCCACTGCACAATCAACTCTCACACAGAACACACTCACACACACACACACACACACACACATGCATACATGTATAGCTCATACCTTCCACCTGTAGAAAGCACCACATCCACAAGCCTGCTGAGAAATCATTTCCTGCGCAAGCAAGTGAGGCAATTCCGTCGCAGCGAGGAGGAAAAAGGCTTTTTTAATGAGAAAAAATGGGAGGCAGGGGAAGAGTTAGCAGTAGCAGCCAGGATAATTGATGGCAACTGTTTGGGTACAAGATTAAGATTCATGGGTAGGACCACACATGGGGGCTGGAAACCGGTATAGGCTGGAGGCATGAAGGATATGAGGCAACACTTTTGACTGGCCTGCTGGCTTAATTGATAGAGTATCATCCCAAATGCCCCGTAAAAAAAAAAAGAAAAACTATCAGGAGGGATTTTTCATTCACTCCAAGGCTGCACATTTCAATAGCTGGCCCTGCATTGGGAATGACAGACACAGACATAGAAAGACTCAAAAAAAAACAGGGAAAAGTGGTGGAAGCCCTGCAGCGAGAGGCAAGAGAAACATGTTTGGAGGTGGAAGGTCAGTGGTTCCTTTCCCCAGAAAGGCTGGGAGAACGTTAGTGGGAAGAGATTGTTGGTATCACTCTCCCATCCTTCAATATCTACCCTTGAGGAGCCTCTAAGCGATGGGCTAAACACACACCTGCCCTGTAGAGATGGTTCTTGGCCGGCTCTAGGAGAAACTTACATGCATGTATGAATATTAAAGTGTTGTACCATGGAAAAAAAATAGCACCCCATGTAGACTAGGAGAATAGGCAGGAAGGCTTTAGTAATTTATTAGAGAGGAACTAAAATTTACAGGTAGGTAAGTAATGAATCAGAACACCAGGGGGTCAAAAAAACAAAGGCAAACACAGAATTAAGAAGGGTTCACAGCAGGAAAGATGCGTGACAATATGACAAAGGGAGGAGAAGTGGCTCGTATAAACGCTGTAGCTAATGCTGAGACTAGTAGAAGACTGTGACACAGGTAGGACGGGTCAGAGGAAGAAAGTCTGAGGGATGGAGGTTGTCGCAAGGGAACCGGGACTGGATCACAGTGAGATTGAGGATGGGCCCAGAGAGGCAGGGGCCTGGGAAACACCACGACAATCAGGATAGCTCCCGGAAGACCTCTGATGGAATAGTATGAGGCACCTTTCTTGCAACAGTTCTCCACTCTACGCTTGGCAAATATCTGTCAGTTGAGAACCTGGAGGAAGTCATGCAAAAAAAATCTGAAATGCAAAGGATCAAAGCTGGGATGCGTTCGTTGAATAGGGGTCCAAACTGTCAGGGGATGAAAGGAGATAGATGTTAAAGGATGCGTGTAGTGTTTTAATACAAAGGCATGTCACCTATACATACAATACCAACCTGTAAACTACAGGCTAGTGTATATAAAGATATGACACCATATAATGGAGCACTGGCCCCTGGTCTGAACAGTATTTTTTATATAGTGTGTCCCCCTTGGGTCATGAAGGACAGTTATTTTATGTAGTGAAATACAGGAATGAAAACAAGGTGTCCTGTGCAGGCATCATGCACATTCCCTTCAGTATAGGGAAGAAAAGTTAAAAAAGTAATAGTTCTGAAGTACTGATGTGGAAATATTTGACTCATTAACAAGTAAATGACTGTAAAATACTTATAAATGTCATTGAGTAGCAACATTTGACATTTACTGGCTTCTGCGAAGTTAGTAAATCTGTTTATCATGATTTGGGACACATTCGTCTGAGCTTTATAGTTTAAAGAAAGTATTGTTAAAAATTAATAGTGCTAATTATGCGGTGTGTTGCTTTAAGCTTAATAAAGTACTGCTTAACAGAGCAGGTACTGTACATTCATCCGAAGGGAGTCACATGTGAACAGTGTCTAAGAAATGAGGTCATGGTTAAAAATTCTTGGTTGTGATGGACTTGTTTGGCCTTGGAAAAGGAGACCGGTCATGGTTTAAGAAATACTGACTAAAATCTGTTATTTTTATTTATTTATATAGGACAGTGCCGTATTCTACACATGGCTGCGAGTACAAATCATTACCAAATTTAATCTTTAAATAGAGCATTGTCTGGGTGTGTGTTTGCCCCCTGAGGTTCACTCATGTTTGTCAGCATGGTGTTGGCAAAGAGTAGCTCTAGGCCACTTTTTTTTTTTTTTTTTTCTCCTGTGTGTGCTCACCTAACTCTGTCACACACATGCATCGGCACACACCAGCACCAATTTAGGATGTGGGCTGTTCATTTGACCCCATTGCTCAGTCTATCTGCTGTCTCTCTTTAGCATACTGTTGGGATATGAAAGACCTCAGGGGTTTACTGTTTCTACTATTAGCATATAAAGAGCATAAATTCCGAGACTGTGGAAGCAAAGGCAACGCCCACTGGGAGACACTCTGCTTGAAGCTCAAGAAAAGTCAAATGACATTCCCATCAATTACAGTATACCCTCAAATGCACAGACACAGAACGTATAGTGCATTTCCTGCAAACAATTATGTGCATTTACACTCGCTGCTAATCACTTTTCACATGTTTTTGACAGACAGTTTTTTCTCCGTCTCCTTCACCAAAAGTCACGATTAACAAAAGGCTGGACAGTGTATGTTAAAGCTGATGTGTGCACTCAGTAAAGGTTAAAAACTAAATATGCATGTAGCTGTAAACAAACATCTAAGAGAAATGTAATCAATCTTCTTGATCCTATTCATATTGTAAAAAAACAAAAACAATTACCTCTAATAAATTTGATGACAAACATGCATCCTGCCATTGCCCATGACCCTCATGAGGAATAAACAGTTTAGAAAACAAATTAATTTATGACATTATTTTATGAAATATAGATGTTTGACAGCCATTATGGTCAGTTGCTGTCAAGACAAAAGCAATTCATTAGCTGATTCTTTCATTAGGAAATAAAAAAAAATCCACCTATGTGATTAAGGAGGCTCTGGAGAGAAGGATGAAGGTGCTTTTGATATTATTTTGCTATGAAACGCACCATGAATTTTGTATATCTGATCGTCGCCATCTCACTAAACCTGGTTCATTTTACCCTCCAGTGGTCGAAACATAATGGTGGGGTATAAGCAGCTGGTGGTCATGCGCTCATGCTCAGGGACATTTCTAAGTTAATAATTGAGATACAAACAAATGTTCCACACATACAGTATGCAGATGAGATGCTATAGCTTTGCACTTATTAGCACCTCTGTGTAACAGTGGGACTTCTGTCGGTTCCACTTAACAATGTCATATTGTTTTGCTCTTGCTGTAAATATCCACATTCTTTTGTCATCCTTTCCCTCGGTCTTTGTTGTAAAATTAAATGTGTTTCATGCGTGCATTATATTATGATTAAATCCAGATGATTGTATTTTATCGCGTCCTGTGAATTATAGCCTCTTACAATCAGTCAGAATAGTGCTGTCTCAAAAATGAAAATCATAAAGAAGAGCAAACGTAGTCCATCAGTCCACAGTCTCGTCATAACACACTCTAATGAAACCAGTGCACGCATACGTAAAAGGCTAAAAGGGTTTTCATCGGAACGACAATCAGAGTCAAAAAGAAAGCAGCGAGAGATTTTCCCATAATGATGCGTGTCAGTATCTTTGTAGTCTGGAGTAAATTTTTTTACTTCATAGAGATGTAGGTGTAAGGTGGTGAGAGAAAGTAGATGCTTACTCTGCATGTTTCCACTTAAAATTCATAGTGTCTGTTTCTGCACCAGACATTCTCATTTTAAAGGATTAACTGTATTCCTGTCAAAACCAGCTGGATAAATAGGGAGCAAGTAAATGACTGTTAGACGAATAGATACTTGACAGTTTCAACTTAAATAGCTATAAGATAGTACAAATTGTGTGTAATTATGAGTAAGTATATGTCTTTGAGCGTGTGACAGTTAAATGATGTGGGTGCCAGATTTGACAGTTGATATCAGGACGGCAGGGGGTGATTACTTGTGCTCCCTTTAATTTGTAGATAATTGTAGCATTGTACTAAAAATATAAAACATCTACAGCATGTTAGAACATTCTGATCTAACTTTTTTCATTATTGCGGTACTAAATTTCCCTCAATATGGTCCTACTTTGTTTTACCCTCTGGCAAAGGAAGTATGGATTCTGTCATTCATGGAACAATTCTTGGAAAATTTAGCTTTCTTTTCTTGCTTTTTTTTTTTACATCCTGCGAAACCAAAGACAATCATATGGACATAAAGTACCTGGAACACTTATTAGAGACAGTTGTATTTTCCCGTGAAACATTGTAATCAGGTTCCACAATCTGAAGTTGCACACACTCTGGCAGCTGGAGACTACCCTCCGAACATTCCCATGGGATGTTGAGGCAGTGTGCACTAGTGAGGGCATGAATGCTAATTTATGGCAGACCATATGGAGACAGCGACAGCATTGTTGGTAGGTGACCAGAGCTCGGGGGGCAGTGAGAGGTTGGCTTCACTGGACCGTGCTGTCATCACGAACGCTCATTTAGTTATTGTTTCTGATGCTTATTAAGCTGCTCAGCAGATGGACGATAATCGGGGCCATGATTACCATCAGGAGCAGTGGTTTGTAACTCATACTTAGCCACCAAAGCTCATCTGGGGGACATTAGAAGACAAAGGACAACTCTGACCTCAGTGCCACCTTTTTTTTTTTTTTTTTTTGGGGCAGAGTCTGAAAGAAAATGAAGGGTTCTCACTGCTTTGCCTGTATAGAGCAGTGTTTTATCTTAACTTCGTCAAGGTCCTTCAGTCTATGCAAGGCACGTTAGCCAAGCTCAGCTATTGACAGTGTTTACTTATGGAAGTGACATTTCCAACTTTATTTAATTCAGTCAGTTACCGGCTATTGGGATGACCTTTTGCTGGCTTCCCTGGCAGCAGCCTATAAACCTCAGAGTCTTGCCAGCTTTATAGGCATTCAATAATCGCACAAGGCACTATTGATGAAGTTGTTGTGTGCACTACCTATGAAATGAATTGGGCAAGGAGCAGAAACCTTGGCGGTGCAGTGCCTGTGTAATCCTGATGAGGATATTTATGATTTTAAAATGGACGAAACTGTGGCTCAGGCAGTTTAGCTGTTTGCAAACATTTAAACAACCTAAATTAGTTTTTGTGTAGATCCACAGAGCTGCGTTCTGTCTATAGAGGGCTGGGTGTCGGTGTCTGAGACAGTGATGGATGCATTGTGCTTTCGTCTGATTGTTGTCTGTTGGAGACACATGAGAGTAGCAGAGATGTCATTTAAACATTATTCGTGAGTTAGTAGGCTCTCCCATGGGTGAGAATTTAAGCGTTTTTCTTCTCTCATTACATTTTATATATGGTTTACCGCAAAAATATGCAGTTTTCCATATCCTATTTTGTCATAATTTAAAAACGTAATGAACAAGGCTGCTCTCAGGCTTTGTCTCAAAGTGGTGCAGGAAAAAGGCTATAAATTTAATTGAACTAGATATGCATTTCCACCCATCAACTCATAATGTTCTCATTAATTACATATACTGGAAAATCCTGGATTATTATGATTCATTGCCTTAATCCATCACCTTTGTGGTGAAATTCACTGCAAACAAATTAAATCAATTAACTCACACACGCAGATATACTATACACACGGAGCAAAGATGTTGAATCTCATTGGCATTCTTTGCTTTAACTGTGCTGCAGAGTGAAATCCATCAAACATATAAGATGGATTCTGTTATATGGAGCAGCTATAAGTTTTAAACAATATGAAGATTCATCTGTTCTTGCAGTCTATTCCTGCATCATAGGCAGTATGTTAAATAGTCAGCGACTCAGTGTCTTAGAGCATGTCCTCCCGGGTAGGCAAGTTGCACCCATATAAAGAGCAGAGACTGTGTTTTACACAACGTTTACAGTGATATACAGGCTGAGATGTAACATATTGAATATAGAGACAAATGGTTTCGATCATGTAGTGAGGAGTGGGGCGGTGCTGGGGTACATGCTCTGTTATTTACTGCTCGTCCACATTGGTGCACACATATGCAGACGGGATCACCGGTACGATCACCGAGCTCTGCAATAAACCTGCAACAGATCACACTTCATGCGAGTAACCTCCACACATAGCACAGATGGTTCTGCCGTGGTTCACTTGGCAGACAGCACCATCCCAGGCTCATGCAGAGCAGAGCTATAGGTTATTATCGTGTTTCATTACAAATCACATGATAAAATTACATCATTAAAAACGGTGTACATTTCACACAAAGCCCCGTGCAGGTTTCAGAAGTCAACAGGCTTACTGAAGGCACGCCCGAGGAAGCAAATAGGTATAAAAAATAAATTTCACCAAACATCACATGCCACAATGCCCCTTTCCTCTGATCTCAGCACCCTGCCCCAAAGGTGCAATAACAGTTTATTACACCTATCCTCACTTTATGACCCACCCACTCTGCTCCCCTCAAGCCCACACTAACTGTTATTGAATACACCCAGGTCTGCTATATATCATTCCTGAGCAGCACGTTATGCTATGTGCAGCCTAGCTAATCACTACCAGCTCATATGGGTGTTGTGCAGGTCACATTGGAATTGTTCCACTTATCTAATATCTGCTAAGATGTGGTGTTGCGTTTAAAAACAATCCCATTTGTCTTTACAGCCTTTGTTGCCTTGAGGCTGAATCGTCCCCCCCCCCATATGTATTTGTGGTGTAATGATGGGGAGTAAATAGGAAATGGAATTGAAAGATTTTGCCGCATAGCACATGTGTGGAGAAAATGGGTAAATGACTTTGGTCCAGATTATTGCGGGCCGAAAGAACTGAGTGCAGGACAGACTGAGGTGGACAGTGGTGTGCATGGTCGGGTTTGTATGGACGGGATCTGGGATTAAAATGCAAAGCATCTGCAAAGATCTTTCAAGGTGGAGGTGTTCTGAGAGAGAGGTAACAGCTCATGGGTGACAGTGTGACAAGATTCAGGGAGGGACCCGTCACCTCTTCGTCACACTGATGGCTCCTCTGTCAACAAGCGTGAAGAGGGTGCAGGTGGAAGCATCCATACCACCAATGCAAATGAAAGTAAATGATAATGTCTGAAATGAACAAATGTGTCAGTGAGGAGAAGAAAATCCAGAGAGAAGATAAGGCTATTACAATGTTAAGGTTAATTTAGGTTACATTTTTAGTTACTGGAGGAGCAACTACTGAAACAGTCAAAGGGGGGTGTTGGCTAATTGTTATTACAATTTGACAAGGTCTCAGGTCACACACTTAAGAATATATATGCTTTTTTTATTTGTCTTTGTGCGTGGCTCCATTTATATATGTATGTATCTGATGTGTTTCATCCTAAAGTGAACAGAAGCAGCTGATTGGGCAGATGCTTTGTTTCGTCACAGGGTTAAAGGTGCACAATAGGTGGAAGTGGTTTCGTTTAATTACGTGTCAAGTGAGCAACACAGCGAGCCACTAAAGAGCTTTCATCTGCCCTTAGCGCTGCGGTGTGTGTGTGATGTGAGCCGGGGTCTGGGGTGCCGTGGGCTCCAGTAGCTTGTGAATCCCACAAACCAGGCCAACTGGCTCTCTGTTTATGGACTGGTGTTTATAATACCATTGTCTTGGATGAATTTTATACCGTGTGATTTTAATAGACCACATTCAGATCATAAAAAAAAAAAAAAAACAAAAAACTGTCAAGGTGACCACTGTGGTGAGCTGTGCAAGCTGCTCACTGAGACACTGTTAGAAAGCAAAGGGAGGGCACTGCAGGCCACATGAACGGGGAGTCCCATCCATTACATCTAATAATAACACTTTCTTATTGTTCTTTTTTCTTAGTGTGTGCTGGTACAGAGAACAAGCTGAGCACCCTGTCGGACCTGGAGCAGCAGTACCGCACGCTAAGGAAATACTACGAGAACTGTGAAGTCGTCATGGGCAACCTAGAGGTCACAAGCATCGACCGAAGCAGGGACCTCACCTTCCTCAGAGTAAGGAAACAAAAAGATGCAGTGAATTGTTATTTGTTTTTTGTTTTTTTGCATTTATTAGGTATTTGAATAGTTGGTGCTATCCCTAACAACAGGTATATCTAATCTTTTGGCTGAGAAATGCAGTAATATATGTTAAAGGATTAATCACTAATATATTAAGCTTCCAAATCTTATTTTTCCATTCATTATGTGACTCATAATTCAATTTTGGTCCTCTCCGCTTCCATATGTATTTGTGAATCAGATACTTTTTTTTTTTTTGGTGCAACCTCAGTCTGAACAATCAGATCAGAATTCTTGCAACTTTTACATCACTTCAAATAGAGATTTTTTTTTTTGCATCTCTACATTAAAGCATTACTCATGTGCTATAAAGTAGTTCTAATGTAACATGCACATGAATGCAGCAGTAAAAATTATTCTAAACATCATACGTAACAGTGTCAGCAGTGAAACATTGACTGGGGTCATTTTACTGCACAATGAAAACTGATAATACCTAAATATTTAAGCACAAAATTAAGGTTTTGAATTCACAACTTTTACTTGCAGTGGAATATTTTTTGCTAATTCTACTGAAAGGAATGATCTGAATACTTACCATTTTTGTGCATGTGGTTCAGGAGTGTGAGCAGTTCACATCAGAATCTGTTATTGGTCACGTTTTAGTCTAAAATAATGAAAAGACAAATAAACAAATTAGATCTGAGCTGTAAATCAGTACTGAGCTCCAGTGTGAACTTGGTGCCTTAGTGAACAGCATAATTAATGGCCTTCTATGAAATTACACAAACAAGTCAATTCTTCACCAGTATTTTAGCAAAAAGTCAAACAGTCCTTTATGTCTTTAAATACACACACATTCATGTCTAAATGATATGTCAGAAGCACATCTAGTTGACAAAATATCTGTAGAAAATGAGCAGCAAGTAATTGAATGGTGATTAAAGTCTAAAAGTGAACATTGTGTCTGTGGTTCACAGTATTCTGTGTGGAAAAAATCTCCCTCCAATTACTGAATCTGAGCACCGGGGAGGAATGTCAGAGTCAAGAGTCATTAAGGCTGATTACAATGTTCATCTAATAAAAATCACATGACAGTGACACCAGGCAGTGACTCTGTATCAACTACATGTGCTCTATTTCTTGATGCAATATGGTTAAAAGCAGATGGAGGCGGGAAGCTGACGCAGCAAATGTTACAAACCTCCACAAACGTCACACCGATCCATCAAGAAAAAGTGTAGAAAGTAGGGAACACTTTATTTGGAATTTGGACAGTCAGCCTACTGAGCAAATTATCATGTAAAAAGAAAAAAATAAGTTTGAATAATAAAAACCTTAAAAGAGGACTATTTTTTCCCCTCATAAGGCATGCAGAATCAGGTAAGAAGGTCAGTGATTTCAAATAGATTGTTTCTTCATTACAGTATAAGATATTTAAGTCAGAAACAGAAAAGCAAAGTAGTTGCATTATTGAATCTCACCTCTTATGGACACTTTGCTCTTGACCCATAAGGACCCAGAGCTACTTTTGTGGCAATTAGTAAATTAATTTTTCTCTTTATTTACCCTTTCTTAAGTGATTTATCGCCATTTCTTGTAATGTTATCCTCTTTATTTTGCATTTGTTTAGTTAAAATCAGGTATTTTTCTATATTTAATTTACTCATCATGTAGATGTTCATAAAATCTCAGAGGAAATTCAAAGGTTTTTATATCAGAAACAGAGAAAACTGAAGATAAAGTGACTTTTTCAGTAAAATATATCATTAACTGAACATAAACCAAGTGTCTCCATCCACTGTCACTGATCCAACTCCATGGGTTTTACTGGTGAATTAATGTTGTTGAAGATGACAGTGTTTCCACGGTAACTACAGAGCCTCTAAACGTTTAAATGGGTCATATCTGATGACCATGAAAAGATGACAAACTGTATTTTACACCAATTATTTACATGTATTGATAAGATAATTGGATCAAACGGCATTTGAACATTTTAGATCAGTAGATGCTTCTGGACAACGGTGGATGTTTGGGTCTATATGGGTTAACTGTCAGCGGTCAATCTGAATAAAAAGTTCCCAAAAAGTATAAAAATATCAACTTTTTCATCACAGTCTTTTCATATGACCTTGTTACGCAGAGACAGCGCCACGGTCAGATCCTTTTTTTTTTTTTTATACCAGACAGTTCTCAGATTAGTGTCTCTGCAGTCAATGATAAGAAAAGAGAAAGTTGTTCTAATCATGGGTAATCAGACTTATTCTCTTCTCCGAGTGCCAAACTGATTGTATGCTCGCAAAATGGTGATCTGAGTCATGGAATAATCAAAATCCAAATAACTTGTTCAAGCAAATCTCCTCTTTGATTAAAAATAATTCACAGAAAGAAAAGGAAAGTGCTGTCGAAACTGAGGATCATTAAACTACTTTCCAGGAATAAAACTTTTCTGCAACGTACGGCTGAGTCGACCCGATTGCTGAGTGGTTAAGGCTCATATCACTGGCGGAGCAATGATATTATTCTCCATTTTTCCTGTCGCTCAGCTCCTCTATAGAGACATAAAACCCCCTAAAAAAAAAAATCATCTTACAAAATGCGTATGTGTGCCAGTAGATTCAAGTATGCATGTATGAGACGTGGTACCACTGAACAGCAGTTAAGAGTAGTTTTAAACATCAGCGAAATGATAGGTTGAGACATTTTTGCTCTGATACGCAGCGGGTTCCGCATTTGTCTGGATGGGAGAGCAGAGGTGGAAGTGTTAACATAAACGCTTACTTCTAGTTTGTTTTGATGGACATATGCACATTTAAGCACGTTGTCAGGTGACGGCAGCTCCCGGACCTTCAGGGACCTGAGCAGTAATAGTGCGGTAATGAGAGGTCAGAAGAAGGCATGAGTAGTCACTGAAGTAAATTTTTGCAGCAGCAGGGAGAAAATATACAACTGGGTTTTTGGTGAAATCAGCTGCTACTGTTGACCTCTGCTGCCCTGCAACTTCTCAAGAACATCACCGCAGATCGTTCAGACCGCACTCTGCACTGCAACGCCATCACACTCCAATTGATTCCGTCTATCTGGGGGTTGGATGTAGGGGGTG
>JAPQRQ010000015.1:26194495-26209078 GCA_037367365.1 Apogon talboti
CATGATATTGATATTGTGCTGCTCTCCATCAATAAAAAGTGCCTATTGGCATTTGGCACCTGTGAATTTGACCTAGAACTGTCTGTCAGGTGTTACTTTATGGAAAAATAATCAGTTCCGCAAAAAAAATCAAGATATGATTTTTGCTTCATATTGCCCAGACCTAACCTTACTTAACCTTAAGGAGACTGTACTTCCATTATTAAGACATACATAGATATGTTTATTATTATTGATCAAAGGTCTGGCCTTGGAGGATGTGTCGCATTGATGGACATTTGCCTGTTTGTTAATGCTAAACACAGCTTTGCTCATGTTAAATGCCTTTTGGATTTTAGTGTGACATTTGATTGATACCTGATGCATATCAAGAGGAAATAATATGTGTTTTTCTTCAACATTGTGAATCAGAAATACCTGTTTATCCAGTATTCTGTTTATCCATCTTATATCTCTATGATCACACCTCTTGCTTTTCCAAAAGAGATTGTTTGGAGACTCCACAGATATTCCTACCCATTTCATCTAACACTCAGTTCAATGATGGCAGATATCATCACAAACATTTGTTGAATAATACTCTCACTTTCTTTACCAAAAGATACCAACGGCTGTCACAATAAGAACTTCTGAATATGTAGAATAGAACAGCCTTCGGGGAAACCCAACACTTTCCAAGGAAAATGCTAGACTTCTGACCCGTGACGACCCATTTGCTTTTTTGTTACACAAACTTCTTTTCTTATTCTGCCTATTTGTTCTGGATTTGGCCATTGTGTTGTTTTTTTACCAGTGATGAATGCACCTTACAGGGCTTTCTTGTCATAGTGCTTGACAAGTATACTGTCACACTGTCACAACCAATGACACTCAAACATCAAGTGAGCGCTACACATCGCCTGGACTTTGAACAGTGACTTCTCAAAGTCACAGATTCTTACCAATCTCATTAGCCATAGTGACAGCTACTCCCAAACATGGGCAAAAGCCAAAAAAATCATGCCACTATCAGAAATGATTTGGATTTTTGAAATTAATAATTGTGATTCTAATCATTTAAGTAATTTAAGAAGGAGATGTTGTTTTTATTGCCTCAGTGAAAACTGCTGCTAGAAAGAAACTGGCTTTGACCCGCTGGGGAAGCAAAGGAAGGACATGGAACACCAACAGAGAGGTTTCAGCTCTTTTATGTCGCTTGTTCTTAAAAACACTGTTTAATCTCACACGAGTATTCCCTTGTACAACTACCCAAACACACACATTTGTGTCATGAGAAAACGAGAGCTGTGATACAAGAAACAGAAGGGATAGCGTCTCTTCTTCTTCAAAGATGAGTCATCATAGTCATCTTGTCCAAGCAATAAAAAGGCGCCAGAGTGATGTGCATATGTACACTTCACTCTCTGTACACTGACACAGACACACATCAAAGGTAGCATCAAATACAGGTGTGCTAAGCTGCTCATATTGGGTTTTAGCCACTCCAGAGGGATCGTGGGCTTGGTGGTGGGGGTTATGTGGCTGGAGGTGGGCACTTTGGCAACAAAGCATGGCAACACTCCTGCTGTGAGGATGAAAATAAGGCTTACACATTCCATGAGAGACAGCAGTCCTTGTGAAAATATTGCACTTACACAGCAGGAGGAAAAAAAAAAAAGACAGATGAGTTATCCACCACGATGGGTTAATACTCATTTAGAAGGATTTAATGTCAGAAATTACTACCGTGGAGTAATACGCCCTCAGAATAATACAAAATGCGACAGTTACCAGTAATATTTTCAGTCAGTTGTCGGTTACAGAGGGGATGATCTCCTGGGAAAACTCTTACACTTGTAGACAATCCGTATTCTGTATCTGTTTACAGATGTGGCTTAGGCAGAGGGTTTAGGGAAGTGATATGGAAATAGAGGGGGCTTAGTGATGCAAGGCAAACCTTAAACCCTCCCAGTGCACTACTGTGTATCTGACTTCAATGACCGCAGCCCTGCAGAGCTCATCGGTACGCCTCAATATGTATGGAAATGAGAAGCAATCATGCTAACGTGTGTTCAGTCTCTTCAAACATGCTAATAGTATCATTATACTTTCAGCCCTTTGCCACCCTTCCCAACATTTCACCCCCTTCTCCAGACCCTCTGCTGTCTCTCCTTCTCCTTTGTTGAACTGAAACAGGTGTGGTTTTAATTATGCATTAAAATATATGTAGACGCAGTTCGATCCACTTGACCGAACTCCTCCTCCTGCGGTGTATGCCTCCCTCTCTGCCCTTTTTTTCCCTTCTCTCTCCTTTCTCTTCCCCTTTCTCCTTTGTTGACTCTACCCAAAAATCCTCCCTCCCTCTCCTCATCCTTTAGAAGTTGGGGGATTGAAGGACTCGATTTCAAAACAGCGCACGTCTTGGTGACTCAAGTGAGGGGTTTGTTCCGCTGCCACACTTCCGTTCACAAATACTCTGGCTTGGGGAAGAGGGAGGAGGGAGAAATCCCTGTTAATCTAGTGAATCTGGCTCTCTCTGTCTCTTTTGTTCACTGTTACCGGGTCTCTGATGCATTGATCCCTTGGGAGACATGTGTGGTGTTTGGGGAGAAGGAGGGCTGGGTGAGTGGGGAGGTTGATGCACAGTTCAGTCTACAGGAGGTAAAGTAATGTTAACATCCCACTTTTGCAACACCCAGTTTTCCAAATCAAACCATACACTCCAATTTGTAACTGAAGAAATTATGGATTGATGAATAGTTTGCTACTTGTTTGCGATTTTGGAGTTTTCATCATGCAAGAAGTGTTTCCAGAAAAGAAAGAGCCCAATTATAATTTGTGTTTCAGGAAAATAAGGCTGATTCTCTGTCACGTGAGCGCCTCATTCACCTGTTACAAGACAGTTGGAGATCTATTTTTAGCAGGAGTTCCAGGACAGCGTTGGATAATGTTGTTATCTTTAGCAGGTAATTTACTGCTCTAATTGCTCTGTAGCTAAATAGAGGAGGTCATGTAAATGACTCAGGAATACATGTAGTGCTGGCATGCACAAAAATAAAACTTGCTATTACATTAGCACCTGTGCAAAAGTCGGCAATGCTACCATGCAACCATGTGTATTACGACCTTTTTGGACATTTGAGATCAGCTTTATTCCTTTTGGGTGGTTTTCATATTTTGATCGTTGCTGTAATCCTGGGGCCCGATTCCCTGAGGCTCATGCACTCGGACTGCAACAGTGTTGGTGCAGTCGGATGCTTGTTTTGTTGATCTGTGTTTAATGAAAGTGACCACGCAGAGCAGATTTGGCCATTAGCTCAGCAAGGGCCTGTAATCACTACAAGTTGTTTCCCTTTTTTCACGCAGTTCATTATTGAACAAACAATCTGTGGGGAGAAAAGTGTGTGTACCTGCCATCCTCTTTCTCCCTCGTTTTATTTCCCTCTGCAAGGCTGCACTTTGGAAAGTATTGATTTGGTAGCTTGAAAATAACAAACCAGCAACCATGTGGGTAGGGTAATAAACAGGCTCAGAAAAAAAGTATAAAAAGCAACCATGAAGTGTGTGCCCTGAAATAATTATTACCTACAGTGTGTGTTCAGATTATGTCACCCAGAGTTGATTACTGCTATGTGCCACCTTCTACCTCTTGCTAGCAAGAAAGAATACCTGGATTGGAGGTTCTTAGAGTTAGGTATGCCACAGTTCCCAAGGCAAAGTTACTAGACTACATAGACTTGGAGTTCTGTGGTTATGTTGCAGGGTTGAAAAGACCTTCAGATCCTTTGTAGCGTACGTAAGAGTCATTAAACAGACCTCGGCTCTTGGGTAGTGAAATAAAGTCACAACTGGCTCTTCTTTATTCACACTGGGGGCACATAGTACAACATATAAATGCATACTGTTAAAAAACTCAACATAATATACAGTATTGTTGTATAGTATGCTGATGCAAGAAAGATGTTGCAATACCCTGTAGTAAAAAGATACAGCACCCCTTTTTTTTATTTAATTATGCCTCTGCTTTGGCTATAACAAGGGAATATGTTCAGATTTCATCAAATTTGGCACAAACATTCACTTGGAATCAAGGTCTCGTGAAAGTCAAGTCCATATAAGGCTTTTGGTTATAAATCAAGTATTAAAATTCTTAGAAAAAATTGTATATACATCTAGATGTGGTGACGTCTTGTATATAAAGTACAAAATGTCATTGTGGCATCATAGTGTTCTGAAAGAGAACTTTCCTGGTATTTATTTATACAATACATCCAAAAAAAAGTTCTCTATGTAAGACAGTGTGTTCTTTATAATAACCATATATAATAGTAGTGAAAACTTTGATTTAAGACAAAAAAAAAACAAAACAAAAAAAAAAACAACAACTTAATACCACTCCAATTCCATTTCTAATATGAGTCTGGATAGACAGGGATACAACCTCCAACTTGATTGGTTTGCAGATGCATAAAACCATTGGGTGGTAATTTTAGTTTCTCCTCATATACAAGCTGCAGTTTTCATGTTGACAGAACAGGACACACAGCTGTAAGTAAAATGTATGTTTATTCTTACCATTGTCCCACAGACTGTAGACAGTGCAGATTAATTCACTTATATGTACCGCACATGAACGCCACAAAGTCCATCTGTAAGAGATGTTTTTAACCTATGCAGACAAAGGGAGCCAAGCCAAACTCAGCCAACTACAGGATAAGGTTAGAGATATGATAGATGACATAATTATATCATGCCCTTTCCATTTTTGTCTCTTTTTTTCCTCCATCAGAGTTTGACAAGTCTGTGTTCACTGACTTCACAATGTTGTTAGTTTCTATCACATATCACACAGCACCCGCTTCCCCTGCCTGACTCCACAGCTGACAGCCTGTCACAGCCCCCAGGACAGACACTGTGTGGTGCGCTCTGATTTTATAACCACAGTATGACCGGAGCAAAAAAGGTTTTCCTTTGTTTTTGATCTGATGGGAATGTGCAACTGGTAGTGCACTGAAGTAGACTGAACACAAACCTTCTTAACAGTGCTACCCTCCATTGAGGGATTTCTGTAGTTTTTGTGTTGATTAAATCGAATCTATGATTCCATTGATTTTCTTGGTGTTTTTCCTATAGTGTAATTTCACTATCTGCACAGACATTTTGGATCACTATAGAAAGGTAAAGTCATAATTTTTCTATTACAACTTTACAATATTACACATAAACTGCAGTAATTTACAGATACATCATCAGTTTGTCTTAAATGAAACCGATTATTATCACATTATTAACACAGAGTAATTTATTTGATAATCTTTTTCTAGTAAAGCAATAAACATGCTGAATATAAATTCCGTTTCACTCATTCACTGAAATACAGAGTCACCAGACCGTGGCCCGTCTGTTTCTATTAATGGTTATCAGCAGGGTAATGATGACGAAGCTGTGACTGCCGCTTACTTACTTGTGGGTGATGGCCATGCTCTCTGACAGCTGTCAGCCGCCATGACTGTACTGCCAGGGCCCTCCTTAGGACTTATTTCAGCTCAGTACATCAGCTGCAACGGCACTTCACACACAGACTTGTTGATTATCAGCATCAGCGGGCTGGCGTGGAAAGACTTCTCTGACCGCCTGTCTGCTAATGACAGCCACCATGATGGTGGATGGGAGAAAGAGGACACAGCCTGTCACTTTGATTCATGCAATAGCAGCTCGTACTGGGTGGCTCCTCGCCAAAGTCTCGGTGGTCGTTATATCCTTTCCTAAATGACATTTAAAGTGTGAAGCAATGGCTGTCCTTGTGGCTCAGTCACCCCAGGCCAGGGCCCCGGACATGAGCGCTGAACCCTCTGCCAAGTTTTGCACTAAGGTCACAAACCCTGGAGGAAGTTCACACACAGATGCTCTACTGCTGACACAAAGGAATACGTGAAAAATGACCTTGAAGATAGAAACCATCAGTAATCCGATGTATGTCAGTGAATGTGTTTTTATCCTTCTAGTTTTTGTTTGCTTCCATTTTCCGTCTTATGAACCCAAAGCAGAACCTGACATTACACTTAAATCAGTTTGAAAGAACTGATTTAAATTGTATATTTTGAATGAATTTCAAAGGTGTTTCCTATTTTTATATATAAAACTATTAACTGTAGACATAATACTTACACCTACTGTGATTTTCAATAGAAAATCAGTATTACAGTCCTTCAATATGACATTTGATATTCTCTTGGAGTAATAATTGGTTATAGATTGTTCTTAATTTATTTCTATTGGTGAAAAAAACACCCTGCAGTTTATTTCTTCATCAAATTTGTAAGGTGTTTTTGAAGAAATACATTGAGAGCTTTACACGTCACATTTATGACAAATTCTACAACTTTTCACAGTCATTATGATTCTTATTGTTATATATTGTTATTATGTCCATATTTGTTTGGTAAAATAAGTGTATCCTATTAATCCTGTATGTAATATGTCTGCATTTTATCTTTAATTCGTGTCTAAGTTGAGGGACAGTTTGATCGATATGTACAATGTGGGCATGGTTCAAGTGTTTTCCATTTCAGGATATGCTTATTTAGAAATATATTGTTTGCAAAGTATGTTAATTTAAGATGGAAAATAAACTCATACACTTACAGTTTACAGCCGTACGTTCACAATGTAAAAGTGAAAGCTGCATCAAATTACTTGCTCAATGATATGATAAAGAAACTATCAAATGCTGACAATTAAAAGGATGTGCATTTGGGGAGAACAGCTGCAGTCACAGAAGCTGAAATTTGAGTAGATCACAGTTTGTAAGGAGTAACAGTACCTGGGGGGGGGGGATAAAAAGCTGCTTTATAGTCGTATAAGACAAGATCACATGTGGGTTGTGTTTTAAGAGTCGTGTCTTTCCACCAAAAGTCTGAATAGTCAATTTCTGAAAGACTGGTATTACTAAGAGAAGCTAAAATCACTTAACTTTGACTTTTGAAGTGCTTTATTGTGAATAGCAATCTTTTGACATGGTTCACGAGATCTAAATGGACTGATCATAAAGGTGAAGTCAAAGGAAGAAGAATTATTTACTGAAGTGGGTCAAGTACAGCACTTTTTTACCTTGTAATTACCTTTTTTATTATTTATTTCTTTTGTATTCTATGTATTACGTTTTTAACTATTGTTGTACAGTGTCCTTGGGTGACTTAAAAGGCGCTTACAAATAAAATGTATTATTATTCTTGACTTTTGGTACAAATTAATCAAATGCTGTAATTTTTCCTCTTCATCCTCTAGTAATAATATAATAAAACTTGTTCCATATTTAGTGTACAGCAGCAGGATAAAACCTTAAACCTTGACCTCCTCAGAACTAGTGTTGTACAGTATAAAGTACTGGAAAGTCAAACTTGAGTAGAAGTACAGGTACCCTAGCAAAAAATGACTTTGGCAGAAGTTCAACTTACCAACTGAAATGCTACTCAAGTTAAAATCTTTAAGTATCTAGTATTTACTGTACTTAAGTATATCGAGAAATCTACAATTAAATGTACTCAAGTAGTTAAAGCAACAGTACAAGTAAATGTTAATAACAACTAAAGGCAGTCAGGATTTGGAATATTACGACAGTTGTTTGCACTTGTTCATTATGCAATCAGGCCCAAGGACAAATCAGTTTCCTGACTTTGTTGCAGTCACCGGTAATCTCAGCAGTGAAAACACCAAATTTCCTTTAATTTATTTTTTGCAACGATACTGTGCATTAAAAATGTATTGGAGTAGAAGTATGCAATTGAGTTAGAAAATGTAGTGAAGTAAAAGTGATAGTAAACAGAATGAAAAACACTCAGTAAAGTACAAATTCTCCCAAAACATTCTTGAGTACAGTAATGAAGTATTATTACTTTGTTAATATACAACACTGCTCAGAACCTTACACTGGAAAAATGTAAATATGCGTAGTGTTCCCAAGGCCTGCTTGTGTCCTCTAAGTCTTGTAGGTTACCCACTTATATTTAGGTACACACAACAATAGTGTTTTCCTCCTGTGTTATTCATCTGTTCAACAGATAGTTTTCTGTTTCGAAAACTATCTTCCACCTTTGAGGACATTTTGTAGGTTTTTCAATTAAATCTGCACTAACCAACAAGAGTAGAACTAATGATTGAAAGAGTTGAAAGGGGTTGTTGTATTAAAGAACACAATTAGAAATTAGTCTTTTAAAGCCCAATCACAAAAGAAAATTTTATTTAATTTATGGAATTCAGTTAATAGAATAAACACAATAAACATCAAGGACTAAGTGGTTCATGTCTGAACCACTTAGTCCTTGAGAGGGTCATGGGGATGCTGAAGCCTATCCCAGCTGGTGCACAGTGGGTGAAGGCGGGATACACCCTGGACATGTTGTCAGTTCAATGCAGGGTCGATATATACAGATGAACAACCATTCACACCTATTTAGATTAGCCAGTTAATCTATTAAGGTTCATCAATTTGCATGAAGGGAGGAAGCCAGAGTATTATTAAACCAGGTTGACTAACCACTGCACCACCGTGCCACCCCTGAAATGTTCTTTTACTCTAAATAATTACTGTGTCCAGCCTGAGGTATAAATGCTCACTAATACCATGTTTTCTCCTCTCTCTCTCTCTCTGCAGTCTATCAGAGAAGTGACGGGTTATGTGTTGGTGGCCTTAAACCAGTTCGACTACTTGCCACTGGAGAACCTGAGGATCATCAGAGGAACCAAGTTGTATGAGGATCGCTATTCCCTCGCCGTCTTTCTCAACTACCGACGCGATGGAAACTTCGGATTGCGGCAATTGGGACTGAAAAACCTCACAGGTGAGCAACGGATTTTTTTTGGTCTCACATTAGGGCTATATTAGTCTACGGTCAGACAGCAGGGCTTAATGCACAATTCGGATTTTTTTGTGTGCTTGTTCATATTACATTAAATGTGACTTCTATTAGTTTTGAGTATGAACTGAATGTGACCCGGAAGTGACCCGCATGCACTAAAGAGGTCCTGACATAATACCTGACCACGCAGGCATGCACTGTGTTTACAAAAGAAATGTGTTTTTCCCAACACTCCTCCTCTTGGGAAGCAGAATTGTGACATTTGTCGCATTTCAATGACATAAAGGTCGAGTAAATGCGACCTGGCCGTTCAGACTGAAGTCGCATTGCAAATGTATTGGATTTAGGACCACATATGACAGTGGACTGGGTCAGATTTGTGCTGTTCAAACTGTATTTAACAGATTGAATACAGGTCACATATTGGCAAAAAAATCGGATTTGGGCCACATTTGCCTGCAGTCTGAATCCCTGTTGAGACCTTGAATTAACACGAGTCCTGAGATATCGCAGCACAAGTGCCCAGCTTTAAGTTAAGTCTGTTCAGAGCTGGTGTTAGACAGTGTCTCCAGATGTCAAGGGATAACTTCTGATTGGACCTGATTTCCCAGCTTTATATGCGCATAAGAAGCTCATCTATAGCCTAAAACACAGATTAATTTCAAGTTGAACAGACTGGCATTGTTATGGTTCTTTGCTAATGTAATTCACCACGCTGCTCGAAAGCTAGTAGCGGAACCTTTTAAAGTGGTATTTTTTTTCTGCCTGTAACTCAACGCATGAGCTGACGCCATTTGTTTTCACTGGCTCTCTTGCATGACATACCCTTCGTGATGACTGAATCTTCAAATGCTTAAAACATGTTTATCAGTCTCTACTGGATTATATGAACTGTGGATATTCACAAAGGAAAAAAACTCAAAGAAGCGCTGCATCATTCAGGTGAGCTTAGGCAGCACCACACGTATTAAGAAATCATAATATGTCTTTGTGGTTTTTTTTGATGATTTCAGATGTCTTTAAAACACTTGAGTATAGTAGTGTCGGCGCAGCAAGTTTTTCTGGGAGTTTCAGCTGAGTAGTCCTGTTCAGTCCGCTAGGAGAATTATGACATATGCATGGCAGACCACCTCAGAATGTATCCTGAAATGCATCCTGGGAGTGTGCTTAGGCCTTACATTAGTGCTGAACTAAAGTCTGGGTTGTTTCTTAGTTTTTGTGGTTATTATGAGTGACTTTTTGCATGTGCATGTACTTGCTGGCTTTTTTATTCGCCAACTAACTCTGAACATCTAAAAAAAAAAAAAATTCTGACACCATCCTAAACATTGAAGAAGTTCTTTTAAAAACAACCAACATATAAGATAAGTGATGAAAAGCACCTTTGAATGGGATAGTGTGATGCAAATATCTTCGTATCAGGAGCAAAAATTTCTACTCTGCAACTTGGGTGTGACATTAAACTCTTGTTACATTCCTATAGAACAGTGAGAAAGTTAAAAATAAATATAGCACATCAGATCGGTTAATCTTTTTGGACTCGAGTAGGGTTTGTAGGATCTAGGAGGTGTGATGTCACCATATGGCTCTCTACGTTTCATATTTCTGTTAATGATTTTAAAAGTATCATGGGGAATGCAGTGAAGGAGGAATGTCACTGTTTCTCTTGATGCCATTATGGTTGATTAACTATACTGTGTTTTATTGTTCATTGTGTATCATGTATATGTTTTGTATTGTTTGGACTTTGTTTGGCTGCTACCTTAGCCAGGTCTCCCTTGCAAAAGAGATTTCTAATCTCAATGGGACTTCCTGGTTAAATAAAGGAAATAAATTAATAAAAATATGTTTCTCTTTTTATTTTTTTTTTTATGTTTTTTTTTTTCTTTTCTGTCCGTGTGTATGTCTGTTGTCTTTGGTCCTGTCATTGTGCGTTGGTGATATTGTTTCCTTTTGTAAGTTTGTAACTGTATTTTTGTTCTTTAAAAATCAAAAATCAAACATAAAAAATAAATAAATAAATATAGGTGCACTACAGGGTAAAATTTAGCAAGTAATATCAAGTCCTGATCTGTGACTTTCTACAAGGTGCTTCTGATTTGGAATCAAAATGTTAAGTGACCGTAAAAGAGGGTTTATTGTTGGGGCACAAAAGGCAGGAGCTTCAGTCCCAAAAACTGCACGTCTGACCAGTACTTCAATAAGAAACATGACCAAAAGCTTGTGAATATAGATCTATGGGAACAAAATCAGTATTCAGAACTGTTTGTTGTAGCAACATTAGATGATGTGATGCTTGTCCATTAGCGGGATATAAAAGGAAAAAAACAGAAGAGCAACTTTTCCACAGGTGACTGAGAATGTCAATGAACAATATGACTGTGAGCAAGAATAGTCTATCGACAATTACATAGAGAGGGATACTGTAGTAGGGTTGCAGTGCATAAACCTCACATTACAAAGATGAATGGACATTTCAGATGGCAGTGGTGCAAAAACAGGTGGTGCTGAGGTAGAGAGATGTGGAAGGAAGTGAGAGTCTGGTTTAGACCAGCTCTAATATGTAAAGTGTCATGAGATAACTCCTGTTGATGATTTGGTGCTGTATAAATAACATCTGATTTGATTTGATTTGATTTGATTTGATTTGATCTGATTTGAATTTGATATGGTAAAATAAATCTGCCTCCACCATATTCTCCATAAGTGTGACATTGATCAGTAGAATGGTACAGACCTGAGCGCTGGACCCTGACATTGGTTTGGGTCGACTTGTCCTCTTTAGCATGATGGGTCACAACAAATCATTACAAAGTTGTCGTGAGGGATGTGAATCAACGACCAGTTCTTCTTTCCATAATTGTATCCCTCATATGCATATGAATTCTTTACACATGCTGGCAAAATATTTCGGAGAATTAATATATTATTAAAGAATGATGTCAAACTCCCGTCTCTGTGATACAGGGAACTTGCAAGACGTAGGAAAAAATTCACAGAATGACAATGGTGCTAGTTTTAATACCAGTAAAGTGATCATTTCAAATAAGTGTGGAAACATCAGTAATGTTCTGGAACATGTTCCAATGCAGCATGGATTAAAGTGTAAGAAAATTGTTGGCTTTTAAAATATACTGAATATGTATATACATAAATGATTTAGTGACATTTGGAGGCATTTTTGTTGTGGTTTTCACTTTGGTTGGAAAACAGAAAGTTGTGTTATGTAGCAGAAGGCAGAAAAAGTCTTTCCCGAGTAAGATCCTACCATTGGATAATTACTGCAGTGATTTCAGCCACATTAAGTACGTTAACCCTTTAACTGATGCAGTGAGTAGTGTCTCACTTCTTTAACAACCATCAGTTTGTAGAGAGCGTAATGATAGGACTGTGTTTCAATGAAAAAAGGTCATTTGGTCATATGAGTCCAGTTCCAGAGTGATAGGCGCATCAGTGAGACGAGAAGTGGATGAAGTGATTACCCATCATGCCTAGTGCCTACAGTATAAGCCTGTGGGGGCAGTGTTATGATCTGGGGTTGACTCAGTTGGTCAGGTCTAGGTTTAGGTAACATTATGTCTCCAAAAGATGATGTAGATAAATATTGTGTCACTGACATACGTTTACTGAAACAATGTTGGTATGAATGCGAGTCATCAATAGAGGTTGTAAATATAAATTCATACAGTAACAACAGGATTCTGTCTTATTTTGATCCTGCTGGCATCTCTGAGACCCAGGACAGATGAAGATAAGAACGTATAACCGTAATTAAAGTGAAAACTCAGTGCTGATATGCTGCTTTTGTTAACTCTGTTTTCATTGTGTTAACACTGTTGTTAAATTTCTGTCACATCTTACAAAACACCACAACCAAAACTTGTTATATTTACCCCAGAAAATCATGTTTGCTTCTACACTGTGGTACCGTGCCGTCCAGAACAGACCAAACTAATATGAAAACCCAGGCTGGTGTGTGTCTCCCTTTGTGTCACAGCTGTAGTGCCAAAATGTTAGCAAAGTCGACAAAACTCATTTTAAACCGGTGCTGGTACAACTTCAACTGCTGACTGACTCTACAGAAGACATCAGCCTCTAGGACATGCTGCGGTGTTCTGTGATTTTAGATCAGCAGTGCGACCTGAGGAAAAGAGAAAAAAAAAATTCTCTGTCAAAATCAGAGGTTGAAAAACAGATTATTATCCGAGACATTCAAAGAAGTGCTGTAGATGTAAATGAGAGTCACGGACAGTGAAGTGTTACTGTGTGGGTGCAGTAGATGTGAACTGTATGCACTATAACAGAGATGTTTTTTTTTTTTTTAACAAATACTAAAATATGTCAGTCATAGTTTTAAGTAGCATGCAGAGTTATATTGCAGAGGAAATATCATAAGCAGAAATATACAGAAAAGTAGCGACTGAGAGTGGATTTATTTTGAGTTGTTTTAAAGCTGTATTTATTTGTTTACCAGCTCATACACTGCAGTCAGAGATGACTCCCTTTTGTGAGGTATCTTGATCCAGTCTGAAAAAAAAGATGTTTTTCCACAGAAGATGTTTTTTCTTCTGAATTTTTGTGTTTGCTTTGTAACTTATGTACCTCAAATTCCTGGAGTGCCATGTTTTTGATGCTCTACATATACACTGATCTGCCAAAACACCCTGACCACTGACAGGCAAAGTGGTATTGATGTTGATTATCTCTTTACAATGGGTTCTATCAGTGGGTGGGGTATATTAGACAGCAAGCAACCATGTAGACCTAGAAATTGATATGTTAGAAACAACAAAATGCACAAAAGTAGGGATCTGAGCAACTTTGACAATGAAGCAATTGTGATGGTCAGAGCATCTCCAGATCTTATTGTTCATTCCCACTGTAAAGTGGTTAATACCTATCAAAATTATCTAAAGAACATCCAGATCTCAACCAATCCACCATCTATGGGAGTAGAACATTATTACCATCTTTCTAATATTGTGTAGGTTTCCCTTTTTCCACAAAAACAGCTTTGACCCGAGGCCTAGACTCCACCAGACCTCTGAAGGTGTGCTGTGGTATCTGGACCAAGATGTTAGCAGCAGATCCCTGAAGTCCTCAAAGTAGACAGGTGGACCTCCATGGATTAAATTTATTTGTCCAACACCTCCCACAGATGCTCAATTAGTTTGAGATTGGATTGTCCTTCTTTAGTTCACTTTGGTTGGTTCCATCCACTGCAGACCAGGAACACCCAAACAGACCTGCAATTGTGGAGATGCTCTGACCCAGTCATCGCCATTACAATATGGACCTGGTCAAGGTCACACAGTTCTTTACATTGCTCATTTTGCTGCTTCCAACACATCAGCTTTGAGGACTAAATGATCACTTGCTACCTAATATATGCAACCTGGTGAAAGATATCATTGTAATGAAATAATCAATATTATTGCCACTTCTCCTGTCAGTGGTTATAATGTTATAGCTGATTGGTGTATGAGTGTCATTTTTTCCTGACATGTCCAGTACTTAGATTGTAGTATGCTATAGCAACATTAACCCTTAACAAAAAAACCCTTTACAAACCCTTAAACCCTTAAACATTTTTTTATATAAAAAATATATGAAAAACACACGTAAAATGAAAATAACATCACTTTTAGAACATTATAACATCATAAGTACTGATCCAGACACCTGTCAACATCCACATTATCCCTTTGAACATCATTACTTACATTAGTACCATTCCTTCATGGTA
>JAPQRQ010000015.1:26209600-26223405 GCA_037367365.1 Apogon talboti
TCCTCACTGGAACTGTTGCTGTCACTGTCTTGTAATGTATGTGGAAATGACCAAAAATAGTCACTTGCTCGATAAAGGGTTAAGTATCGTTAAACCACACCTATCTCCAGTCCTGGCATAATGCTAATTTAGTGTGGAGATAGGTGTGGACACAATCAATCCACTATCACTGTGGGGTTGTTTGGCTAATTGTATTTCTAGGGTCACTCTTATCTTGTATGTGTCTCTAAGGGCAGGACAGTGAATGTTTTGGGTTTTTTTTTTCTTTTTGTCTTTTTTTTTTGTTTGATGAAACATTTACATGTGGGGAAGCAATTTGTATTCAAATAAATCCTCACAAAAGTAAATGGAATATAAAAGGAGTACTGTATGTCTTTTGTTGGAGTCCTTTCACATAGCGAGGAGAAAATGGCATCACACAGGTAGCGAAAGTGAGGAGAGAATGATGAGTGAAATAGTTGCTCAGTGGCAGGATTAGACCAGGCATAACAGATTTTTTATCTGAATAAAAAAAAAAATCCTTAATTTAAATGAAATCTGCGCAAATATTCTCTCATTCCATGATGAAAGGGATACAAGTGGCTCTCAGGCTACAGCTTTCTTTTTTGATTAGGGATATTGATAAGGAATTGGAAATATAGTAAACAGAATTTTTTATCACTTAGGTACTGTATTTATTAGGTACAATTTTATCAATTCCCATCCCTCATAATGTTACAGAAACAGTTAAATGGTAATCAATAGTTGTTTTTCATTGCACAAGGTTTGTAGGAACAGGTATTTCATTGAAAAACCATATCAAACAGGGCACCATAAATGACTTGGGGGTTGCTCTGATGAATCCAAATAGGATGATGTGCTCCCAGGGCTTTACTTCTGGATCCTTTCATCCTGGTGCAAGGCTGCAACATGTAGACAGTCAGACTCTTCACATCCCAAGTAACCAAATGCTGCTGTTATCACAATTAACCCTGTCACGCTGAGGGATACGATGCTGACTCACAATACTGCGAAAAGATTTAATCTCTACTGTCATGACCACACATCGCTCAGGCTCACAAAGCATATTCTTGTTTGATTTACAGCCCACTCTTTTTATCGACCCCAGCCTGTTTCCTCAGTAGTAAGAGAAGATAGTGAATGTGATTGCTGATAAATAGCGGACTAAGTAAGAAAACATTGTGTGGGTGGTTCTGCCTCTTTATGAACAATGGCACCGTGTGCTGCCAGATTTCCTTCAAGCACCCTGACCCTAAAGTCAGCGAGAAATGAAGCTCTTGACTTGCAAAAAAGATGTAAAGCTCCTCCACTACAGGGCTAAGTGGGGCATGTCAGGGCCAGGGCTAACCTTCTGTGTGTGCAATACGGAATCAGAACTATTATTTTCTTGTTTTTATGCCACGTTCAATCAATCCTCTCAATCTGAGCTGATGAAAAAGAAAGAAAAGCAATTTATGACTTGGTGGAATAATAATAAATACCAGTGCTATCTGTATGTCCTGGTCAGTTGTGTTTGGCCCCATGGTGAAACACACACTTTTTTTTTTTTCTTCTCATAAATTATGTGCCCTCAAGTGAAATGATAACAGAAATTATTCTTCTTATTATCTTTTATACATAACAAGGCATGAGTAATGAGATTTGAATGATTTATTAGTTAAAACTAAGGAATGTCATACATGGTCAAGGAAGAATGCAATTAAAGTGGGTTTGTATAGCTTATCACCATCTCCCAGTTAGAATAACCTTTGGGAAAATATTAATGTATGACATTAATATTATATCTAAAATGTATAATATGTTAATACATGACTACACTGTTTATAATACTGCATATAAGTACAATGTCAAAAGTTACAAGGAGATATTGAGGCAATCTGGCAAAAACAATGTCATCTGCTCATGTTAAATTGTCAAAAACACTGTCTGCTGAAAGACTGCTCATCCTTCACATACTAGAATTTATTTAGATTTGTAAGGAAAATGCATGGCACTGAGCTTGTGTCTCTGCTGCTTCCAAACCCTTTCTAAATAATTCAGATGTTTCTCATTGTTCTCTTCAACTGTTCCTTCCTGGTGATCCCCCAGAGTCGAAGGAAACAACACAGCCATCCGGGAGTGTATGTTCAGCTACAGTATGCGCTTTTTGTGTTATGTTCCATCTTGTATTCTTTCTTGCAAGTTGCACCATGCTTAGGGAACTGCATTTGTCCAGCACTACCAGCAGCTTTTTTTTTTTTTTTTTTTTTTTGCCAAGCCAGTCCTTCATTGTGGTGCCAAGTTGAAGCCGGTGCGGAGGGAGCCGGGGCTGGACTCAGTGAGAAGCTGCTGTTTGATGTGCCATCCGTGGCCTCGAGCCATGAAGTCGAGGGGAAGTTATGCACAACAGCCATGGCCTGAATCCGCTCTACTTCATAACTCTGACTGTCTCAGTTTCACACTCATGTCTTTCCTCTCAAACAAGAAAAAGAAAAGAGAAGAAAACATCACCTGACCATGCTTGGATGGGAAAAATATTCTCTATGAAGTCTAATGAGGTCTAGCTAAGGGCCAGTTATGCTGCCCAGGGTGCCAGATCTACTTTGTTTTATCAAAATTACTGCAGGAAATAAAACGTGTTCATAATGAATAATGGAGAGTGAGAGCAGTGGTGTGCAGTTAAAAATGACATGTATTGGTTCTCTTTGACTGGGACTGCTTTTTAATCATGCTGCTGTCAGTAATGGTCTTCTCTCCTTTCTGGGTCTTCAAGGTTTGACCGCAATTTAGATTGTATCTAATTATTCTCTACTCTATTTTGGACCAGTTCTGGCTGCCTTCCTGTCACTTTTGCATTGAGTGTCTTATTTTAAAAGCGGACTCCTGTCTGTTGGGTTAAGACCGATAATACTAACTTAACTCTTAAAGACCTAGAACAATTTTTTGTGGCAATGTCCAAATGAATATTTCTCTTCATTTAGCCTTTCCTAAGTGATTTATCACAATTTATTACAACATTATCCCTTGCATTTCTCATTTTATTATGAAAATCAGGTTTTTTTTCTTATATTTAATTGACTTATCATGTAAGTATTCAAAAAAGCTTGAAGTAAATTCAAAGGTTATGATATCATAACAGAAAACTGAAAGAAAACTAAAGAAAAAGTGCCTTTTTCAACAAAATATATCATTAACTGAGCATAAACACAAAGTTGTACAACTACTGCCATTTGTGAAACACAGGGGTTTTATTGATGTATCCACATTGCAGAAAAAAGACAGTGTTCACACATTCACTACAAAGCCTCTGAATGTCCAAATGGGTCATATCTGATGCCAGTGAGAAGCTGAGATGCTGCATTTTACATGAGTTATTTAAATATATTGATAGAACTAATCATTCAAGTTATTGAACATTTTAGATCAGTAGATGCTTTTTGGTCTCCAGCGGCTGTTTGAGGGTGAACTGAATGCAACAGGAATCTTGTTTTAGAGGATTTATCTTATTATTGCTTTACGTGCAAATGATCCCACACAGTTAAACAAGTTTTATTTTTTTGTTTTTTTTTTTTGCTAGAGGAAAGATATAAGACACTTGTGTCCCAGTTTATTTGGTTGCACTTGTCATCATTGTAGAGCGCGGTGCTAAGGAAGGAAATAAGTCAGAACCATCCGCATAGATCTGCAGTATTTTCTGTACATCAAGAGGCTCAGATCAAAAGTGTTTCCTTCCTTCCTTCTAGTGCTTTAGTTGTAAGTCCGAGACTAGCTGTCTCATTTATTACCAGGCCTTTGATGTTGCTGTCATATTAGTCCATCGCTCCTCTCCCAGCAGCGCTCAGGACAAGTCTCAAATCATCAATATAATCCATAAGCAACACATATAAGAGGATGAAATGTATTAACCTCATAAGGGGCTAAACGAGGGAAGGCACGCTAAAAGACCCCTTCAGTGCGGAAACCCACCCGCATTTCTGTTGGGGCCGAAATTGCCTGGGATGAAATCAATTTGTCGCCAGTGTATTGTAGCATTGCACTTATTGATTTTCCCGGTGCACTCTCTGCCAGCTGTGAATGGACTCTCTGGATTTCAGGGGACTGGAGGATAGTGTGGAGGAGGTCTCTGGCTGAGCGGGGATAGGACTCCCTCCGATGCACCTTTCAATCAAGCTTAGCAAAGTTATCCTCATGAATATGAAATATAAGGCACAGTCAAGCTGGGAGAAGTTGAGGGATGGTGTATGTGTGCATAAGGGTGTAAAGGAGTGAATAAGAAATGTGAAAGAATTTTCTTAGTCTAAGTGTGAGGAGTTTGGTTGTGTTGTTTATTTTATATAACATTATAAGCCAGGCACAAGGACAGGCATATTGCATCTGAAGACATAAAGAAAAATGTTATTTTATTTTTTTTAGGGTTTTTGGGGTGTCCAAGTGAACCTACTGATTGCCTCATTGTAAAACTTCAAATAAGTACATCAGTCCAGGTTTCCTCCCCACTGACAAGCAAGAAAAAGGTTAAACACGGCCGCATCCTGACATTTTCAAAGTTCTAAATGTGTATTTTGATGCACGCTGACCCACGATGTCTTCCTTCCTGCTTCTGCAAACATTTTCAGCTCTTCCGTCTGGATACGCATGAACCCCGGGCAGCCTCTGTACTTTCACATGGTAATTACAGCCTGCTTCCCTGGCAAAATAATAACAGCCTCAATAAGGAGCAGAACACAGATGAGCTTTCTCATTTAACGCACTTTGCTGCCACCCCCCTACCTTTCTCTCATTCCATCCAGTATCATTTTTTGTGCAGATTTGTTTAGTGTTGTTGATTCATTTTACTAACCACCCTACGCCTGCACTGCGTCTGTCCAAAATGAAGCATCCAATCTGAGGCCCCATCTGCTGAATGATCCTCTCTCATCGCATGCATGTACACAAGCCTGTGTTTTACGCCAAGGCGTTATCCACTCCTTCATGGCCCATCTGCTCTCTCTTTATCTATTCCATTTTCTGTCTTTCTTCCATCCCTTTATCTCTCTTTCTTTGGCTCTCTCTCATCATATCAGTTCAGTTATTGTCTTGATTTGTCACACTGATGCCTTTGCCGCAAACGCATGCGTAATGTAATGTTTGTACCATTTGGTACTGTATTCACCACCCTTTAGAGCACTTGAGTCCTACTTTGTTCTCCAAAAGCCTGCTGCAATTGTTTTATGGAAGGAATCTCCATGAACGTACGCTATCAACTGACAAGCGTGTCCTGTTCAGCGTCTCGTGACGGTTACACACAGGGGAGGCAGGGAATGGATGGGATGGAATGGGGCAAGGTGAAAGGGACGATTTGAGTCAGTGTGTTTCTCCCAGACAAGGGAATACTGGGGGAGGGCATAAAATTGCTGCTTCCTTGTGATCCCTTAGACTTCCATTCACCGTCTAACTACTAGGTGAAGAAAGAGCAATTCTGTCACAGGAGGCAGGAGAGATTGGTTCAGTGCACGTCACCAGAATTTAGTCGAGCCTCTTGCCTGGCAGCCAGCAGACCTCAGGTCTCCTTCAATTGTGTGTCTAATTGATTACTTCCCATGCAATTACTCCCGTGTCACACTCAATATTTCACTGCTCCAGGAAGGGGGCAAGTGGGACTTTCTTTTTGAAGGACGACATTCATATTGTCACATTTGTGAGCCCCTAATGTGGATAGTGAGGAGGCACATGTTAAATTGAGGTCCGGAACAGGCTATCAATGGTGGTTGGTGTTAATTGATTGCGGAGTAATACCACTGCGTGACAGAGATAGTGAGTCTATTAGAATGAACAGTGGGTTTTTTTTGATGCCAGGGGAAGTGAAATTCTCTTTAGTAGTTTTGTTTATTTTTGTACCACTATAACAGGATTAAGGTAACACGGCATCATGCTTTGAGTTAAGCGCTTAATACCTTCCCACTTTTGGCTACTTTGGGCTGTGATCTGATTATTTCTAGTACAGGGTCAGACATTTATGCTGCTCAAGGTGTGGCTTTGGGTGCCATGTTTGTTTTGTTTTGTGTGATTTTATTTTGTTTTTTTGATAACGCTGTGTTTGAGATTTCATAACAGAAAAATAATCCCGACTTTAAATGAAATATTAATGGAAAACAACCAGCAAGAAAAAAGGCAAAGTTATATTACAGAATACATGATTAAAAATGTGTCTTTGTGTTGTTTTGTCACAGAGGAAATACGGAACTTTTTTTTGCTCTCAGTGTCCTTGTGTCAGAAAAAGGCTTCCTTTTACCACAACTGTTACAGGACATAACAGAATTAAAAGAGACGTAAAATACTATATAATAAATATTGCAACGTTCCAACAAATTTTGCTTGTATCTTAATGTATGAAGATGCTAGAGAAACTCAGTACAAAAAAAAAAAGAAGAAATAATGGCCACTAAATAAAGAGAAGGGAAATATAGAGAATAATTTAAATAACTTTTTGACATAACATGTAAAACTCACAGGGTGTTTTTGTCATTACAACAAGATCAAACAGACTAGGTGGTTGTAGCACGCCAACCCCAGGCATTGGATGGACTCCCCATGATGCAGCGCTGCTTCCCTGTTTTGTTTATTACTATTCTACTAATCCTATTTATAGCTACACTGGTCCAACAGAAAAAAAGACCACCTTTTATAGTCATGTCTTTTCAACATTTATTTTGAAAGTCTCAAGTACATCTTTCAGTCTTTTAAAGTCCTATAAACAGGTTCCAACAGACGCATTCTATAAATGTTTAATAAAGTGTCTGAAATGCACCACAATGTCCAGGCAGCACTTAAAGAAATATTAGACACACTACAAACAATAAACATAGCTTACTGTTTTTGTCCTCTTGAACAATGGCAGCATTGTCATTGACCTAGAGCTGTTGTGTGTCTGACTGTATCAATTGTGGTTCTTACCTACCCATTTCTAAGCTCTGGTCATGTGATCCAAACATAAAATATGTTTGATAGTGAAGACATTTATTTAAAACCAACCGTGCTTTATTCCAGTATTTTTCAGCTCATCTTTTACCAGTTTTCCTGTCTTCATGATGCTGTTTGTGACATTTTTAGCAATTTAATCCTGCAGACCTTGAACTACACCGTTGCTCATAAAGTTTGGAATAAAATATTTTTACCTCTTCTCATGATATGATTATGGCAATGTGATTTCTTCTTGATAAAGTGTGACTGGGACTCAGTATGTAATCATTGCACCTGGTCAAAGGTGATTACTGATGCGTATAAATAGGAATAAACAGAGGAATGGGTCTAAAAACAAAATTATGGGCAACAGTGTATTTTTTTTTGCCAACTTTCAAATGGATTTTTCTCAAACTGTAACCTTAGTGATTTGTCACCATTTTAAATTTTTCAGTGAAGGTCTGGTTTTGCCTTATATTTAATTCGCTACTCGTGTATTCATAAAAGCTCGTAGTAAATCCAAACACTATTATATCAGAATAGAGAAAAATGAAGCAAAAATTTCATTTTCAACAAGATTTATCATTAAATGAGAATAAAAACAAGTGCCTACAAAAAATTGTCACTCGTTAAATTACATGAGTTTGATTATTGAATCAGTGGTGTAGAAAATGACTGTTTTTGTGCAATTTGGAATCTCTGAATGTCCAAATATGTCACATCTGATGCAGAAACTGCATTTTACCTCAAGTATTTAAATGTTAAAAGTTGGTAAATATTTTACATCACTAGACTTTTATTGACTTTAAAAACCCCAAGCTGAACTGTAGGAAGAACATCAAATAAACCTCAACATTAAAAAAATAAGACAAAAACTCTCTTTAAACTTCAATCTCTACTCTATAAAATGTTCCTCTGCCTTTTGTTTTCTAAGGAAAAATTAATTCATATTGATTTAACAAGACTGATTTAATATCATACATTTGGAACGCACGTGACAGAGAAACACTGCATTTAAGGATCAGATCATTTAAGCAGAAATAAAGTACTGGTAGTGCTTTTTTCTATTCTGGGGGCCATTTATGTCTTTGTTTTCTCATGCACACTACACTACGTAATTACTATAGTGCTCACGCTTGTTGTATGTGTCTGTTCCTGGTAAATAATTCACATCCCAAGCCTGCGGTTGCGTTAGAAGCCACCAAAGAGGAGAATAATTCTTCGCACTGATTAGAGATATTGTCCAGCCCAAGCGTCCTCCTCTGTCTCACCTTTCTCCAGCCGAAGCATGACCACGTACCCTTTATTACCAATTTGCCTTCCAAACTGAACCTCTACTGCCCGCTGGAAGTGAGAGCTGACTTTTACCTCATTAAAAGTTAAAATAAGCGTGAAAGGAATTTTAATGCCAATTAATAATCAAAACACAGTCCTTTCCTCTCTTTCTCCAGCTTTTCCATCCCCTTGGGCTATGGCTTAGATCAGACTAAGATCTGCCATGATGTAGATATAAAACTCATTTAAAAACCAATAGGATGCTGCTCACTTAGTTTAAGCCTTGTCTGAACTTTAGCCTCAGTTGTAGCAGGGGGTACTTTAAGTGATTGCTGAAAGTATGTCAATCATATGTACTGCCACTACATCATATGGACACTGCTAATATGTGTTATGTGTGATCCTTTAGATGTGTTCTTGTGCTGTCCTACTTCTGCATTACATCAGAACTCTCAGAAATTAATAAGCAGAATCAAGAGCTCTCTGTGGCAACGGTAGTGATTTTTAATTTGTTTTAGAATACCAAGGTTTGCGTTACAGTGAGTAAGATACACTGTAAAAAGAATACCAGTCTCATACTTTAAATACAGAGGCTGATTGCTGATAGGGTGTAAGAAAATATCGGTTCCACGATATATCGCGATATTTCATTTCACAATACTGTATCAATATTAAAAAGTGCTGTATCGATGCTTTTAAGTATTTATTCAAATGCAGACATGGCGGAGGTTTATTTTTGGGTTTTTTTGTTTTTCTTTTTGTTCATATTTTTTGGGACCTCTCTAGCTCTTTTATTTATATATTTACACGGGTATTTTCTCTTGTTTGTATACGACAAAAGTAGTGTTGTGATATTGCAAGTCATACATGTAGTTTTTTTTAATATGGATAACACTGTTTTGTTAAATAATGGTTATTTCAAGCATCCTAAAACCACTTTTTGCTGTCTGAAAGAGTTTTCCAGGAAATAATCTTTAAAAAAAAACAAGAAGCAAAACATACAAAAAAAATATCGCCTTGTTAACAGTATCATGATATATTGCGATATATTGTATCGTGATCCTAGTATTGTGATTTGTATAGTATCGCCAGATTCTTGCCAATACACACCCTTAATTGCTGATATGATTAATATAGCAAACTGTAGCTGTTGGTTGGAAATACTACCCAAAAAAGGTGCCATCCTCAAAGACTATACTTTCCTAACAGATTTATTGTGCTGCTGTCTGCTGTTATACTGAGAAGACTGAATTATGAGACTGAGAGTAGAGAGGCATAATTTGCATGGATGCATCATTTATGAGGAAAACATCCACATATAGGTTGTTTTAAGCATAGTAACAACTCCTAGTGTCGTCTAGTATACAGCATGCTACCCCCTACTCCTCCACTCATTAGTCTTTTTTTTTTGGTGAAGTCTGCCACATACTATTGCAGGTTCTGAAATGCACACACTGTGATTGTCATGTTCAGTTTATGTCACCGACTGCCTGTCATTGCAGCTTCACAATGTCAGTGCATGGCTCTGCAGCCCTGACATGCAGTTCTTACTTTGATTCCGAAGGCCAAGGCTGTGTTTCAGACAGGTCTTTGATGTCGCAGACGCTCAGCGCTCATCTCAGAGGACAAGCAAAATGAGTAGGAAAGCAAATAAAATAGGAGCTGACTGGCAGCTCGGTGGGTCTCAAAAAGCCACTGAGGAAAATGTCACTTTCTATCAATTTGGAGGTAAATGGACACCTGTGGACGTGGGGAAAGATTTTTACTGTTGAAGACATGATGGGGTGTTTAACGTTAATATGCATGAGTTCTGGATTCAGTGCGCAGGCGGCAGTATTCGTGGTATTTTTTTTTATTTATTTTTTTTGTTGCACAGTTCCTGTTCCTGATCAATATGTTTGCAATATAAAAAGTACAGACAAGATAAACAGCGGTGTAAAATGCAGACGTTTCCAGTTATAATCACCCAGTTAAGGCTCGCTTTTTATGAGTTTGAAAGAAGTAGCGCTCCCAAAACCAATTTAATAACCCTACTCACTCCGACACATGCATAAACACACACATTACCCTCCAACCCTATGTCTCCCTTGGCAACTTAATAATTAATATGCTTATTTTTTGCCTCTTAGGCCAAAGCCTTGGGTAAGTGGAGCAGCTATTGATGGAGGCAGTGATGGGTAATGGAACATGAAAAGGACTTCTATGTTCATCTCAGGTCTCCGCAGAGATCTGGTGGGTGTTACTACATGCCACACCAGGCATGACTTTACCAAATGAAATGAGGAGAAAGCATTCCTTGATGTCTGTGCCACTTTTTCACGCTACATTTATTTGTTATGCTGCTTTTGCTGATCTGGCTTGGTCTACGCTATTTTTCTGAAGCTCATATTTACCAGGTGGTCCCTCTTTATTATGTCATAATCAGTTTATATGATGGTCAGTTAGTGCAACAGCCAAGCTGCAGGGACTGTTCTATTACCCACACCGAAGTCTGTTTGGTCATAGATTAGGGCTGAAATAATTTGCTATAGAGTTGGATTCTCTGACAGTCCGTGTGCATGTGTGGGTCAGCTGCCCTGTGTGTCAAGGGTATTTGCTTAGTTTGTGTGAGGGATACAGTTTGCTAATCACTGACACACACAGGGTGGCCAGCCTTGAATGGAACTCACTAATATAGATGAAGACTGAATTAAATTCTTGGATCAGTCAAATAGTGTACGCTGTAATGGTAGCCGTCCTGCATGAAAGGTTTGTATTGCTACAAAATTCATTGCATTCGGGGCTGGTGATACGACCAAAACTGTGATCATGGTGAAAATGTTTGTATTAGTTGAACATATTTTTATTTCTTTCCAGTTAAGTCTGTTTTTTGGTTCTGAGAGAAAGTTGAAGAAACCAGATGGTTGTTTGTGTATTCTTCAAAAAAGAAATAACATCATAACAATATCAAAGACTGTACCCAATGAAAGTTTTATGCCAACAAAAAGATGAGAAGACACAAGAAAAGGCAAAAAAGTAAAAGAGGAAACAAAATAATGATTATAATAATGAATTCTAAAGACAGTATAAGATGCTACAAGATTAAAGTTGTGTAAAATCATAAAAAGTTAAAAACTAAGTTGAAGATACAACAAAACAAAAGTGATTTAGTGCTTATTTACTCATTTTACTTATTAAAAGTAAATGAAATCAAAATAATACGTCATGTCTTCTGCCCTTGGATAACTCCACAACATCCACTCATTTTATACTATTACCACTTCATGATGGGGGCATGTTACAGTATTTTACCATGACATCACCAGACAGAGTTCCAATTTACAGCTTTGTCCATTCTGGACATCATCTGAACACTATTTTTTTCATGATTCACCGTCTCCTACCTTCAGACTTTCCCAGTCTGGCTGACACATGGTACACACGAGTGCTGCGTGAACAAAGTGAGAACTGCAGTCTGTTGTATGTTACTGAATATGTCACAGTAGGCCTGGAAAAACAAGACCTCAGTGACGTGTTGTTGCCTTAGCAAACCATACACCGACTGCAGTCAGCCTCCTCTGTGGTAAAACCAACACACTTGGTATGCATGCGGTAAGATATGCTTGCTCAGTCTCTCCATCTTTCCCTCTCTTTTACCATTTCTTTCAGACTCTGTTTTGTTTTGCACATTCCAGGGAGTGTAGCTCATTTTAATTCCGCCGGCAGGCTGATCGCACATCAGCCTTGATAAGCTAAGTGGCCCTCAGCAGCGGCAATTGAAGGTCCTTTTACTCTTTTTTAATCACTCACTTGTTTGTCCCCTTGATAATCTTTCTGTCTTTCTTTTTTTGTCTCTTTCTTCATTTGTTTTGTCGAGCTTCTCTGTCTTGCCAGTAGATTTGTCTTATCTCAAGGTATTGTAATATGATTTGGCCTCCTCCTCTATCCACAAAGCTCAGATTACCAGGGTTTTATCACAGTTTAAGTTGAAAATAAGCAAAGATGCTACCCCACCCACTATAATAACCACCCTGTCATGATTTTATTTTTCCCCTCTTCTCATCTTTAAGCAGCTGCTTTGCCTTGCTCGGCTTTAATTCCATAATCCCTAAATCTCAGCCATTTTTCATGAAGACTCATAGGAAACAATTGCGTGAGGGTTGGGCCAAATTTAATCAGCAGCCTGTGAATGCAATTATCTTGGTGAAGGAAAGGCGTATGTTTGGGGGAAGGGGGCCGTGGCCGACGCCCCCACGCCATCTAACATAGCTCTACAGAGATCTCAACCACAGTCATGTGAGTTATGCACAAACGGTTCAGATATTATGTTCAGGCTTATATTATGTCAATGTTTGTACAAAAAAATGACATTTTTGCACAAAACAGGAAATATTTCTCATGATAGATTTGAGTTTTTATTTCAATTAAAGTGCTTATATTAAACCTTAGCCGTTTGCTGTGTGAGTCTGTTTCTTTACCCAAAACCATTTTTATTAATCATGGCCACTGACTGCTGAGCATCATTTCTCCCTCTGTCTCCTGAAAGGCAGCCGTTTCTTTCATCTGCTACTCTTCCATTTGTTGTTACTGTTTTATCCATAGCCCTAACACCTCGCAAAGCAATTTATGTCTTCTCCACCACCGTCTTTTATTTATCCTCAATGTCACTTATTTTCAACTGCCTTTACAGGGTGCTCTGCAGCTTGTTTTCTAACCAACTCTCCACACAGCCAGGCAAAGAAAAATAGGCCTTGGTGGGACTTATTGTTTCAGAGCTTATAGCAATGAAATAGAAGAGGTTTCTCATTACCCTCCCCCCCAAAAAAACTACATTGCATCCTATGATGGTGTGCACGTTATTATGTGGTCACTCAACTGTGAATGTCACTCACTCTAGTCAAATTAAATGTACATTTAATGTATGAGGACCCTTCACATGCATATGCACATGGACATATGTGAGGAAGACACTTACTATACATACTGTAAACCAAGAAAAGCCTCATCTTTTGCTTTGGTTTTTAATCTTTAATGTCTTTCATTCTATTCAATCTTGCAACATGGTGTCTTAAGATATTTCTCTGTCCATAAACCTTTGCCTGTTCATCTTTTTTCTTCAACAGGGCCGCACACACTCGCTGCCCACGCTGCTGCTCCTGACCGCAACGTGCTCATAGACAGTCAAATCCCAGAGCTGCGATTTCTCTCATGAGGCGCTTTTATGTAGAAGAATTAATGCAGTTGTTCTTTTCAGGTCAATAGTTAAACACATAAAAGTGCAATTGCATTTGAATCAGTACCACCATTTCGCTTTGGGACTGTGTTAACTGTGTTAAAATTGCATGCTGTTCCTGTGGGAGGTGTTCCATCCGTTGGCCTTTTAGGAGATCAGATCAGAGTGTTGATGAAGTTTGTGATGCATACTATGATGCATATCGCATTACAGAACTTACATTAAGGAATACATTAGCTATTAGAGCACTAAACATAGACTCAGAATTAAAGAAAGTACAGATAGAAAAGAATAGAACTAGATGGACTTGCTGGACATGAGTGGTTTGATAGATAGATAGATAGATAGATAGATAGATAGATAGATAGATAGATAGATAGATAGATAGATAGATAGATAG
>JAPQRQ010000015.1:26229544-26239794 GCA_037367365.1 Apogon talboti
AAGGTCTTTATTTTTAATTTTCAAACATATAACAGAAAAAACAAAAAAAAAAACATACAATGAACATGAAAGTGTTGTATCCAGTTCCTATCCAACTGCCCCTCCACCCCACCTACTCCACCCACACCAATTACTGGACCTTCATTAAGTTTGTATACCACCAGACATAATATATTTGCATACAAAAATATGTAAACGCCCTTCAAACATATATACAGACACGTACAGTATGTACACATATGCACACACATGCATAATTGTAAGTTCAGAATAAATATTTTTTCTTCTATAGTATGTATTGATGGTACTAATACATGAATATATATGACACTATTACATTTATGCCTATAGTACACATACTAGTGGGGATCTTTAATGGCAAGCCTCCCAACACTGCAGGAAATCAGCCATTCATTATACTGCTTCTGTTGTTCTACATATTTCTTCATTAAACAATCCACGCAGCCCTTATTAATTCACTCTCACAAACTCATTAATATGACTTTTTTTCTGATCATTGGTTTGCTATTTGCCTCCCACTCTTAATCAAACTCATCCCCACTCTCCAATAAAGAAAAAAAAAATCACAACAAGCACTTACCATCAAAATAATTGCCTGCATACATTTGTTCTGCCTCCCTGAATTTCATATTGTTTTCCTCCAACGGTCATGCAGCATAACACTGAAGATTGCTGTGTCTTTTTAAGGCGTAGGCTCGTTCAGATATGCTGGGAGTCGCTCTTGGGACGAGGCAGGAACAGAGAGGGTAGTTTGGAAACATGAGCTTTAGCTATGTGAACAAACTAATTAAGACATTTTCTCTACCCACTAAACAATCAACCACAGGATTTAACCATTGATCTGCCCCTGGCCACTGACTGCACATCCAGAAAATGTGCAAGACAAGCATTTACTGGTAATGAAAGCAAAGCCTGCATGAGTATTTGCATGTTACTGTAGATATTATGTAATAAGCGTCTGTGAATTATTCATATCTTGGTGACAGAGGCCATGGGAAACACTGTTACTGTACAGGACAGTGTCAGCGATGAGCCAATTAAACTGTTCAATAACATCTTGAGCTTAGTTATATCGAGTCAAAATTAGCATAGACGTGTGTCATGGGTGGGAAGGTGGTGAAATGAAGGGCAGTGGTGAGGGTTAGACTTTTCGATCTGTTACTGTACATAAATTTTGTGTTTAACAGTATGTGAATGCCACTTACATTCTATTTCCATGCCCCTTATTCTGAAGTGTTCCAGCTTCTTTTCCAACTTCCTGTTATTGAATTAGAATAATATTACTTAACCAGTACTCTTAGTGTACTAAGCAAACCAAATAGGAAAGAATTAACCTTAAAGAACAAAAGAGCAAAGAATCTATGTAAGTTAATGACTGAGATGTAAGTAAAAGTAAACTAATGGCAATGACTTCAGAGGTGAAATATATATTACTGCTCCCACCAGCAAATAATAAGTCAACAATGACACAAGAAAAGGTTTTATCTACATATATAATGGAATTTATGGTGAAGAGTTGAATGGATGGGCAACCAGAGTAAGGTGGAAGAAATATGCAAAAAGACCAATGAAGCAAATAATGCAGCCCACCATTACCTGAAAGTAGCTGATAAAAGTGGTGATAAATTTGGAATTAGGTTTAGGGAGAGAGGCCAACTATAATTTTAGAGTGCCTGGTCAGCAGAAAAGGAAAACTCTTACTTGTGTGTCCACGGAGTTGTAGTAGTAAAGTCAGCGTGGAGAGGCCTGTGGAATGCAGATGTGTAGGTGTATGGAGTGGAGGACAGACCTGCTCAGTGGGCCACTAGTAGACTAGAAACATCCAAGGTAAACAAGTGAACGTGGTGTCGATGGACAAAGAAACTCTAAGATTAACTGAAGCAGTGTTGGGCAAGCTTCTTTGAGAATATAATGAGCTGAGTTACAAGTTTATATTAAATGAAGCTTATACTGAAGTTACCACCTGAGAAACTGAGCAGGTTCATCTGAAAACATGGCAAAATATAGTTTACTAAGACCGCAAGCTACTTTTTAAGCTCGTGTAGTGAGTAAAGTCAGTGTATATTGAGTGTATAAATATATTTTTTAGGTTGTTTAGCATTAACCCTTTAACCCCCTCATGTTTATGAATGTATGATTCATTTAAAATATTCATAAAAATTCAACCATTTCCTCAATAGGAAAAATTTCCAAACGCACTAAAGGAATAGACTTTGTTCTTTCCATAGACATCTGAGCATGCTCAGTGCACAAGCACATACTCACAGCAGCTTTTATGACACTCAAACATGTCCGATTCATTGAATCGTCTCAGGGGTTAAAGGGTTAATATTCATCTGTTCCTTTTTGTCTTTGCATTTTGCTCTAAATTGTTTTCTGAGCACCTTAAAATTTTCTTTTAGGATTAATAATGTGCTGAAAATAGTATCATGCTTTGCTCTAGTAGGTGTATCAATATACATTTCAAGAAAATGATTCTGTCAAACCACTACGCTTGGATTTAATAGCTAGAGATTTACACTGTTTTATCACTTACAATATTAAGAAACACTACTAATAGATATAATCTTTTCCTGTTTCTGATTTCATTTATATCGGCTTTGCCTCTTTATTTAATCTTGAATTTTACTCTCCCACTCACAGTTAATTATATTAATTTTTAGCCCACAGACAGACGGTGAAAACATATATGAAGCTGGTTCTTAGCTGGTGATAAGTGTTTTACAGATGGTTGTGTAGCGACTTGTGAATTACCTGAATGTGTGCTGAGAATGTATTCTGTTGGGGATTTAGACTGTTAGCTGTTGGATATGTATTTGCTCTTTTGTTTCAGTTAAACTTGTGTGTTTTACCTGTAGTTAAGTTCCTGTCTGTCCTCGGTGTTAAAGGATCTGCAGTGTTTCCACCATCATACGTTATTTTACTCTTCTCACCAAGGCTTAGTCCTTCATGTCACCATCTTAAGTCTTGGTTTTTCAGTTGCTCATATACAGTATGTCTGCATTTGTTTGCAGCATCACTCTCCAAACTCTATTGTGCTTGAGCTGCATTCAGGGTCACTTGGGAAAATATAAGTTTTTGAACAGTTAAAGCAAATTGATTTAGAAAAAAGAGACATGAGTAGTAAGAACTGAAGGAATATGACTTTTATGGCATCTGTCTTAGCCTGTCTGTCGTCAGACTGAGGTGTTGTATATTCTGATGGCAGTAGGTAAGAAGGATCTTTTATACCTCTCAGTCCTGTATTTTCATGCGGTCTGTCGCCCACTGCAGCTGCTTTTCTTGAAAAGGATGATTTTGATTTTCCAAAATGTCCTTCACCTTACTCGATGTGTATCTCTACACCACAGTCCCCAGTGTATCCAGCATCTCTCCAAAAACACATTCAACTTTTCACACCAGTTTGTCCAGGCATTTTGTGTCCTTTTGTCTGGTACTGTAGGGTGACAGGCTCTACAAAATCTACTCTGTGGTGCAGATTTTTAGACTAAACAGACAGTTGACATCTGCAATAGCTGATTAGGTTCCATCGATCTATCCAGGTTGCACATGTATTCACATTTCCATAGCAGGATTGAAACAACTTAGGGGCCACATATACTTGGTGTTCAGAGTTGGACCAAGAGGAAAGAGCTGCAGATGATGGACACTGTGTCTAATGTCTCTAGTGTTTCTCTCCCCCTGATTTCAGCTCCTGTATCTTTACATGTAAGAAGTAATGACAGACTCTCAAAGGCCAAGGGCTCTTTTTATGATGAAAAATCTTGTGTTCCAGAGAGAGAGAGTGGTGAGGAGGGGCGTTAAAGTCTTAAGGGTCAAGGGGAGTCCCACATCTATCACTTAGCTCAGTATTGTAGGCCCAGTTAGGCCTTGACATGTCCCCTCAGTGAATCCAGACCATTTAAGAGAAGCCAATCACTATCAGTTCGATCCATGGCACCAATAGGTCTCGTTTCCTGCTTTTCCCAAATGGTTTTGAGGGCACTGATGTGAAAACAGGTCTTGGTTGCATAGAGGAGTGGCAGGAGTGGTTTCTATATATGAGCACTGATTTACATCTGAGGCGAATGAAGTGGTGACACTAGTGGTTGGAGGGCTTAGTCGTATAGGTGACATGGAAAGGCTTCATCTATTAAGCTTTCCCTTGTGTTTGCAGGAAAGTGTTATGCGCCTACCATTGTTGCGCATTGCAAATGTGCCCAAATTTGTTTTCAGTGTGTTTAGACCTGATTTAGCTTCAATTACACCGATAAGCCAGGATAAACATGAATGCCAGGTCATTGTAGATGTATCTCGCTTAACCAGGGTTGAGATGTCCTGCTGGCGTTTTGTCGAAATAACCGCTTTGACTGTTGGTTTGTCGGTCGCTCTATTTTGCCAGCAGCTTCACATTGTGCAAACAATTTGAATTTGAGACGCGGACTCCTTCTAGCCAAGCGATATCCCTCCTGTGGTGAGAGGCAGGATTAATTTCTTTCCCCGACTCCCACCACACACCCTAAAAGATAGAGCGGGAAAGCTGAGGTTGGGGGGATGGAGGTTGCAAAGGTAATACCACCACCACCACCACCACCTATTATCCAAGGCATATCATTTAATCGGGCCTTTGTGGGACAATATTGTATTTGGCTGTTTTGGTGTGGTGCTGGCGGGGAGCCTTGTGTATGATTATGTGTCTCATCAGTTTCAGCCCTGTGTCAGTAATCTGTTTGTAGGAAGATAGAGAACACATAAGCTCTGTAAATAATGCAAATCAGCTACTGGGCTCCGCATCGCCTTTCTGTCTCCCCATCCATTTCTCTATGGCTTTCTCCCTATTTTGTCTTCCCTCTATCTCTCTTTCTTTCCTCAAGAAAACTCAGGATTAGGCATTCTCTAAATTCATGCACAACAATAATCAGAACCGCCCTCTGTATCCAATCATTTATTGTACTTAATGTGAGTGCATTTGTGCTTGTGTGTGTGTGTCGAATGGAAACAATCCCCTCTCTGAGTCTGATAATCATTGGTTCGACAAGGCAATGCATATTAGGATACATGGCTCATGTCCCTTCACCTTGATGAAATATAAAATTACAAACTTGTTAAGGCTGCTGTCCCTTGCTGGAGCTTAAATTTTTTTCCTCCATTCCCCAACCTGGGGCTTAAATCCCAGAAGGATTTAACATTGTGATGTCAGTGGGGAATAATTGATTCTGTCCGCTTGCAGCGTGGGAAGAGAAGAATGAGGAAAACAACAAAATGGGTGAAGATCAGAGGTTGTAATAACAGCAAGATGACACGGCTGTGTCCTGCCTCATCACAGCCGTCAGAGTTGTGTTTCAAGACCCGCTGAAACAGACCCGCGTTTCACCAACTTTATTCCCCTTTGGATGAAAAGGGAGCAGAAACATTTTTTGTTCTCAAGGATTTTAGCAATTTTGACATCACTGTGTGGTCTGTGGCCATGTCAACAAATAATTTTATTAAGTGTCAGACAAAAAGTGGGGGTGAAGCACAACACAAGCAAAAACATTTAGGGTCAGTATGTGTAACCACTTTGTCTGTTTTCTCCACAGAGATCCTGAGTGGAGGTGTCTATGTCGACCAGAACAAGTTCTTGTGTCATGCAGACACAATCCATTGGCAGGACATTGTGAAAAACCCAGGAATCCATCCTTTGGTGGTGCCCACGAACAGCAGTGTGACATGTAAGTAACCCAGTGAACCCCGAGAAACACAGAAGAAAAGACTTGACATTTAGCCTCCATTTACGGTGAGGTTTTACTGAGAGCATTGATTTTTTTTTTTTTTCCCAGTAACACTCAGCTCACCGGTTACACACTTTACCTGGAAGTTGCATGGTACAAGTAGCCTGATGTGTTTGTCAATGAGCTGCTGGACAGGAACAGCAGGAAGTTCAGGGCTCCGCTCAAGGGTGTCCCACAAGTTGTATTGAAAAATGGGCATGAGTTGCCCTTCGCCTAGCTCCTGCTTCCTACTTATCCTGTTTCTGCCACACAAGTTGGAACTCATTTATCAACCAGGCTCTTCAAAAGAGACATCTTAACCTTTACAGAATTTATGTATCAGCTATTCTTCATCGGCTACAACGATTGTAGCATCTCCACTGTTACTATCACTCTCTGCTCAGACTTTTTTTCTCCTGAGACACCCATATTATGCAGCTCATAATTTGACATTTTTTAATTCTGTGTATCTCTTCACTAGCTATGGCTATGTAGCTCACTATTAACCAAAACGCAGCAAAGAAAACTGACCTTTTGACTCGCTCTATTCAATATGTGACCGTGTGCGAACAGCATAATACAGAATGTTATCATCATAGAATCACCCCTTGACCTCATTCTGTCACCGTGCTTACCATAACAATCTACAATTAGTGCATTGGTCACATTGTCGCCACAGTGTAGCCGGCGGAAAAACATGTTTCGGATGCTTAGAATTATGATTAGATTTTTTTTTTATTTTTTTTTTTTAGGTGAAGCAAACATGAATTAATCTAAAAAAGTGTGACTTAATCTGTGTTAGATTTGGGTAAGGGGGGTGATGGAGGCAATGCTTGTCAGGGAAGTAAAGATGCATTAATTCACCTCCTTTAACCCTGCTCTGCTCATCCACTGTCTTAACCTACTAACACACTAATTTAGTGCTCAAGCTGTTTGACATTTAAGTCTGTTGTTGTTGTTAGGCAGCTTGTCTCTGCGCCGTCTCCTCTGGTTCCGAAGTGACATAATGAACGCCTTATAATTACAAAGCTGAAAGCCCTCCGTACGTCCTCAGATTTCCTCTCACACCACTCGCCGGCGGCTTCAAATTCAGATCAACAGCTCCTAGCATTGGTATTCTGCTCAATCAGCCCTCTTCCCTGCAGCCCCTTTACCCCTGGATCGACCCTGATTCTCCAGCAAGTCCTCTGCACTGCCAAAAGATCAAGGGGTCTCCAAACCTGTAATCCTTAACTGAGAGGATAATCTCCATTTCATTCTTTGGGGAGACAGAAGCTTTACATTGTTATTACTTGTGACCTATTTTTGCCATGGCAGTTGTATTTATTGGTCTGCTTTCAAAACAAGACAGTAATGTGCAATCCATGCTCCCTCCTATTCAGATGTAAACCTTTGTCTGTCTTTATGCTGTATTGCAGCGTGCTCAACATTTTAACCTTCAGGGGCGGTTTTAAGGAAGTTGTAAAAGATTACGGTGCAGGAAAGTGGGGTGGGACAGGTTTATTCTAGGTCGTCCAGAATTTATAAGTTGAGATAGAGAAGACCTTGGACTCTAAATGAAAACTCCTTGGCTTGACTTCACAGGCCACCGAGCTCAGAAGAGATATAAGAAGGTTCTGCACTGACAAGCACTTATAACCGGCTGACATTTATATTATTATCCTGTTTCGTCTCGTGTTTTCCATTCAGTAAATGCCGTTGACTCATCTCTGAAGCGCGGTCAAAGTGCTGGTTTGAGTAGAAAAGACCCTTAAAAGAACACGGGGTGGAGTGAGACAGGAATGGACGGCGAGCGCCAGAGATCCGCGGCGAAATGATGAGTCGGTGATGGATGCACAGAGGATGAGAGAGTTGAAATATCTGCTGGAGAGGGGGGCACATGCGAGGGAGAAGCGGACGGCAGGAGATGGAGAGGCTCATGTTGGGGAATAGAGTCAGTTTCAATGCTAATAGCTCTCATCTGGAGAGGCTGATGGACAGAGGACAGCACTTCTGCACTTATCTAGGCTCACTTCCCCCACAGTCAATTACTAGACAGTCAATTAAGTCCTCAAAAAAAACCCAGAAAGGCACTGGCTAAAGCTCAGAGGGATGGATGCTGCTTTGCTGCTTTTATCTCAACCTAGTGTGCTCTGGTTTCATACTAAGCTGATTTAGGATAGAGTGACAAAAAGTAATACCTTATTTCTACAAAGCAATCTTTGCCCGTTATGTAGGTTTTAAGACTGGAACAGTGTGTACCACTCATGGAAGATACTTTGTTTTTATCTATTTTTTTTTTCTTAGAATACAGCAAGTTTCATCATCTATTAAAAAAAAAATGTGATGAATATTTGTATGATATCTATGTTGCCATCATAAAGCTAGAGGCTCTTACCTAAATAAGATCAATTAAAACATATCACCATATAATCATAATTACATCAGCCTTTTGAAGTGTTCAAGTACCTATATTTCTATTTCTGTTTATTATGTCGTACACGAATGATGTTAATTATCATTATGCAGTCGCAAAGTGCTTAATATGCACTTACAATGGTACCTTGCATCTTAAGAAGAGCACTTCAGCTACATTTATGCATCCTGCTCAAGAAATCACACACACACTTGCTCTCAACTACAGAACACAGTTTTTATGTCAGTACTTGAAAGCACACACATTCAGAACTTGTTTAGCATTTACAGTTTATTTTAAGATGTTTTTGAGGCTGATTATCTTTTTCCCTGACCCATTCTGCAGGTCAAAAATGCCACCGTTCCTGTAATGGCCGTTGTTGGGGACCCAAAGAGGACCAGTGCCAAAGCTGTGAGTATTTGACTGTTATTACATGAAAAGAGGAGACAAAAAGTGTTTTGTGTGGCTTCAAATCTATGGGGGGGGGGACCTTACATGTCTGAAAGTAACAAAATCCTGAGTTGAGTGTTTTTTGGGTTTTTTTTCTTCTCATGCTTGCAAATGCAGCCAATAATGAGATTAAAGTTGTAAATGTCGCTTATTTCAGTCCTATTAGTTTAGAATCCAAGTCTGTACAGGATGACTTTTTTGGTGTTCCAATGCAATCTGTATCACATAAAGAAGGCTCCATGAAACTACTTCAAAGTACAAATGTATTGAATCATTTTGTTTGATTGTCTTTCCCATCTGTTTCCAATCCTGTGTGTTGCGTTACATTTATATTATGGCACATTTCAGCTACAGATATAGTTCTATGGTGTATTTTATGAAGGGGATCTTATCACAGATGTCCCTAATTTTCCTCTTTGACTGAATAAATATTGTCCTGCTTTACATTTGTAATATATTTCACACACACAGTCATTCAACAGTATCGCTACACCTCAACACTTCTACAACAAACCCTCCTGCTGGGACCCCCACTCATCATACTAGCTAATGGCAACTGGGAAGGAGTGTGAGAATAATATACTATTGAGTCCATCAGCAGGGGATAACTCCATGTTATTCCCTCTCCACAGTCATCTTTACTCGACTCTCTTACTCTCCAGCAGTGCCTGTCTCTCCGGCTCTCTCTATTTTACCGTCTCCGTCTGCTATCACTAAAGTTGTGTCCGTGAGGTGAAAAGGCTGCTGACCACAGACCACTACTGATGCAAGGGCTAGGTTTTTTTAATATCCGCTCCCAACCCACCTTTTATGACAGCCAATCTTGCGCCAGGTGACCCCAAAAATATGCCTTCATCAACCATCCAACCGTGACCTGGCCCTCAAATCGCCAACTTTAGCCTGTATTTACACACATATTGGAGGTGTCTGTCCGCATATCAGCTTTGATGCCAAATCCTTATTCCAGCATTTTGATGATAGACAGACAGAGACCTGCTTTTATTTTTCTTTTCTATTGCAAATGATCTATGAGGGATGACCAGAAGGCAAAGACCATGTCTCGAAAGTTAATCCAATGCGGAAGTGTCATAAGGCATACAAATACTGCAGACGGCCAGTGGATGCTAGCCAGGTTCCATTAGACCTCCACTGATCTTCTCTCCAGAAATACAGTCATTTTAATGCCCTAAATTGTTCAAAGTTAAATAAATGAATAGATTATTAGGCCTGGGTGAAAGAATTACATTAGTTTTATCTCTGAAATAGGTCAACACGTTTATTACAGTTTTTATTTGTGTTTCAGTTCATAGAATAGGCTTTTTCACTACAAGTTTTGGGTTTTGTCTCTTTAATTAGCAAACAAATAGATGTTGATGTATTCAACTTTCACCATAAAGGACCAGTGCATCAAAACTCTACTAATAAAATACATATATCCTAATGAAAATGCACCTCAAAAACTCTGTATATTTATCTAAATGGCATATATGTATTTTTGCTTTAAAATATTCAAACATCATCCGAAATTATGGCTAGATTGTTTAGACATTATATTAAAGATGCCCTTGCATTGTTTTGCAGACATACAGTACAGGCCAAAAGTTTGGACACACCTTCTCATTCAATGTGTTTCCTTTATTTTCATGACTATTTAC
>JAPQRQ010000015.1:26271232-26286251 GCA_037367365.1 Apogon talboti
CACACACTGCTCTCCTTGACATAGCTCTGCATGCGTGCAGAGAGAGAGAGAGAGTGTGAGTGTGTGTGTGTGTGTGTACGTATGTACACTCGACTGAGCATAGCAGGGACTGCAAAGTGGAAAAGGGCAGTCTTACCCTAGGTCTTACCCCCTTACAGGGCTGCACAAACAGAGAAGACATTGCATGGGCTCATTTTTCCATCTTAGTATGTGGTTGTAATTTGGGGTTCTACTTAGCCAGCAAGATGCAACAATAACAATGTCTCCTTATGTTCTGCATATGTTTGTTTTTTTTTGTCACATTTCCTTAAATGGGTTCTACATAGCATTAATATTCCAAACTTCCCACCAGCAGGAGGAAGTCACATACTAAAACACACTTAATGCTATATATCCACAGATTGTCTCACTCACTAAATAAAGTCACACAATAACTTTATACTGTCATAAGCCTCATCATCAAATTCATCTGTGTCGACAAAACGCTGCCGTTTCAGCATCAAAACTCCATTCTTTTCATTTAGAGCTGTGTCCAGTGGTGAAAACAACAATTGTGGTTATAGCTTTTATCACACTGTCACCTTCTGTGAGTCTAAAAGTTGTTTCTTAGTGGTTCTCATCCCATCTGGTCACACTCTGATGGTTTGGTCAAAGGCATTAGTTCTCCTCACCATGGGAGACCGGCAGAGTGACTCACTACTCCCTCTAGTGGTCACATAAATCCACAGTCCATCAGTGTAAATATATTTTGTTTGTATCTCTACAGTAGTTTCCTAGCTCTTTATCCTGAACACTGTATTGATATTTAAAAGTCATGTTTGAATATTTAAACATAGATATACTACTACTAATACTGTAACTCCTTTAAACATCATTCTAAATTTAATCATTTCATTTGTTCCAGTCCATCTCTTCATTTATAGAATAACAAGTGAGTGTAGATTAGTGTAGGTTACCCGAAGACATTTGATAAAATATGAAGAGGCTTTATCATTTTTGCTAATGGACTGAGAGTCCCAGATACTGAGATATACAGATGGACAGATATATTCTGAGTCAAATGAACAGATGTTCTAAGATGATTGGACCTTCTAAGGCACAAGTGTGAAAGTTAAAGCAATACCAGCTGATCATTTCAGACAGATGGTTTTATTAGAATCTGAGCCTGGCTAGTTAACCGTGCAAATGAGAGAACATATATTTCAACTGCAGACAGGTAGAGAAAGTATTTTTTCCAATAATATCAAGCTTTCTGTCACTAGACATGTATCGAAATAAATAACTGACAAAGGGGAGTCAACATCGTATAACAAAGTCACTAAACTTAATGTTGTGTAATTGCTCATCAGCAAGAAAATGTCAGCCTTTCATAATGATGATGCTTTTTTAAGTGCATGCATTGGGTGTATAAATGGCTGTGCTTGAGACAGAAAAAAAACACTTTGTTTCTTCACACAATTCCTCAAAAGGTCACATTTGGTCTAGACACTGCACTTCTATTGGCACTCCTTCACAAAGACCTTACACATAAACACAACACTTTTATACTGTGTTTATGTTATTAGGCGCAAACAGTACAAGCAGTAATGTTAAAGTTAGGTGGGAAAAAAAGCACAATCAATGGAGCTTGATTGTTAATAATGATGTTGCACCAAACTAACATCTTCTTGAACCATAAACATAACATTAACAACATTTTCATATTAGCAGTAGTTGTAATCTGGCTGGCGTTGCATAAATAAGTTCTTTTAAGTGTTGGAGACACAGTGAATCTGAAAGGCCCCACACATCCACGGACCTTGTAAACTTAAATATTGGACTTTAATTTTTTTGACTAATTAAACAATTTCTCAGGACTGCGTGGGCATGATGGTCGATGGTCAGGTCAAAGCACCGCTCTACCCACTTTCAACCTGAGCAGACACCTACTCAGCCAGAATGATTGTAAGCATTTGTGTGCAGGGTCTTAAACTCTAAATCTGTTTGTTAGGTGAACTGATCTGTGTGTGCCGTGCAAGAACGAGAGCTGTCTGAGACTAATATCCTGTAAAATTGAGTTTCACTTTCACATATTAACCACATATAAAGATGAATGTGTAAGATGTCCACGTGAGCATCTTTTATCTCGTCAAACATGACTTTTCAGTTCAGAGATTGTAATTATTGGATCAGTGGAGCCTGTAGGAATGTGGGAAACTCATTTATATATGGTTTAACAGGAAAGTCCACACAGTTAGATGGGTTTATATTATATACAGTGCTGTCGTAGGCCAACATTAGGGTTGTTGGTTTAGTAAAGCACATATGAATTTATCAGTCTGTATTAAGATACAATCTGGATGAAAACGTGTCCTGCATTATGAACAAAAGTTATAGAGAAAAGTGATAGTATTTAGTCTGATCCCCCATTCAACTTAACAGGTCTTTAGTGCTTTTGTTCAGACAATGTGAGATTTCTTGCATCAATTTTCTGGTGTTTTAAACCAGTTCTCGTTCAACACGACAGATGTTTCTGTTGGTGCCGCTTCTTGTCAAGAGGTCAGGGGTCACACTAAATAGTGACTTTATAACACATTTAGTTCACTTTTTTGCATGTCTTTTAAGGTTGTGCATACAGTTCCCATATTTTCTTGTTGTATCTGAAGAAAAGATAGTGAAAAACAAAGCTGAATGTACAGTTATATATCATATTGCTGTCGTACTTCCATTAAATTTCAAACTGTGTTCAAAGTAGCTCGGTGGGGCAGTCTCTAAACGTATTTTAAATTGCGTATTCTTGAATAATATGATTAAAAACATGCTAATTACAATGACATGTCCTATGATTGCTGTTAAAAAAGAAAACAAAAAGAAAAACACTCGTCCTATTTTGTTGCCTTGTGTAAGAGACGGGGATAATTTTCTTCAGCTGCCAGCTCACACTCATTAGCCTTTTCAGCGTCTGCAGTGGATAGGCAGAGGGGTGAAGGACACTGAAAACAACAGCTGAAGTCTTTCTACAACCCTTTAATCATGACCACAGTCCACAGGCAGGTTTTTGAGTCTAGTTTTAAGTTTTTTAACATGCATATCGTCGTGTCTCTCCCTGTTTGTTTCCTGTGTCCCTGCTCGTTAGGATCACGTATCATGATAATCATCAGCCCAGATTTCTTTGGTCTCCAAAATACATCTATTGGCTCAGGTCCCATGGCCTTTTTATTTTCCAACGTACCAGAAACATCTGAAGTTGATCTCTTTTCGTGCTATATTGTCAAAAAAGCCATTGAGCTTCTCTCAGTCTTCTGTTTAGTTTTTTCATCTGTCGTCGTCCCTTTTCTCATCATCTCACCCTCTGCGTGGACAGTTTACAGCACTGGAGGCCCTGCAGAAGTGGTTTTGTCTGTTGCAAAAGGCAAAGCTTTCATCCTGTGTCCTCAAAAGGAACACAGGGTTTCTGTTTTCCCTATGTATCCGTATCCTTCTGTCTGAATTTCTGTGCATTCTGAAAAATTCAATGACTGACATTGAGACATCGCCCCTAGCTTACATCTGGCCACGGCCTTAAAAATAGCAGAGCTTTTTCTTCTCGTCCATGTCGGTTCTAAAGAGAGAAAAGACAAAAACAGAACTGGACGGGCATATAGAGCTGGTTTTAAAAATCTACCAACAAGGAGGAAATCAAATGAAATGCAGATTGAATGATTGAAGTTCTCTGTTTGCCTGCAGTGCTGTTTTTTTTTTGTTTTGTTTTTTTTCCCCAACACTCTCATTTTGTCACTCTAATGCTGTCAGATGTAGCAACCTTTGTAAAAATAAGAGCTGAAAGGAGTCAATAGAGAGACATGACAGATCTAGGCACAGTAAGAGAAAAGAACAGAGGATATGTAATGCCCTGGGTCTGTTGGTGGTATATGAAACAGCGGAAACAGGATATCACTGTACATGTTATACTGTTCACTACCAATGGGATGGGAAAAAGGAGCATTCTGACTCAACTCAACCCAAAGGACGTCCAAGCAACACTTTCCAGACCTTTGTGTAAATCAAAGTTGGCTGTTACATGGCTTTACATGAGCATCAGAGCAGTAATACATGTCTGAGATAAGAGGAAGGTGGCCAGTGGTTTTATTTGTCATTTTCCTCAAAAAAAAAAAATAGAAAAACAACATACATAGACTCATACAATATTGATCTTTCTCTATCATTGCTTCTCATCCATGTGTGGTGGAGTATTTACCTACAGAGACCCGTTTTCTACTTTTCTTCTCATGTTTAACCATGTTTGGGACATTTCTGGGGGTCAAACTATGGGCAGTGGGTTTGTACACATGTGCAGACACAACAAACTAGGTGACTTCACTTCATTCTGCTCTCCTCACTTACTGCACTGCTCTCAATGTGGTGCTTTTAGCTTGTCAACCTGTCTAACACAGATCTGTTGGCAATCCACATCCCAGACAAGAGGAGGAAACATATACTGTGGCTCTATTCTGTCGCAGATGTCCACACAGAGCTATATGATAGTGTGGTTGGGTTTGTTTGTACCTTTTAAGAACATGAAACAATCAGAATATGAGGTTTATTTTTCTATTTCAGTGATTTATTCTTAATATCAGTGCTCTTTGTCAACATTCAGTCTATCGCATGTGTCATCACTGAATTTTGGCAAACACAAGTGAGACATGTGACATGGTTTGCTGTTAAAATGATATTTTTAGAATAAGATGAGTAGAGTGGTACTTTCTGTGCCCTGCTAAATAGAAGCTGTGTCTCAATTTAGTGGCCATATCCTAAACCAATGGTTACCAATCTGATTAAAAGCATCACAGCAGCTCATCAAGGCTGCACTATTTCAAAGGCAGAAAAATGCAGTTTTATTTTCGTGAGCCACAAAGGACCAAATGGCTGATCTCTTTGTTGACCAAAATATCCAAAGATATTAAAAGATATAACAAGCTGTAGACTTGTTATAATAATGGATTAGATTTCTATAGTGCTTTTCAAGGCACCCAAAGTGCTTTGCATTATTGATCCATTATTCATTCACTCTCATGGTAAACTACATTTGTAGCCACAGCTGCCCTGGGGCAGACTGGCGGAAGCGCCAAATTCGCACCAAACAGCCCCTCTGACCACCAACATTCACACACCAGTGTGAGTGGCACAGATTCAGACAGAGCAGGATTCGAACCGCCAACCCTACGGTTGGACGACCCACTCTACCTCCTGAGCCACGGCTACCCCCATATATGATTGCACTGGTTACAGTTGGTTGGATCTAATGCTAAGCTAATTGTTGCACTGTTGCAAAACAATGGCATCTTTGTGTACAAAAAAATAAAAGAGGAAGAGGGTCCAGACCCAGTCATAACTCTGGAAAAGAGGGAATGATTTTGCAAAGAATGCTTGAAATGACTAATTTTGGCCAAGTAAATGCACACAAATCTTGTTGATCAATGAATCATCTGATAGTAAATTCTGACATTGGCATAAACAGACATTGGCTGTGACAAATATCACACTATGAGATGATTACCCTAAATTTTGTCCAATGTGTTCCTTGGCCGCAAGAATGAGACCACAGCCCTCTGTGGATCTCCCTCACAGCGTGATGTGGGACCACCACTTTTTAGCTAAATCCAAAGGCATTGCTGCATTTTGTCCTTCTTCTGGGATAGCCCCTAGTCCAACATTAGCTTAGTGTTTAATCCAAGTATTGCCCTATACTGGCAAATGGGAATTTTTAGAATTTGAGGATTTATTTTTTATTAACAAAATGTAATCATCTTTAGTGACTGTCATCAAGAACTCACACAAAGAAAATTAGGATGATTCATTCAAAATTGTTGACACTACACTGCTAATAGGCAGACTGACAGACAGCAGGTAAACACATCATCTCCTCAGTCATAGGGAATTGTTCTGTGAGCAGGTGTAGAAGACTGAGAAACACTTACGAGACTCTTTGGATACATTACACAGTTAAGTGGAAGGAGTTTACACAATACAAGAGATTGAAGAATCTAGTTCTGAAGGCACTTCAAACGGAGCGAAGGTGTCTCTCCATGCCTGGTTGTAAAAACACCTATATCTGAAGTGGGTACCAAATGTTAAGGTCAACATGATTACTGACACATGTATCCACATTCCTAAAGATGACAGAAGCAGATAGGATGTATATCAACATTGGGCTGTAGACATCTTGTCTATAGATCCAGATAAAGGACAGAATATGAGGCAAAATGTGCAGATAATAACACACCATGACTGCAGTGCTAACACTTGGTTGAGCTAATAATAAGCTAAAGGCGATGAGGCTCACTAGCTAATTGGGTAAGCATCTGCACTTCTTCCAATCAATGAAAAAATGAAAATGACTATTTATTGGCTGCATCTTTACTTAGATGGATAATATTAAGATTGATAGGTGACACCTCATGACCCCAGGAAATCTTGTGTAGATCAGACTGTTTCACTTAGTAACAACCGGGTCTGGCTTCGTTATTTTGGCCACCACATACTTCCCACTATGTGGCCCCTGAATTGAGTCACAGCCACAGTAATTCCTTTACCAGATCCATAAACCATGACACACACTACTGAACACACCCACAACTATGCCGCAGCCTTGCTGCAATTACTGATGCCATTGCATAAAAAGTCATTACAAAACACACAGTTTATAGGCTCCTGCAAATTAACAGCTGCTCTGTGGAGGTGAAGAACTGTAATGAAATAATGGACCCTCACCATTTGCGTGTGCATTAATATGTGAAGCCTTGCGCCTTGTTCTGCCAGCTAATTTGGACAATTTAGTGATAATTCCAGAAACACTAAGTCATCAAAGCCTAGTTTCAGTCTGGATGACGTACTTATTTGCCTATATGTTATCTTGTGTTCTGTTTTGAGCAGCCAAGGAGCGCATGGTGTGTGATCCGCTGTGTTCGGACGCCGGATGCTGGGGTTTGGGCCCAGACCAGTGTCTCTCCTGTCGATACTTCAGCCGTGGACGAACCTGTGTGGACTCATGCAACCTTTACGAAGGGTGAGTTTAATATGTTTAATTAGACACACAATGCAAACGCAATAGTTCTCCTCCGGACAGTCAGGTTATATAGAGATGGATCCATAAAGTGATGTGTGTTTGGAGGTTGGAGCCTTCCTGCTACTTGACAGACTGAGACAGACACCGGATGAGGCATTGATTGAAAAACTAAATCTGGCTTCCACAGGTATCCCCGCTCTGACTCAACATAGTTCATCCAGAGTCCACTAAAGAATTCAAGGTGTCTTGAAGTGTTTTATTGTATGAAATAAAACCTTTACCTTCATGAAAGAGAAGCAAAGGCACTATTTTATGCAGCAGTGGATATTTATTTAAGGAGTGGTGTTTTTTCTGTTTGTAATGTACCTACTACAGTGATTCTAAGGAGAGGTGCATCAGGATCTGTGTACTGTCATTTTGGTTAAGTCGTTTCTTGTGGGAAACCCTTTGATTACAGATGTCGAGCACAGATATAGGGCTTATAAGAAGCTCTGAGCTCCTGCGACCAGCTGGAATCAAAGCTTATGCTGTGGACATGGTGACTGCATCGGCAAAATCCCTAACTCACCCATAGGAATGGAAAAATAAGAAGGGAGATTTGAAGCGTTTCCACTGTAGCATTAGAAACACATTTACTTTAGTTCTACTTGAAGTTTATGGAGACATCTCGCTCCTATTCTTAAGAAGGTCAAAGGCAGAGCTCGCGCATTTCTATGGATATAAAATCTTCCAAATGATTATGTAATGTTTGAAATCCTGATAAAAGTGCCGAGTCAGGTTCCTGCACCCTTAGAGATTTGTAGGACAGGTTCAGAATCACTATTCACTCCAGACTCCAACATCCCTCTGGTGTTATACAGGTGATAGACACAGTAAAAAATGAGGTATTCACAGACATTCTGGACAGAAAAGCCTCTCATCTCTCTGATAGGTGAATTAGAGGAAACCAGATGTTAGTGATAACAAAAAGAAAATGGATTTTTGTTCCATCTGCCACTTGTTTGTTATTGCTGTCAGATGAAATCACAACCAAACAAGTCTAAGAAACATATTAAAATCCCCACTTTCCTTGGTTGGCGGGTAAATACATTTAACACGTATGTCACACTGTCTTAATTACAATCACAGCAGACTTAACCCTGGTTATCATTAAACTAGTGCAGCTTTTATTAATTGTATTGTGTTAAAGGAACATAGTCAGGCCAGTGTCATGTCATGTTCTGCTGCGATTAGTCAGGGAACATCAAAACAGCAAGACAATAAAACCTAGCATGCTATGTATAATCATCACATTAGGTTATTTATTATCCATTTATTATTACAATAACATCTTATGTTTAAAGTTAGATTCATCTTTATACATCGTACACAGTTGCAGATACTGTGTATATTTTTTTTGGTCTTTAAATTGCTGAATTTGGGAATAAATGGTGCAATAAGTACAATTAAGTGTGAAAACTGGATTCTTTTTTACACAGTGCAAAAAAGAGGACACATTATACTTTTAGTAGGACTTTCATTTTCCGCTGATATGATATATTATATATATTTTCAGTTATCATGATAAATATCAATGTCATGAGAGTTGACCGTTAATTGTGATTTAGAATGCTTATTTATGATCAGAACATGAAGAAATAGCTCAGAAATATACAGTAGATGTAAACCATTTAAAACAATTATACTAATTTAAAAAAAGAGAAATTAATCAAAAGCCAACTCTGAATTATTTTCTAAGTATAGATGACAATGTTTATTGCACATATATTTATCATTATATTTTATCTTTTAATTTAAAAGATTTCATGAGCCAAGAAACTTGTGATTCGCTGTAAAGATGCTAAAAATATCCTTGTTAAACAGCTAAATGGACTGCATCTGTTGTGGCATATGATGCACATCACCAACACCGTAATGGCTGCTGTCATGGCACTTTCTAAGTCAGTCTTTGAGAACGAGATGAAAAAGTATTAAAAGAAGCGCAAGTCACAACAGTCTGGACATGTTGAAACTGCAGAGATGTTTACTACAGCACTGAACAGATCGTAGAGAGACTCAGTTAAGATGACATCACCTCTGCAGTCTTTCTATCTGCTCATTTTCATAATTTGATAGTTCAGAAATTTTTACCATAAACTGCAACTTTCTTTAAAACTAACAAATATGTTAGTAAATTATGATATATTTCAAACAGAATCAATAAATTATTTGTTTCTCACCACTGACTGCAATACACTTTTTTTTTTTTTCTTCTCAGTAAAGTCCCATTGGGCAGAACTGGAAGGGGTGGGTTCTCTATAGCTTTATTACATCAACAGAAATTAAAGAAATGGGGCCTCCTCTCACTCTTGCGTTAAAATAATATGAATAATGTCCATTTGGAGGAACAGTTTAGGTTTAGGGTCACAGTTTAATGAAGTTTTGGCGGCTGCACCGGCGCTGAATGAGGAGGACCGGGAGGTGGCGTTAGGGCAGGGGGGCTAGGCGTGTCACTGCGTGTCACAGTCACTGCTTGCGCACGGGGCCACGCCCTGCCTACCTGTCCACCTGCTCACCAGCACCACCCACACCATCACCACCACCACTGAGGAAACCGGCACACGATTCACCACTGAACGCAACACGTCCCCTTCACTGTCTTATACACTGTCATCATGTGTTTCATATTTCATTATTTCTGTGTTTATTTGTCCCAGCAACTCTTCTGATTGGTCAGTTGTTCAGGTTTACATTTTGTTAGATGTATCTATCAGTAAAGCCTCTTTACATAAGGTGTGTTCTACCAAAGCCCGGAGGACAGAGTGTCTCGAGTGGAGAATAGAGCACACAGCTGCTGCTCAAATGTACAAACTGATCTAAAATGTACCAGATGCCTAATATTTTGCATTTTCTTTTCTGTAATACCACAGTATAATTGCACTTTTGTGATGTTAGATAGCAGCAAAAGCAACATAAGGCTTCAGTTTTTCTTGTTCTTGCAAATGATTTGTTGATTTGTTTTATTGAGTCAAAATGTGGAACATGCAGATTTGTTTATCTTTGTAATTGTGTCAAAAAGCTATTTGAGATGAATTCTTGCTTTGTGTAAAATGTATTACATGGTTTGTTAATCATTGTTAATTTGTTGCTACATCTTCCTCCCAGAACACTGCAGAGCATCTTGCAATAAGCTATAAGTCTCAAGCATCGGTGATATCATCCGGCTTTTATTATTTCAACCAGCACACGCGCAGACAAAGGCTTACCTCCACTGCCAAGGTTTTATGAAGGCCAGATGAAGAATAATTAATTACTAATTCATTTTTGATCCCACAGGGCAAGCTACATTTTTTTCTATCTCTGAGATTAAACACTATGTTTTCCCTCACTGACCAAAAGTGAAGTCCCCAAAAGTCATTATCCTTGTCCTGTAGTGACAAAGGCAAAGTGCCAACTCAGTCGCATTGTGGTCAAATTTAATGACTTTTCCAGGCCACTCTGGTACTATTATAAGGGGATTGCAGAAATTGAATAACAAGGCACTTAATTTAATTGATTTTTAAAACACAGTGCCCCTCGCAGGTACCGCACCTTTCAACTGCTGTGTCAACCCCCCCCCCTTGAGTGATGGTATCAGAACTACTGTTAGCTAATTAGCTACAATGCTTATGGGAGTGTGTATGGTTGAGACTGCCTGTTGATGTCATGACTCCTATAAATCAATTGACCTCTATTGCCAAAGTGAGCACTGTGGAAAAAAACAACACTCATGCTGGCCGATACACACAGATATAGAGTCAGGTCCAGAAGTATTTGGACAGTGGGACAAATGTAGTCATTTTGCCTCTCTACACGACCACAGTGGATCAGGAAAAAAAAAACAAACAATCAAAATGTGATTGAAGTGTAGACTTTTAGTTTTAAATCAAGGGGTTTAACAAAAACACTGCATTAACCATTTAGCAGTTACAACCATTTTAAAAATATTCCCTCTATGTTCAGACGATCAAAAGTAATTGGACCAACTATGCTGTCTCTGTTGCTTCCTCTGGCTTTTGATTGTGTTAAATCCAACAGCTTTAAGTGAATTTCATCGCATGCGATACAACTTTTTGAAGCCGTGTAACTCTATTTTTCCCCATAAGACTCCCAGCATGCAGTTGTCAGTAAAGGTGGAAAAAGACATGAAGCCATATTATTCTTCTATCTCACAAAGGCTTTCTTGTCTCCCTTTACCCTCTGTACCTCTATCCCCACCCATCTGGTTCCCTCTATCCCTGTACCTTTCCTCCATCTATCTCAGGGATATTCGAGAGTATGCCAACGGCTCAGTGTGTGTGGAGTGTGATGCCCAGTGTGAGCGGGCGGACGATGACTCTTTGACCTGCAATGGTCCGGTAAGCTCACATCTAGGAACAACAACAGAGGACTCACCTGGATTCTTTCATTCTGATTCTGTATTTCAGGTGAATAGAGACAAAGACTAAGGTATGGTGGTATTTGTGTATGTACTTGGTTTTATTCAGAGTATAAAGAGGGATTCACGCTCCAAACTACAGACATTCCCTGCAGTTATTTCAGTTTTAGCTTTGCTATTGATTATGTCTCATGTTTCCAAAACATATTTTTGCACTTGCTCAGAAGCTTGTTGAAAATTGTTTGGCAGCAGCTGTAAATTACAAAAATGCCAAAGAAAGAAAAAAGATGCCTGACCTTCATTTCCATTCGCCTCTGTTCTCTACACCCAGAGCCTTTCTGTTAAAATCTTATCACATTGTGTGAAAGAAGGTGATGATCTTCGGCAGATGCGCACTGGCAGAGCCATGTGTGGCCTTGTGTTTACCATTGCACCCTGTCAGTTACTGTCTTCGTCTAGTATTTAAGGACTGTGGAACCTGTATTGTATTAATTGATTGTCTTGGAGTTGGCTTTCTTGTGATGCTGTGAAGAAAATGAAAGCCTACCCGCAGCAGTTTGATTACAACTGATTAAAAAAAGAGGTAATATTTATTTTAATTAAAGGTGTTAAAAACTATAGTCTCAAGTGGTCCGTAGTCCGTGAATCAGTGGAGGCCGTGAGCCTATTGTTATTGTTTTCTTTGTAGATGATCTATTACGTGAATGGTATTAAGGTTTACGTCTGAAATTACTGCGTTTTGTAACTGTCAGTCTGAGCGTAACAGAAATCTCCCTGGGTAACCTGTTAGAGCCCTGGTAAACGTCATATGAGCAGCACAAGCACAAAAATGGATTATAGCAATCATGTTATGGCCACAGAGCCCATAGCAATTACATTACAGCTTACACACAGTGATTTGATAGGTCTAATGCCCTCTGTGGAGAGACATAGGAAATTGGACAATAGCCACAAATACAGACTCTTGTAAATACAGAATATATCCTAATGCTCCACTCAGAGTTGTTATTCTTTTATTCTAGTTTTTGTATCATTGGCACATAATTGCTTCAATTGCTATGCATTATTTAATTCTTTCCCGTCGAGCACAACCACTGCTTTGTCATTACTAAATCACTGAAATAAAGGCCTCTGCTTACATCCCACATCAGACATTCAGGTAAAATTGCTTAAGTGCTGCTCCTGAAATCTCAAAAGCAAAGCAAAATTAGGACTTAGCATAAAGTATAGCTAAGACTGAGACATATTTGGTTATAAACAATGCTACAGGCAATACTAATTTACCTCAAGGTTGAGGTACAAAAACAAGTTACTGATATTATACTAGGTTTTTTTTGTTTGTTTTTTTCAAAACTGCCAACTTATTGTATGTCATGGTGGGGTCATTAAAGTGAAAAAGTAAAGATGGGGTGAGGGCTAAAATAAATGTAAGAGTTAAAGGTGGTGATAAAAGCTAGAAGCACTGTTGTTGTTGTCACCACTGAGCACAGCTCTAAATGAAAAGAATGGAGTTTGATGCTGAAATGCTGAAATTCTTTATACTTGAATTACTGGAGTACTTGTTGCAGCTCTAAGTTGAGCATCAAAGTGTAATGCTGTGGTCATTGGCAGATGTTTTGTGACATAGTCTGATATTTCTCCAAAGACAATGCCAGTCATTGTCTCAGAACATTCAACTTACTGATGTTATACTCTCAATTTACAGAAAAGGAAATGTGACCAGCTCTAAAATGCATTTACTGATAAAACATGTATAATTTCATGGAGATTTATCCTGATATGAATAAACCTTGGAAACTTTTTGGTAAATTGCTACTTGTTAAATGTCTCAGCTCTGAGCTTTATCACCATAAAGACTAATGGTCACTCCTACAGGGAAACTAGTGCGGTTGCATAGGGGGAAACACAAAGAAGTGATATCTCCAAACACACACACACACACACATATCCAACAGCATAACACACAAGAAAACCAATTTAAATTTACAGCAGGGTACTTTGGTCGTGACACGGTGCTTCCCCATCATTTTTGGGTTGTCCCAAAACCCTGCTGGACCAAACGCTGCTTGTTTGCGCTGACACATAATTTAGTTTGCTGATGTGATAGGATTATTGGCCACACGCACATACACTCGCGCACAAATAGCCACGGGTGGGAGGACACTCATAAAAGCAAAGTGCCAGGCTCAACGCCACAGCCAGCGACAGCGGAGAGATTTTCAATTTGCATAATTACACCAGGGTGAAAGCATGTTCTTTTACACACAAAAGCTACAAAGAACACACGCAGAGGCATTAGTGTATAGTCGTTCATGTACGCTTCCACATGTGCAAGCAAGCCCATGCACACACAATCTTCAGGATTATGTAGGGACAACTACTCCTCTGACCCTCTATTTACCAAAGCATAAGATTTTTCCATCTTTTTCTTGGTGGCCTCTTTGCAGCAAACAGTGTTTTGCTGTGTTTGTCTTATCAGTTCTTGCGCTAATTACTATGCGTGTACAATTGGATGGCGATTTAAGGTTTTTTGTTATCATATCTTTGGTTAATGATGAGATTCTATTCACAAGTGTATGCGTGTGTGTGTGTGTGTGTGTGGTTGTCAATGAGATGCTCTTCTGGCCTGTTGATGATACGAGGCCTGTCTGAGAGATCTGTTCGCCTCTCTTCCTCTCGTCTCCTACCTCTTCCCCCGCCTATATTAGCTCCATAAATCCTGTTCTAGGCGAATTGTTATGGTCATTGTGTGTGCTGTGAGCAATGGTTATTATCTGCCTGCTCCACTCGCACTGCTTTATGTGCGTCGTCTGCTTCCTCCCTCCCTCTCCTTTCTTTCTCTTATTCACTCTCTCTCTCTCTCTCTCTCTCTTCTCTGTTCTCCTGCATTGTCTCTTTCCAACCGCTCTCTCTCTAACTCTTTCTTTCCCTTATTACACAAGTGTTCTTTTTTTTTTTCTCATCTCGCCATTCGCCGCTTTCACCTTCTGTCTTTGGCTCCCCGTTATCTCTCTTTAGTTCTCAAGCTTTCATTGCCACACAGATGCAAGTACAACAATTTCATCTATAAAGCTCCCAAGGAAATGGCAATAGACTAGTCCATCATGTAACTATACAGTATATCCATCAGTCAGTCTACATTTTCAACTTAGACAGTAGATATTTCATCGCTTAAATGGGTGATGCAGCCTTGCTTTACATGCCCTTCATGATGCCAGAAGTAGGTGCAGTCTACATTCTCATGCTGAATCAAACATTTAACCCATAAAGACCTAGTGCTACTTTTGAGGCAATTTGAAAATAGTTTTCTCTATATTTAACTTTTCTTAAGTGATTTATCACCATTTACTGCTCTGTGTTTTTCATTTTTAAGTGAAAATCAGGCATTTTCCTGTATTTAATTCACTGATTATGTAAATGTTCATTAAAGCTCAGATTAAAGTTGAGGGTTATTATATGAGAAACAGAAAACTGAAGAAAAAGTTACTTTTTCAGCAAAGATATCAATAACTGAACATTAATCCAGTGTGTCCATCCACTGTCATTGATCCAACTCCATGGGTTTTACTGGTGAATCAATGTTGTAGAAGGTGACGGTG
>JAPQRQ010000015.1:26309474-26319918 GCA_037367365.1 Apogon talboti
GTATGCTTATGAACATGTTTTTATTTATTTATTTTGCAATTAGTGCTAATTTGTATTCTGTGTAGCACTTCGAAGACTTTGTGTTGGTAAAATGTGCTATACAAATAAAAGTGGATTGGATTGGAATTTCTCACTTTTTAACACCAAGTTTTACATAGAAAAGCCGGTTTATTAATTTATAATTTGCAGTGCTATAACACTCCAGCATCATCAGAGATTGTGTTTACATGAAGTCTAGTATTACGGTTATGAGGCTTATCCAAATTTTGATCATATTCGGGATATAACATTTACATCGTATACAGAAATCTGTATCCTTATATGCCTTTATACATGATAAACACTAGTGTCCCAAGTGACTCTTTACTGCTGCTTTTTGCACAGGCACCTGTGATATTTACAACATAATGTCGTCATTTAATCTGACATTTCAGTAGCTGCTGCCTAACTTTAAAATGACTGTGACTGTATAAAACAGTTTATAGCAGACGTAGCTCTGTTAAATGCCAACACAGTGATGTAGACTCATCTTACTGGTATCATCTACGACAAGCAATGGGAGATGAGATCAATGGGAGATGAGATTGATGAGATAAACATGTCATCAGCTGTTGTTATGTCACTGTTACCACATAGGATGAGGAGGATGAAGATTTGCAACCATGACTCATAGCTGAGGATCATCACAGTGGAGTTTAACAGGAATTCCTCATAGTAATGGCTCTGTAGTGTTGACTTTGTAATGTGACTTTCTTCTTCCATGTGATCTAATAAGTATATTGAACTACTGACTGACGAATCTGTTTCTCTGTACCTTCAAAGGTGAGATGCTTTCAGTTTCGCTGCCATGTTGGTATTTTTGTTACATCATTTTGCATCTGTGCGATATAATATAAGATAAGGTACTTGAGGAACCCCGCAGTATCCGAGATAGTGACGTAAACACAGTCACAGTGTAATTTGGTGTTGCCACGGTGACAGCCATGTATTTAAATATTAGATATCACCTCAAAGACACACACCTCTTGAACATTTTAAATAGTTTTTTTTTTATTATTAATTTCATCCTCCACTGGTGAAATGAAGCTGAACTGACTTTGGGCTCCATAGACACCAGAATAAAAAAAAAAAGAAAGAAACGACACATAGGAGACCCCTAAGACCCCTACATACCCACACCACAGACTCCCAGCACACCACACCACACGAGGCCCCTTTTATGAAACATTTACCATTCGTCTCATTTCAAAAGGGAAAAGTGAAAAAAATCCAAATTATTACCCTGATGATGCAATGCAGATGAAATAACCCTCATCAACACACGTACGCATGCACTCACCGACACACATACATCGAAAGCGACCCAATTGCACTCATGTTTTGCACTTAGTTTGACAGTCTAAGAGGAAGAGTTTTGGAGTGTTAGCATTTCTATTTTTATCAGGACGTCTTTGATGAATATCCTACGTGTGTTTAATTTTATGCTCTATGTGCTTTGACGACTTGTCTGACAATAGCAATAATAAAAAATGATTCTAGCGTCGAAAAAGGGAAACAAAACCAGGATGATATGGAGACATTCAGAGAAATATATGAAACCATAAACACTGCATATTCATGGTCTAGAGAAAAAAAAAATGGATGTCATCTGTTATACTGTATATTTCGGGGGGAAATGACACAAATAGACTCCCCCCAGTCTCTTTTACGCTCATTTATATGTTAAAATAAACATATTTATCTGTAACTGGTATTTATATGTGTATTTGTTTCATTGAACAGTCTATTGTTATAGTAAAGAATTGAAACAAGGTAATAAATCAGAAATAAATTACACAGGTTTTTTACAGGTCTTTCACTTGTTCAACTATTTGGACTAATAATAATAATAATAATAATAATAATAATAATCAATAATAATAATAAAGTTGATTTATATAGCACTTTTTGCAGAAAGATTTCACAAAGTGCTTTACAATAAAATAAGAAGTAAAATACATAGGCAATAAAAACACACAGCTACATACACAGACACAGGCATAAAAACATAAAAGCAAATGGTGATTACCCCCTCCCCCTCCCCCAACTAAAAGCCTGTCTAAACAATAAGGTCTAATAATACTAAAATTCAGAGCTAAATTTTTATTAGCAGCCCATTATTTTCTCCCAGCCTCTCACTTTCATTCCGATGTTTTTCCTTTATTCACATTTATCAGGTTCTGCATTCTCCAGTCTGCAGCTCCCTGGTGAATGGAGATAATAATCAGCCTTTTCCTTTCGTTGTTATTTCGCTTACTTATTATTGTCCCTTAGTATCAAGAAACTCAGGGCTCCCCAAATAACCGCTTCACTTTCTTTTACCTCCGAGTCAAAACGATTGCATCCATGTGTGCCAGAGTTGATATTTTACATACATATTAATGAACACCGGGTCAGAGTCCTCCAGGTTTGGAAATGCATCCTGCCCTCACAGTCAAACAGCATGTGGACAGAAAATCCCAGCCTCTCACAGACTTTGATCCGATTTCCCCAACATCCTTATGACCTGCTGTGACTGGACATCCCCGGCACGTGAGAGAGGGGAGATCTGATTATCCAGGCGTTATGATGTATGAGCTGTATACAATAAATCCTACATTAGCCTGTGTCGTGGTTGTAACTCTCTGTCGGTGTTCATCGGAGCTTTACGGACTGTATATCCGTCTCTCTCTAATGCATGCACTCAACCTTCACCTATCTTACGTACTTTTGCGACACAACTATCCATCTCATGACGAATAGTCACGTAAACCCATAAAACTTATAATCACAAGGCTTTTATTGTGTGTGTGTATACAGTCGGATGTGATGAGTAGCTGCATAACTGCACACTATAGGTGGACATGGTAGTCTATTTTTGTCTCAGGCAGTGTTTCCTATGAATTATTGTACACTAAAACACTTTCTCTTGTATAAAACACGTTGCACATATACTCTAGGCAGGTCAGAGCTCTATAGAAAACATACTGGAGTATCCTTTTCAACTGTATATATTTTAGTACAGTATTATTTTAGTTTTTCTTGGAATGTGCCGATTTTTGACAGCGACGTCACCCAGTATTCTCCCCCTTTGTATTTTTACTACATCTTTACTACTAAGCATGCCGGCTCTCTTGTAAAGCAGTCAGGTTCTTGAGGTTTTTGAATAACAATCCACTGTTTCTGACTTAGTGAAACCTTGCTGTTCACTTCAAGAGAAACCTCAGCCTTAAACAGAATAAGGGGTCCTGTGATCTCTGACAGTTCGGTCTATACTTGTAAACATGATGGACTCACTGCCAGCTCTTGAGTGTGCTTTGAACTTGCTTTATCTTTGAACTTTGCTCATGTGTTTTTTTTTTGGTTTTTTTGTATAGTAGTACTATATTTTATCAATAGAGTTACTACCTGCACACCGATAAATTTTGTCTGTGTTCTGAATTGCCTTGATGATAGGGTGTTGACGATTGTGTTGTTTTGTGCTTAATCACATACAGTAGCACACATACATAGCATCTCACACAGAATTTACATCCATATGCAACTGAACTGCAAAATAATCTACATTATGTTTACAACAAATCTAATCTGTGCCTTGTTTTTTTAGTTTTAGTTTTTTAGTTAATCAATTCGAGCCACATGTATAAAGCAAGCGCTGGTATTATTCCTGAACCCTAAGCAGGCGCCTCATCTTAATCAAAAAAAGCATAATATTGATGTGATATTGCAAATCTGTCCAAATCAGAAGACAATATGTAAATATAGAAGACATGTCATTGTTGCATGTCACTATGGAAAAGTGACGCCAAAATACCACAGTTATGAGAGCGACCTTGTTATCTCTGTGGTGGCACAAGGTGCTTTCATGAACCTCCTGTCAGAGTAAATTTTCCGCAGCTTAACCCATAAAGACCCAGCGCTACCTTTGTGGCAGTTCCCAAATTAATTTTTCTTTCTATTTAACCTTTATTAAGTAATTTCTCACTCTTTATCCTAATATTATCCTCTCTATTTTGCATTTGTTCAGAGAATATCAGGTATTTTCCAATATTTAATTTACTAATCATGTACTTTAATCATCATGCTGAAAATTACATTTGAGAATCTCCAATACAAGAAACAGAGAAAACTTAAGAAAAAGTGACTGTTTTAGTAAAGATATCAATAACTGAACAAGTGTCTCCATCCGCTTTCATTGATCCAACTCCATGGGTTTTACTAGTGAATCAGTGTTGTAGAAGATGACGGTGTTTCCATGGTAACTACAGAGCCTCTGAACGTCCAAATGAAAAGATGACAAACTGTATTTTACACCAATTATTTACATGTATTGATAGGATTAGTGGATCAACAGGTATTAAACATTTTAAATCAGTAGATGATTCTGGTCACTGGTGGATATTTGAGTCTTTATGGGTTAAAAGTCTAATTTCCTCTCAGATTCCTTCATTTACAATATGCTGAATGGTTGTTATAAACACTTCACTTTGAAGCAAATGGTAATATAGTAGCTGCTGTGCTTATAACACAATATATTTTCAGCTACAGTTCCTATTATGCAGTTATGTACAGTTATTACAGTTCTAGATAAGACAGTGTTGATTTTCTGCCTTATTTTTGTTTTCCCTATCGGATGTCACCTCAGCTTCAGAACATGAGAATCTGTCACCATAATAACCTGTGACAACACACAAACTCCCCACCGCCGCCACTCCATGCGTAACCCTTCCTTTCACTGCACATGCCTGAGTGTATATGTGATTCTTTCAGGAGGCCCTGATTATGGCGAGCATGGAGCACCCCCACCTAGTCCGTCTGCTAGGCGTCTGCCTGAGTCCCACCATCCAGCTGGTCACACAACTGATGCCTCACGGATGCCTGCTCGACTATGTCCATGAGCACAAGGACAACATTGGATCCCAGCTGTTGCTCAATTGGTGTGTCCAAATTGCTAAGGTAAGGCTGGAGAAAAAAAAAAAAAAGCTGTTTTATTTGTGGTTTGACTGGCTTTGTGGTTAGTGCTATTAGCTTGGTTAGCATGTTTTAGCTCACTGAAGTAAGTTTTAATGGGTAGACATGTTTTTTTTCCTTTGTTTTTTTATCTTTGACACTTCTCTTTGCAGGGACTTGTTTCTCTGTGTCACCACTACACTTTTTTTTTGTGACATATTTGTGTGTCTACAAATCTTCCTCCTTCATACATTGTGTTTGTACATTGTGTTTGCCTTCTCCATGTATTATATACACACCCCTGCCACAACAACTACCCCTTATCCCAACACCTCTCAGCTAATACCCGCCGCTCGAATTATGACACCGCTTCCAGCATGAAAAATAAATATTTATGTAAGGTTACAGCAAAAGGGTGCAACTACGAGACAAAGACTGGAGATTTGGTAAAAGAAGCCTGAGAGGATGTGCTGGTGTGTGTGAGGGATTCAGCAGCAGACAGTGGAGTCAGTCTCTTTGGACAACTGAGGTAAATAATTCAAAGCCCTTCTTGACTTTGTAGGGAGAAGTCTGGAGTGCGAGGAAGTCGGTGTTACAGGATCACGGGTGTAGAAGTGCATTACAATTAGTTTAATTTAGCGTTCACCGCACCTTCTGAACTCTGTCTCTTTGTGTTTCTGTCTCTTACAGATTTGAAAATGATCTCACAGTTGAATTAGTATCTTTCTGACATGGTCAAACAGTCCTAATGCAGAGTATTATAGCTTTAAAAACACGCTATTTTTTTTATTGATAAAAAGGGCTTTGCTTATAACATGCAATCATGTCTCCAATCATATGCATGCATCTAAAAAATAAAAATAAAAACATAGGAATAGGAGACACCAAATGAAACAATTTGGTTTTTGCCACATTCTTTGGTCTTAATATTTTTTTTTTTCCATTTCTGGCTGAAACAGTGGAAAGCAGGGCCCCAGTGAGCATCTTAGGACAAACATTAAAACATCACTTATATTAGCGACATAGTCATGATCATACCACAGCGCTTTTGTAGACCGAAGCCAATAAGAACATGTATTAAGTCTTGCCATGCTGACAAACTCCCCATGCTGTGCAACACAAATATTTTCACAGTATAGAATTAATCACACAAATTACCTCTTGGGGGGAAAAAACGGACTGGCTACACATAGTTCTCATATACTGTCTGCACATTGTAAAGAAGTAGATGCCTACTGTGAGTAGTTGTCAACTGCAAGAGATGTATAATTCATAAAGAGTGTGTGATTATGTATTATTTACCACTGTTGTTGTGTTTCTGGTGATATTGTTTAGTGTTTGCAATAATTGGCTACTGCTCCCGGGGACAAAAATAGCTGTCAGGGGCTGCAATTAATAAGACGCCCACACACGGGTTCATGCACACACTAAGCCTTAAATATACAATGGACTTGTCTGAATAATGTCAGGAAGGTGAATTGGTGCACTTGGCCTAACATCATCAACATTCACAAGTGTAATTTTTATAATAACTGAGGTATTCCAGTCTTGAAACATCATTTTTATACATGTTGTTTTGTCATCTCCATCATGGATGATCTTACAGCGGTCCTCAAGTTCTCTCTAAGTGACAAGGCTTGGCTTTCTGAGGCAACATCTACATAGACGCTCCCTCTCTGTCATGGCCATCGTCACATCCATAGATTATTAATGGCGCGATCTGCCATGAGAGTCATGCTAATGAGCAGATTCATCAGCGCTACTATGCATGTAAGGCTGAGATGCCACAGGACGTTTTTTTTTTTCTCTTTTCTTTTTTTCCTCATTTGGATCTGATATTTCCAACTCTTTTATCTGTACATAGAACCTACTACATCGCTTTCTCTTTATTATATTTGCTTGCATTATAAATGTCGTCTTACTTAACCCTCCTCTTTGCTTTTCTGTTTTATTTGTATAATGTAGAGGAAAGAACTACTTCAGGTCAAATGGAACTGCTGCTTAAAATCTAATGATAACATACATACTACTGAGCTCTTTCACACCTCTACACTACTGTGTATGGGGATCTGATACAGTAAAGTAGTTTAGCAAGAGCGATTTTAAATGTATACCCAGTAGGGCTATCAATGAATATTCTATATGTCATGATATATTTGGATTGCCATCCATCCAATTATGAAAATTCATATTTGACTGTACAGCAATGTAACAGTCATCATTCTTGAAAGATGTCACGTGGGTCCGGGGCCACTGAATGTGTGCAATGCATGATAGACAGGCGTCACACAATGTTACTTTGCACGGTAAATAATGAAATGTAGGTCAAGCTCAAATGAGCGACTGAAAAAACAGCCTTTTCCTAAAGATGGCACAGAGTTCACAGCCCAGTAAAGCAGAGAGGGTGATTTGCACTATAAGCAACCGTTTAGAAATACTTTGGATGCCATGCAATAGGCAGCAAAACTATTGAAGTAGGAAATAAAGTTGTATGCAGGCTACGCTTGGATAAACCATTGTTTCTGGTGGATTTTCAACTGCAGGCTGTAAAGGCTGTAAACAATGGACCTGTTGGAATAAACGTGTATTCTTCATATTATGTAGATTTTGCAGTGATCTACCACAGGTAATACAGTGACTTATACACCCATGGATTCTGCATAAGAAACGTGGGATAATCACAGCACATCCATCCTGTACTGATTTATATGTAGTTAGGTATATTTAAACTTTAAATATAGTACAATACATATCTATACCACTGTTTATGGCATTCTAATGAGTCAAATCCGTCCCATTTTAAAAAGAAAGAATAAACAAATGTAAATTTTGGCTAAATGTGAAGTTTTAATTTTGAGAAGTGAACGGTCACAAATACCAAATAAAACGTTCACTGACCGATTGTTTAACATTTAGTTTGTCATTTCATGTGACGTTACGCACATTTCATGTGTCTGTAAACTCACATAGCAGCTCTTGTTTAATATGCGTACTGGTGTAATATTAGAAAGAGATGCATAGTGCACATGCACACATGGCTGATAGAGATAAAGTCATTTTTCAGCCCCTGTTTGCCAGAGGTCGCATCAAACGCCATGTGAACAGTGACAAGAATGATTCAGAAATGTGCAGGTCTATATGACAAAAATAGTCAAAAACCTGCTATTAAGGGGAGTTGTTATTCATTTAAATATACATGAACTGTACAGAATGAGGAAAATTGATTACCAAGAAATTTTGTGGTCGTTCCTTGTTTGTGTGGCTCCTGACTGACTGCACACATTTTTTTGTTTTTATGTTCTCGATTAATGTTCATATACTGTTTGTTGTGTTAACCTATACCAAAGACATTCACCGAGATGATAACAAACCTCTATAATGTTAAATATGCTCATGTTTGACTTTGATGTTTTAGCACATCTATTTCAACAACAGCAACAGCATACTGGACTTACTTTAGTTATGCATAAAAATACACCTGCAGCAACATGGCCAGTATAATTCACCACAGACTCAGATTTTCAGGCCGATTTTCACTGCAGTGTGATAAACCGGCATGTCCTAGTATTGATATCACGTTTTTAGAGCTACACAAACACCCTTTCTCCAAACACATCAAATTTTAACAAGGCATTTCAGGGGCTCTTTGTGTCGAGTTCACATCTAAAGAGACGTTGCTTTGATTTCTTTTGGTTTTGGATTCAGCACACAGTTAGTTTTGTGTCAAATCAATGGGAGTATTTGGTATCAGGATTGGGTTGGTCACATCGGGACACAGTAGCTTGTGTTAGGGTTGTGGGTTTGTCGACTTCGTTTTCCCCTCCACCTTGGATTGTTTACTTTTTACATCTCAACAGCCTGTCATACTCTTGTACTGTGTCTATTTTGGTAGCTGTAAAGACTTCACCAGATGCGGGGGGGATTTTCAACCGGTGGTTCAAAGTCTGGATGTTGAGGTACATGTGTTACAGTTTTTATCAAAAACGCTTTTCTCTAAAGAGAAACTATAAAATGCCGGTTTGGATTGTCTTCAAGTCAGGTAACAGGTGGTGTGTTTGCACGTGTAATAGTAAGACGGCCCCACAGTGTGTATCACAGGGTCATTTCTCTGTGTAAACCAGTCTAAGCAAACACGCCTCTCACCAACTCATTACATACATCCCTTGGGTTCCAATGAAAACTCACTCATATTCCCCTTCTGCCATCAAGTCTCCTCAGTCTTCTGTCTCTCTGTTTGCTTTTGTTTCAGTATGTGGATACTTATTTTTGTTTCTGTCTGGAGAATTACACAAGAGGATATAGCTTCTCGCAGATGCTCATGTTGGCCCACTACCTTTTATTGGTACAAATATTGTACATTCTCTGTTCTTCATCTGCCCACTGCCTTACTATTGTGCTTTTTTTTCCCTGTTTTGCCACATTGTTAGCCTCATACCCTTTGAAACAGTCCAGTACTATCGATTAATATTGCAGTAGCAGAAAGGCAGGTTTGCTTTGTTGTTGAATGTACACATTTAATACATACTATTTGTGCTACTTAATGTGAAGGAGATGGAGTAAATAAAACTACCCCTTCATCTCTGTCGTATGGGTTTTCACTCAAATGTTACATTTCGACCAGTACTCACAGATGGCATGTCTGTTAACAAAGCTCAAAGAAGATCACAAGCCTCAAGCCTTTGATTCTGCCAACTCTTAGAAATGTCAACAAGTGTCCGCCTATCCCCCCACCCCTCCTTCTATCTCGCTACCTCCCTCTCTTTCGTCCTTTCGTTTCCAGGCTAATTAATTCGAAGGCTTTTTGCGGTGGTCTTCCACGGCTGCATGATTAAATATATGATCCTATATGATTCAGTGTTAGCAGAAGAGATACGTTCTTTACCTTGAGTAAATATCAGCCTAGAGTGACAACTCCCCTATATATTGTATGGTAGATATATACATCCTTTAGTTCAGAGCCAAAAATTGAACGGGTTTTGATTCCACTTCAAAGACGAGGAGAATGGCTTGTCAGTGAAATTACCCACTCAAGGTTGACCTCTACTTTTAATTGTCTTATTCTGTGTGTGCATGGTATAAAATGCCATATTGCAATAGCATTACCCCGAGCAAAGGATAGTATTGCAAGATCTTGCGCATGAGATGAGTCATGAGATAGAGCAGCAGGACTGGTTTGGTGACAGCTATGACGTCAACACCGGATTGGACTGTCTATGTTTATGATATGGAAAAAAAGGGCTCTTCAGATTCAGCAAGGACAGACTCACAAAGACTTGCTGGTGTGTCCGATCGACACATGGAGTTGGCAGATGTAAAATATATGCTATTTATATGTTATATGAGTCGGCTCCCACTGTGACCAAACTCCAAAAGGCAGCACAAAATAAATAATGAATTGCATGATGATGATGATGATGATGATGATGAGTGATAAATGAAACACTGGTCCTGTTCAGTCCTTGCATTAACAATCAAA
>JAPQRQ010000015.1:26321637-26331958 GCA_037367365.1 Apogon talboti
TAATGTAAGTAATGATGTTCAAAGGGATAATGTGGATGTTGACAGGTGTCTGGATCAGCACTTATGTTGTTGGAATGCTCTAAAAGAGATCTTCTTATGTTCTATAATACAGGAACCAAATATGGTAACTTCATTGACTTTGATTTTCTTCGTAACAATATAAATTTTTTAAAAATTTCACAAAAGTAATAAAGTCTCGTTAGGTCCTTAAATAACACAATGAGGTGTAAATTTAGAATTTCAGAGTATTTCAGAGTATGTTTGAGTGACCTATAAAGGGTTAATCACAGCTGAAAATTACAAATTCGCTCATGTAAAGCATGCAAAAATATTCCTTTTGGTAGTGAAACTTGGTCACCCGTAGTGGCCTCAGAATATCGGAGCAAAAAGCTCAAGGTGGCAGACAGATAAATAGTCACTGCAAAGGACAGAAGGGTATACAAAGACTATTAGACCTGCACTGACTCATGGCTGCCACGTTGTCAGTCACCACACACAAGAAGAAATGCATTCTCTCCCCTCTCTCTCTCTCTGTCTCTCTCCCTCTCTCTCTCTCTCTCTGTACTTCTCTGTCCAAGTCTCTCTCAATCACACACACACACACACGAACAGCAGTGACGCAGTTTTAACAGCGTCTGACTGAACCGAGATGGATGTGGCCAGGTAAGGCGGTGGGGGAAATGGATGACTGCAGGCAGCCCACACAATGGATGAGACTGGCAGCCCGGGGAGACAGGTCTACACTAATGAGTGACTGCCAGCTACATACACACTCACTGGTAAATGAAAGCTTGTAGGTATCCAAGAGAGCAAACGCAAACAAAGAAAAGATCTCATAATTCCATTGTATGTATTTAGAATACACATGCACACACCTCATGACGCCTTCAAATGAAAAAAAACAAACAAACAAATCACCCACACAGACTCTGTTAAAGGTAAAAAAAAAAAAAAAAAGTCGTCAGTTTTTGTTGTATTTACTTTTTCCCTCTCTGTCTGTGCCAAACTACAAATGCTCTCACTGCTTCTCCACCTTTTCTGTGCTGGAGATGTGTATCTTTATTTACAGCTTCATGTCAAGCCTTTCCCCCCCTCGCTACTCATTACAGATCAGGTTCACCCTCTGATTTTATATTTATTTCCTGGAGGAGCTCAAACAGATCTCCCTCTCTCCCACCCTCTCTTTCTGTTTATCTGAGGTTCTCGGTCTCTTTTTATATGTGTGCACGAGGTCTTTCTGTGTTGGTCTTTGCATCGTGATACAGCACAGAGGTTGCAGAAGTTGGTTTTCTCAACAAGTCAGCTGAGTTAATACAAAAAAAGTGGATTTAGCTAAACAGGAAAGAGGGCACACTATGCAATTAACTACTTCACTCTGTTGTAATTATCGCTTATTATTTTGAGTGGCATTATGATGGTTAGGTTAAAAGCAAGGTTTCATTAAGTGCATGATCAGCAATGTTTTGACATACTGAAGAGTCCTTATACGTCCTCCTTGTCGGTAATCTGTAGCAAGTTGCAGAAATGCATTTCCAATAAAAATTGGATTCATTCATCCTGCCCGTCATCATGGAAGCCAAAATTTGGGGCAAACACGGGTAGATTAGACAACATGGTTGCAATGCATTTTTCTACATTCATAGACTTTGAAGGAATTGTTAAAAATCATATTATTAAATCAGCTTTTATAACACATTGAATGTCAATGTAAATGCTATGTATTAACACCCACCAGGAATCAAAAGCATCTACTCATCTAAAATGTTTAATAACTTCTGAACCACTAATCTTATCAATGTATGTAAATAATTCAGATAAAATGCAGTTTCTCAGCTTTTCATCAACATCAGATATGACCCAGACGGATGTTCAGATGCTCCTTAGTGAATGTGGAAAACACCGTCATCTTCTGCAACATTGATTCACCAGTAAAACTCCACGTAGTTTGACAGATAACAGTGGATGTATATGGTTGTTTTATGTTTAGGTGATGATATATTTTGCAGGAAAAAGTAACTTTTTCCTTTAGTTTTTTCTGTTTTAATATAATAATCTATGAATTTACTCTGATCTTTTAGAAACAATTACATGAAAATACCACATTTTCATTGAAAAATTCAAACTGTAGAGGGTAAGATTACAATAAATGGTGATTATTCACTTGGGAATGGTTAGATGTAAAGAAAATATAATTTGGAAGTTTCCACAAAAATACAGTAGTTAGGCCATTGCTGTCACATTTCTAGAAAAAGATTGTGTAGCACAACTTCACATTTATTTCTTGCACTGCAGCATTACTTGCTGAGCTGTCTGAGGCAGTTTCACCTATAGGGTTAGGTAACCCTAACCCAAATCCAACCCTTTCCTATCTCTTGTATTGGCGGAGGGTCTGTTGCACATGTGCCATTTATGATGACAGTCTGTATAGTACAGGAAGTTAAATTTAAAGACAACTGTCTATTTAAAGAGCATATGGGTCTGCATGAAAAACAAATGGGCAGCCACAGAAGGTATGTAATGTATTATACAGTGGGAACTATAGAACGGCATGGACTGAATATTAAATATGTTTGAACATAGCCAGTAATTGAATTAATCACACAATGCTGTCAAACCTATACCTCTACCGTATCTCTACTGTTCTAATTTAAAATTATTTGGAATACAATGGAATTCAATGCCATAACTAAGGACAACCTTATTAAAGCCAACTCTTTGCCCCTTTTCCAAAACTGGTCACATTAGTGAGGTCAAATTGTATTCATCTTATTAATGTATGATAATAATTTAAAAAAACAAAACAAACAGTTTTATGTGATTTGAAGCAATTGTAATGTTAATTTTTCTTCTCTTCACCCCCTTGAACCCTCACTGTGGCTCCGACCTTAGACCCCACCATTCTCCTGCAAATCTATGATATAATTATCTAAATAGGTTGACAGATAGTATATAAATGATGTTAACTAATAAGATGACAATTCATAGCAATTAAATAGAGTAAAATGCAAATGTAAGAAGTTCAGCTATTAAAAATCTGGTGAGGCATCTGCCCCCCCCCCCCCCGGCACTTGACTCCACTGCATCAATAAAGAATTGCGAGCAAACAGTCACGGTCAATACCACATTGCGAGACTGCTGTAATGCTCCTTCCGAGTCAACTCACATCGCATCCTGTTTATTTTTCAGCCACGTAACACCAAACTTGTGCTCGAGTCAATACTAATTTAAAGGGATTCCAACTGCTCTATTTCAGCTACCAGTTGGAGTTTTGTAAAAGTGTCATCAGGGGCTTCCGTTAGAGCTTCTTCTGTAAAGTGTCGGTGAAAGAATTGACTATGACTTGTGAGTTGTTTGATGCAAAGAGTAAGAGACAGGATGTAAGCAGCATCAGCATGGCGTCTTAGTTGTTGCTTGCCGCTGTATTTTTTTATTCATCACATACAGTATATCCGTATGTATGTGAACATATACATGCATGTAGCAGTGAGTAGTTTGCACACATCAAAGGTGCAGTGTGTGAGAGTTCACGCTGTTAGTGCGATACTGTGAGATGGCTTGTCGTCTTGTACAAATGTAGGCGGAAGGCCAACGTGGTGACAGCTTGGACCCACTTCACTTTCAATTAGTCGCCTGCCACCGTAGATGCCTCCTCACCCGCCACTCTGGAGCTCTGTGTGCATGTCTGTGCAGAGGCCTGATGGGAAAAAAAAAAAAAGTGTGCAATTCAGGGTCTGAGTGTGTGATGATGTCCGGTTTTCTGCTTCTTCACTGTAGACAGGTGCTAGTCATACCCCTCAGGGCCTCCAGCCTCCCACTGAACACTGAATATACTATTGTTTGACAATCTAAAACCAATAGTACATAGGCCTTTTGATGCTATTTAGTTTAATTCACTCTATAAAACAAGTTTTTTCTTCAGTATTTTTCTTTTATCCATATATATGCAATATACTCTACCACTTCTGTAATACTATCATATATTTGTATAAATATATGAAAAATATACATGTAAATCCATTTAATTGTGTACTAGTATACTGTTATTTTTTCCTCTTTTTCCTATTATCCTCATTTTCAGCACTCTATTATGTTTTTGGTCTTACACATGATTCTGATGCTGTTCTTGTGTCTTCCATTTTTTCACCTTCAACAGGATGAATCAATCAAATGTAGGCACACTGTGATTTCTAAGCTATATAAATGTAATTTTCTGCAACTGACCAACAAAAAAAATGGCAAAACGAAAATAGACAGGATTCTGCAACATGTCGTTTCTTAATGGGGTTCTATGTATTGATATTCCAAACTGTCAACAGGAGGAGGAAGTAACAGAACACACTTAGGATTATTAAAACCACCACTCACTGAATAAACTATAAAGCTCATTGTTTACACATATCTGTATTATGGTATTATCAAGTTTTCTTCTTCAAACTAAAACTCATAGCTGGTCAAAATAACACTGTATCTTATAATCTTCACGTGTTGCGTCAGCTGATAGTTTACATTATAGCTGTGTTAGCTTAGCTCTGTTTCTAGAGAGAAAACAGCCACAGTAAATCCACAAAATCCGTTGGGGATTCATCCACAGAAGGTCAGAACTGTCAGTTTAGTCTGAACTGTGGATCAACAAACAACAACTTAGCAAAGATAATAACATCCCATAATAACTCTATACATTCATAAGCCTAATAATCAAACTCATCCATGCAGGTGAAATGCTACCATTTCAATATCAAGCTCCATTCTTTTCATTTACAGCTGTGTCCAGTGGTGAAAACAACAACAGTGCCTCTATAGCTTTTATCACTTTGTTTGACTCTAAAAGTTGTTTCTTGTTCTCAGTCCTTCTCCTCACTTTTGGTGCTTTGGTCAAAAGTAGGACATATTTAGATTGACTGACTATGAGCTTCTTAACTTTGATTAGGAATACCTTATATAATAGGCTGTGAGCTCCCTAAACACAACTTCTTATCCACTTCAGTCTATTTTTCTTGAGATGACTTCATTAAAACTTTAAACCACAAATTTCCCCTGTAAACTAAATGATGTGACTTGCTTTTCTACAGTAGCCTATAGCTGCAAAATGTAAAAGTTAATGAAGCCTTAATGAAGCATTAATGTATATCAACATCATGAACGGTGTGAAATATGGAGGTCCTGCTCAAGTTTATTGTTTTTATGTAGATATATCATATTGTAAATATAAATATATGATAATTACTACATTCATTATCCTGGGTTAATTTGCATATAAGCCTGTTTACTATGTCATTTTGGCAGGACATTACGCAGTTTTTGTGCTACTTGTTTTTATAATTGAAATACTCGTGAACTTGTGAGCATGAATGGACATAATTAGGGTATCTGCCAAAATGTTTTTTGGTGCGTAAAAAGAAAAAAAGCCTAAAAAGTGTTAAGGACCCTTCCCCCCCGGCTATCAATTCTGTAAAAAGAAATGTCCCACGGCCTTAATAACGCACTTACCAACATGACTAAGGGGGTGACTCTGAGGAAAAAGCAATCACTTTTGAGTAGAACCAACATACCATTAAACCTTTTAATGATCTTAACCTCTCCATATTTCGGTTCAGTGCAATTAGCAGTAAAATTCTTAACGGGTATGGACTTGTGATGTAGCAGTTTGAGCACAGGTCAAGTTATGCGGTCATGCATACGGGCCAGTACCATCTGTTATTTCCGATGGTGTCTGAGTCATTGAGCGGCCATGGAGCTCTCTCAGTGAACAATAAGTTCACTGTAGTTCCAACAAGAGACATGAGCAACCAACGTCAAGCCAGTGAGTCAGAGATAAATATTGTTATCCACTGTTTCTTTGCTGTAAGTGGTGTCAACTGTGAATAAGCTATGTAGTTGTCAATCATGAATTGCATATACATTATTGTGTGTAGTTGTATTAGCTGTTAACACAGATCAAGAAAACTTTGAGAAGCTGGTATTAGCTTAGTGAAAGTCTATAGAAGCTGGTTTGTGTATATTTATGTCAGTTTCTTGTTATTCGTATAATATTGCTTTTTTCTATTCTTCATTATCAGTGTTGGGAGTAACGCATTACATAAGTAATGCATTACAGTAACGGATTACTTTTTGCTGTAACGCAGTAGTTTAAGGCATTACTAATCAATTTAGAGTAATATTTTACTCAGTATATGTTAAACAGCGCTTGCGTTACAACACACTTTTCATCCATAATTTAATTGCTCAAATGAAAAAAAAAACCAAAACAGCAAAACCCAGGGACCTTAAGGAATCAAAAATGCAGCAGGAAAGTTCTATTTCCTGTTGGTGGTCAGCCAATGGGTGAAGACGACAGAAGACAGTCCATTGTCCACATGGACATATGCTCATTACTAACCCTAACCCTGCTTTACAGAAGCTAGTTAGCATGATCCCTGTGATCAGCAATGACAAGGTAAGCTAACGTTTCTATGACTAGTTACAATTCTCTATCGATTGCGGATTTATCTACTGTCGTCCTCGGCTCCGCCCCCTGTTTGAACATGTAAAATGTTTAAAAAAATGCAAGTGTTCCTTCTGGGATTCGAACATCGTAGCGTTATTTACTGAAATATCCATCCACATGTTACTTCGGGGCGCAAATAGTTAGTCACTGAAAATAGGCCAACCCAAAAAGAATCCCTATCAGTGTAAGTATATTCTAATGTACAATATTTTCAGTGCTTTACTTGTACCCAGAAAACCTTTTCTGAGTCTTACTCATCTGACCTGCAGTTGACACTGTGAGCTGTACTGGGGCGCTTATGCGTAGGAATGCCAAGTAAGTTATACAGTTATGAAAATGTGGTTGGATACCTAAAGACAACACAGTCTGACATCCAGCTGAAGTGGAAACAATATTCTAAGTGTAACTTGCACTTAGAATTAATGTATATTTTTTCAAGGTGGAAAATGTATGTGGATAAAATACCAGCTTCACGTGCGTCCCATGTCTATAGCAGAATAATCTGATTGTGTGACTGCTATTTAGTCCCCCCTCTGTAAAATGTGACAGTATTGACTGCAATCTACTATAGATAACAACATCAGTCGATTTTTGCATTACAATGTTAACGGTGGCATTTTGTGACATTTTTTCCGCCACCCGGAGGAGCGCTAATGGCAGACGCGGAGATATTGGACAGAATATATCAGTAGGTATAGACACAAGCACTTGATGCAGTTGAAAGACTTATTTATTTAGTGCTAACAGACTTATTTATTTAGTGCTGTCTTTTAGTGTTGGACTTACAAATATAGCACGGAACGGGGTAACTGTCAGGTGGTGATAGCCTCAAAATTGTGTGTGCGTTAGCTGATATATCATTGAAAAATGAATGTATGTCATGTCTGAGTTAGTATCCAGTGCGGATATTGTGATATTTCTCATAATGACATCCATTTGGGAGTCATGCTTCTGCTGTTATTTAAGAGCAGGAGCTCAGGGGAAACCAAATTAAATGTCAGAAGACTCACATTCAGACAGAAGCCATTCCATTGATAAGGAGAGCCCCTTCCCTTAGAATTACCCAATAAATTAAAATGCTTTTGAATAATCCTCCACAGAGCTGTCCCCTAGAGGTTCTTTACGATCCTTTAAAAGTCATCACTCTCCCCACAACCCCCCAGTTCACGCTGTCTTCTGGCTCGCAATGATTTATCAGTCAGACAAGAAAAGACATATTTGTTAGCGGATAATGAAAGCTACTGAAGGATCGCCGGTTCTTTCCAACAAATGGTAAAAGAACACTGTGTTCTGCGTTCTACCGTTGTATTTTTCTATTAAATAAAAAGCAAGGCACTACTGATACAGTTGGATGGATATGTGCGGGTCATTAAAATTAACCGGACTTGCCACGCTTCTAAATAAATAATAGGAATTCTCGGTTTTATTTAAAATTTCAGTCTAGTTTACCGAATATACAAGCCTTCTATTTCCCTGCACTGACACTGACACACCTCAGTAAATCAGCACATTATGTCCTAACTGTGACAGGAGCATCAAAAACCAAGTGCGGCACAGAAATAAGTAGCAAGTTCATGCTCTGGTTTTGTACCCGTTACACCTTGTCCATTAAAAGCAATCATCTTTCAGAAATGGCCATGCAACTACAATCATGTGTGGAAAAACTTTCAATCACACAACCATGCTGCTATGCTCTTCTCTTGCGACATCAATTAACCTGCACATTGGACCAAATTACAAAAAAAAAGATAATAAATAAAAAATTAAAAAAATAGCAGGTTAAGAGTATTTAATTTGTAATATTGTGAAACGTGCATGACTGTTGTGAGATGTTCCACCTGTCACCTCTATGTCATCTCTAAATTAACATCCCATTCAGACATGTTCATGATGTGGACACTGGCAGCATTCATTGAGCAAGGACTGCCTTGGGTGGTAGTGGACATGAATGAGAATGAATCATCCGCACCCTGTTTGTGTGGGTATATGAATCATTCCAACTCCCTGAAAGTCCTCTGTATTCCAAGCAGAGCAGCTGTTGGTACGTGTATATTATTAAAGTTCTGGTGTTTTTTAGGGGAAATTCAACCTGAATTGTTGAATTAAAAACAATAAAAAGCCTGAATTAATCTTCTCTGGGTCAAACCGATTTCAGTTGTTCTTCATTCCCCTTGATTCTTTCTGTATTTTTTATTTATAATCTGAATATTGTAAACATTTTGGGGGAAGTGCTGCTTGCGTCTGACTCATTTCTGAAATGTGTGCATTATTCAGAAAATCAGCTGGTGTTACAAGCACAATTGGAGTGTGGCGCCTTTCATAAATGCTTGCATGCTATGGTAATTCAGAGTGTGGGCATGTGACAGCTGTGGAGATGGTAGGCAAATATGTTGTCCATTTATTTTCTCATTGTTAAGCTCCCAGCCTACAGCTCCCACTTGTTTGTTTACCTTTGAAGTCACCGCATATGGAGGGAGGAACATGTCGACGTATTACATCCATTTCAACTAGAGAAGGGGAAATCAGCAGGTTGCTAAAGTTAAAGCTAACAGCTAACTCCCCTACCAAGTTAACACACCCCATAATGTCGTCTTTTTTTCTATTGTCAACCATTGCCTCTTTCTTTTTTGAGTGGCAGCATGATGCATTATTAGTGTATTTTTGAGTAATGACCATGAATGCAGCATTTTAGAGGAACAACATTCCTTTTAGGATGTATTTCACTCTCATCATCAATAAAATGTTTCACAGTAAGCTTTATCTGAATACCATTATGCCTGGCCTACAGTGTATTTTTACTTTCTGGGAGGTGAATGTTGATTTTTAGCCACTTAACCACCTGAAATATCTCACCAAGCCTTGAATACGTGGCCAGTTAACAGTCAGTGCAGATATCCCTCAAACACCGTGTTATATGACATTGTAGGGTTCAGATTAGCTATTGTACAGACATTCATGTTCCTGGGGATTAGCGTCATTAAGATTGCTGAATTCCTGACTTTATGTTGAAGGTCATAATGTATTTTCCCATAATGCCGGTTAAGCTGGGAACACACATAATGACAAGACTCAACACACTTAATGAGCATTTTCAACATCTAGAGCTGCCTTAAGTCTAGAGAGGAGCACACATCTAACGACTGAGTCAGCCCTCAACGCAACACATTTAATGACTGGTCACAATTACTGGTCATTCTGTAGCTACACACCGACCGGGCTGTTATCTCTGCTCACCGAACACAGTCACTAATCAGAACACACTCAGCAAACGGAGCACTGTTTTATCCATATGACACAAACTGGAACATCAGTCATTAATCCCTTCTTTTAAAAATGCATTTGGCTAATGCTTATATTTATATGAGCCACATAAAGGTATAAATTTGGGGAAAAAAAATACAAAAATCACACATAAGGCTCAATAGGAATTTCTCTTCTGAGTGTTTTCTTGTTTATCTACTATGGCACTTAACCATCTCCTTAAATATCTGGTAAAATTAAGTCAATATTACTCACAGCTATCTATAGTAGTGAGAATAAGCACATTCCCCCACACACACAATGCAAAGAGAAATCAAGGGATTTGGACTAAATAGTTGTGTAGACTTTATCAGTAGATGCTTTTGGCCGGTGATGGATGTTTGGATCTTTATGAGTTAATCAGTTGATGTAGCCACTAGAGTAGCTATAGAAGTTTTGTCCTCAGTAATACTTTAATTTCAGTTTCGGACCCTTGTAAATATTGGAGGCTGATGACATCTAATGTATTGATCACTTTTATTTATCAACTTGTGTGCTCTGAACAGTGTGCTGCTATTGGGTCCTTGTACGTAAAAA
>JAPQRQ010000015.1:26332058-26342106 GCA_037367365.1 Apogon talboti
GTTCTATTATGCACGCATCATTTATGTATGACTAGAGTTTGTATGTAACTCAAAAGTAATGCAGGAGTCATGTAACGCATTACAATTCTGAGACAGTTATATTGTATGGAATTAACAAGTAATCTGTAATGTATTACAGTTTGGAAGTAACTTGCACAACACTGTTCATTATGATTATTCATTGCAAGTTATTCAGGTTCACACATCTGTTTAATTTGCTTTACAAAGGATGGAAAATCACTAAAGCAGCATGATGAAGAACATAGGCTATGGTAATACATGTCTGCTTATCTCACTGGGTCTTAGCATGAATACAAATGTGCATTGGACTCAAATCTGAATACCATGAAACAAAAATGTTTCTCTTTCTCATTTTTCTTGTTCTTGAAAACGTACGAACCTCTGAGATTGTGGACCTCGCTTTCGCAGATTCATATCCAAGCAAAAACTGTATTTTTTAAAGCTCGCACCTCTTCCAGACTCTCCCAAGATGCCTCATGGAATTGTCACAGCTCAAGGTTGTTTCCGAGTGTCATCAGTATCATCTGAGAAATGAAGCAAACGAAACAAAACTATAGAAAACCCGTCCCGCTCATTTGTCCCGATCAGGGCACCGGATTCGGTATTGTTGGAGCTCTTATCGTGGCCAAGACAGGATCCACCCGTTACAATATGGCTTTTGTTGAAACTCGTCGACGGGATGTGAGCACGTCTCACGCTCCCTCCGGCAAAGTGGGCCTGGCTGTACAGGCCTCACACACATACACACACTCAGAGCGACACATCCCAAGGCTCAGAAGAGAAAGCCGTACAATATTGATAGCTGTTTCTAGTCCTCGGTCTCTCCAAGGCTTACCCCACAATCACCTACAGCCATACACCTGTGTGCACGCAGACAAGAATGCACACTTAGTGAGTTTTATTTACTAGAACTACAGGGGACAAAATGTGTAAGCACTGTATGAGTGAAAAGATAGGAAGACCAGAAGGTGGATGGAAACAGAGTCTTATTTGTTGAGGAATAGACAATGCAGTGGAATATTTATTTATTTATTTATTTATTTTACTTCACTGGTTTGTAACGCATCTATTCTAAAGCCAGATTTTTCAGTAGAATGAACAAAATGCCATTAACTTCAACTGGATTTAACCTTCAATGACCTACAGTAAGCAGCCACCGGCAACCAGGCATCTACTGATATAAAATATTTAATAACTTTAGATCCACGAATCCTATCAACACATTGAAATAATTCAGGTAAAATGCAGTTTCTCAGCTTTTCATCGGAATCAGATATGACCCATTTAGGCCTTCAGAGGCTTCATAGTGAATGTGGAAACACTGTGATCTTCTGCAACATTGATTCACCAATGAAACCCATGTAATCTGACAAATGACAATGACTGTAGTCCCCTATTTTTAGGATCAGCGAATGATATATTTTGTCAGAAAATTGAAGGTTTGATACAATTTACTCTGAGATTTTATGAACATTTACATGATCAGTAGATTAAATATTGACAAATGCCTGATGAAAATGGAAATATGTAATTAATTTGTTGCCAAAAAATGTAATAAAATAACCTCCACATCTTTTACGATATCTGTTAATGTGTAATAATTGTGGAGGTTGAATCTGCCATGTCTGTAATTTATTGAGTAAAAATCCCACCTCAAATGTAATCTTATTTCATCAAAGTAAAGCAAGTTTCAGCAAAATAAAGATCCTGTGCTAGTAACTTATAAATCCTATATACACTGATACCTTTGTGATTTGGTTAGACCTGTTAAATTTACATTTTTTGTGTGTCTGCTGTGCATTTATTCATCCTAATTTTTTATTTATTTATTTATTTTTGGTTAAAGACAATGGAGACTGCACTGGTGATGATGAATGAAAGTTTGAAAGTGCTTTGGGTTGAAATTCTGGAGGCTCATGCTGGGATGTAGCTTGGATATTCACTGAAAGAACCTTCAGAAGAGTAACATCTCAAGAGGTGATGAAATGGATGACATGTATGATGTGATACGGTACGCTTTTTTTTTTTTTTTTCAGTCATTCGATAGTTATCTGTGAGTGGTGAGCCTGTGCTTGACTAGAAAATAATGTTGGTAAATTTGAGTAAAAAACAGGCTCCTTCTCCCATGCAAATGCATCACATGAAACATAAATGTGAAGGGTTAATTCCCAAATCATCACACTAATAGGGTTTATAGGTAAGTAGGAAAATATATTTACATAATCTGGTGAAAGCTCTAATGAATGTGGAGATTAGATGCCATTAGGATCCTGGTTCCTGGTAGTAAAACATGCTTCGTGGCACCTATGTTTTGATGCTTATCAGTAATTAAGCTATTTGAGCTTAATTCTAAATGTGTTTTTTTTCATAAAAGTTTCATCAGCACTCGCACGCTGCACATCGCCCTGTTTCCTGGGAACTCCGGCTCGATTACCAAGCTGCCAGCCCTGCAACAGATCAATCATAGATCATAGCTAATGTCTCCCGTTATGGCACCCTGTGATTGCCCTGTTATTATCCCTCTAATTATGACTATCATCATTATTATCATTTCTCTATTACAGTTCATTACTCGAGACCCGAAAGAGGAGGGTATAATGGTCTAAGTGGCAGTTATTCCATTTATCGATTGGCGGGAAGTTGCAAGCTTTGTTGCATGTGGTTTTCTCTTTCTGAAAGGCACCCTCTGATTGCTGACAAGGCTCGCAAGATGTCCCATCAGTTACCCCGAGTCCTGACTGATTTGGCTTTAAATTAGCTTGCACACAGGACAGATAGCATTTAGGACGGATAGAGGAAGGTGGAAGGAAGTGTGTTACTCAAAGGATGGACAGGAATGTAAGGAGTCTTTTCATTGATTGTTAGTATGAATACTGTATACAGTGTTGTGCAAGTTACTTCCAAACTGTAATACATTACAGATTAGTTGTTACTCTTATTTGAAAGTAATTTATCTAACAATATTACTATCTTATAATGCATTAACTGACTCCTGTATTACTTTTGAGTTACATATAGACTCTAGTCATACATAAATGGCAAATTTAAATTTGCACCTCGAAGTACATGTGCACGGATAGCTCAGTGAGTAACGCTATAGTCTATGATGTTCGAATCCCAGCAGGAACGCTTGCATTTTATTCAACATTTTCCATGTTCAAACAGGGGCACGGCACCTAGGATGCCGGTAGATAAATCTGTAATCGATAAAGAATCCTAACAAGTCATAGAAACGTTAGTCATTGCTGATCACACTAATTACCTTCAATAAAGCAGGGTTAGGGTTAGTAATGAACATACGTCCATGTGTTCAATGGACTGTCTCCTGCCGTCTTCCCCCATTGGCTGAACACCAACAGGAAGTAGAACTTTACAGACGAATTTTTGATTCCTTAAGGTCTCACGGTCTTGCTGTTTTTTTTTCCTGTGTGTTATTTCTGTGTGTTGTAACGCAGGCACTGTTGAACATGTACCGAGTAAAATATTACTATAAATTGATTAGTAATGCCTTAATCTACTGCGGTACAGCAAAAAGTAATCTGTTACTGTAATGCATTACTTTTGTACTGCGTTAGTCCTAACACTGACTATATATATCCTCTTCATACTTCTCATAACAAGTTGTACTGTATCATAATTTCTTTTCCAGGCTTATATCAGCATGTAAAGATGGTAACCTGTATACTTAGATATGCGTTGTCTTCTTTGGACATTTAAGACTACCTGTCAGTATTTGTCTAAAAAAAAAAAAAAGTATACCTGTTTTACAGCCCTACAACATTGCAGTTCAAATCAAGCAGAGTTGATGTTTACTTAAGAGGTATCTCAGCTGTGTGTTTCTACGCACCCACCCCTTTGTAAACAACCTGAGGCAATCTCCACACACTTCCCCACTTGAGAACACAAACAGACTGTGCTGCCTACACCCAAACCCAAGTAAGCTGATAGCTCACTAGATACAGAGACTGTCCCATGCCTGAAGATGAAGATATTAGACTGCACGTATTCTCCCACAGTCATCATCCTTAGTCAGCTACTGACTCAGACTGCCGGTTGTTTGTTGTATGCCAGACACACAAGCTGTACCAATATGATTAAGGACAGAGAGAATGCTGCATCACATCGCTCTTGGCAGAACATCATTTCTCTCAAGAAATGTCAGGTTTTCATCCGTCAACACAAATGCATTTAAGGTTAGATTGACAACCGTGCATTGAAGGAAATCTGCCATGTCCTTTAAATAGTTTCATGAGTAAGAGGGTCGTGAACTTTTGGCACCCAAAAAGGGAGAGACACATGAGATGCATACATAACAGCGTAGAACTCATTCATTTAGCAACAGTGATGTGACTTACAGTAGGATCAACCTTATATTTTTTGTTTTTTAATGTGAGTGTGATGTAACTTACAGCAATTGAGCTGGTTTCCCATGGCGTCTCATTTTAATCCAAATGTCAGCATGGAAATAGGAATGTTCATTTTCATCATTTAAAAAATCTGTATCACTCACTCCTTTGCTCTACTTTGCCGTCATCTTTCTCTCCCATTTCCTAGTTTGTGAAGGTAGATTTACTGCAGCAATGACTAAATGCATGCACCATAACAGAGCAATAAATAGCATTGCCTAGTCTGCTGCTTTATGGTTTGATGAATCACAGAGTGATCTGACTGCAGATATTGAGAAAACAATGCTAATGCCACTGGTCTCACCAAAGCAAGACAGTCCATGGAAAAGTCATTTCCTGTTTCCATGTCATGTGATTTTCTCCACTGCCCTGCTCCTTTAGGACTTTAAAGACAGATCCTGTCTCATTCATCAATGTGTCTGTTAAATGTGTTTTGGCTGTGTAAAACAGGTTCTTAATCTCAATGGGATATTTCCTGGTTAAATAAAGGTTAAATCAAAATAATAAATAAATTACAATGTGAGAAGTGATGAAAACAGATTGCAATTTACTCTGTGACCCCAAACTAAAACCTAGGCTACAAAATGGACCCATTTATCATAAGTCTGATGAAATGGAATTTTTCAGACACACATATAAAGAGAGCTTGACTTTGTTGGTCTCTACAACGCTAACAAGATCTGTAAATCTAATCTCAAGCATAAAAAGACCAGTGATAAAAAGAATAGGATAGCATAGCATACCATAGTATATGATAGCATAGAATAGGATAGCATAGCATATCATAGCATAGCATAGCATTGCATAGCATAGCATTGCATATGATAGCATATGATAGGATAGGATAGATATAGGTGATATAATATCTAGACACAGAGCTGCTAATTTGAAATCATAATGGTTAGAAATGGTCAAAATTTAAGATCTTCATCATACACCATATTTTTCACATTGTTTAGTTTTTCCTGAAGCCAAATTGACTACATATATCCATGATAACAGGAATTGTTTGTCAAAACAGCATAAAATCTGCACTTATCTTTAAGGTCTTTTGATGTTTATATACCTCTCTTCCCTATATAAAGTCAGTCGGTGAGATGTGATTTGCATGTTTTTCATCATCAAAATGTTCCGTAGGTATAAGGTGTGGAGGTGGTGGGAGTATTGTTTTATTTAAAGTGCAAATTAGATCGTCAACAACGTAAAAATAAACCTGGTAATCTTTTTCATAGTAATGGTATTCATTGAGGTTTGTAGTCAAACTTGGAGGTAACAAAAAGGTTAACTGTATACTGTTTCTTTCATTTAGTGTGGTGTGACTCACCTAACTGAACCTCAATGTGTCAAATTTACACATTAAACTGAACTTCCATTTCAGTTAAAATGGAAAAAAATACAAGCAAATGTGGGATGTGGTAGTTCCATCCTATAACAGATGTGTTTCACAGTCCATGGATGTCCAGATTATGCGAATACAAGCCATACATAAAGACTAAGACGATGACTCACAGCCCACGGGGCAGCAGAGATGGGGAGGTAAGAGGGCCGGGGTGAGAAATCTCTAACCACGTTTCCTTTTTGCCACACCGCACAGGTTTAAATATAAAAGACTACTCTCCTTGAGAGATCGAATATAATTATCTTTACAGCTTATTCAGTTTCTGTTTACCAATTTGAATACATTTTAGGTTATCTGCCTTTTTGCAGCTTGTATAGAATAACATTCTGCATGTGTTTGGGTATTACTCATCTAGCTTTTTCTTTCATTTGTCTCCAGTGACAGGGAATCCAACGCATTTGTGCTACGACTACGTACATAGTTACGTCAACTGTATTACCATGTCTGACTCATGTGTACGTATTCAGATTAATGAGCAATTTTTTGTATTTCTCTTTTTTTTTCAGAAAATTATACAACAGCCAAAAAATTTGAAGTGGTTCTTTTATATTTTTGAGGAACTCTCTTGATTTATTATTACTGTTTTAATTGAATGCTACTTAATATAGTTCTACATTTTTGTCTGTATTTTTATTTATCTTAAAAGCATAAAGACACACTCTATTCATTATTCAATTACATTCACAATTTAGTTCTTATGTCAATATAAAGTACATAAAACAATCCAATCAGTGTGGAAACAAGGTGTAGCTTATCTTATCTTATCTTATCTTATCCATAAAAAGTTTTTTTTTTTTTTTAATCATATGATAGTTATTACAAACACATACTGTTCCAGTAGTTGAATTCATTACATAAATATATTATTTATTCATTTTGGGTAAGTACAGCAGGGCTATATATTTACATTATATTCCATTGCTAAACAAAAAGATAAATTTAATTTTAAAACAATCTGGTGGATTTGTTTACTGGGGTTTTTTTTTGTTTGTTTTTTTCTAGACGTTATGGTGTCCTCCCACGGCCCAATGACAGCTGTACTGTGGACTTTTAATTAGCTGTCAGTGTGATTGTGATTGAGACATTTCCCACACATTTTTCAGATTTTTTCCTCAATGTGTGCTCTGTAAATTGTCACCCTGTTGTGGTGCAAAACAGGACATAAAAAAGAAAATATACCATATGGAAAATATATCCTCTAAGCAAAAACAACACCTTTCACTCTGTTTTTGAGATCGTGAACATGTATTTAAATAGAAGAAGATGCAGTGGTCTGCTTTACTTCCATTTAATTTCAATATTTTCCGTTAACCATTTCATTTGGGAAAGTTGAGTTAAAGTTGATCTTTTAGTTTTCTTGTAGTGTCATTACCAGCCCTTATAATCTTTGGAGCTCACCTGGTTGAGACGTACTGGTAATATAATAGGATTTTCACTTTTTCATGTTGTTTTTTTTTTTTTTTTTTTTTGCACAGGGTAAATCTTATCTCCCCCACACTAATAGTGTAGTTACTACCTTTGTACCAAAATATAAATATTGTGACCTTGAGTGGAAAATTAACATCAAAATGATACATTCGCGTACACCTGAAGTGGTACATATTATTGTTTTCATGGTGTTGCTCAATCTCAGGATCTCAGGATCTCAGTCTTAATTAGTGAGCTCTGTTGTGATTTACTGTGTGTGTAAATCACAGTCTACTGTAATTGAAAGGGCCATCAATAAACTGTGCCAGGAACCATGTGGCTGCAGCTCTTTGGCTGCTGACAGAGGCTGACCAGTACTATATTTTGTCATGGCACTTTAAGAGTTACAGACTGTATGGCAGAAAGAGAAAGTCGGAGATGAATAGGAGCAGATTACAGCGTGCCAAGTACATTAACATATCCATCTGGTGTCTGATTCTTCCTCGACTCCCACTCACCCCTTTGGCCCCTGTTGCCCTGATCACTGAGCACGAGTGGGTCCTTCCAGGACAAGGTCATGTTGTTGGCGTATGTTATAGATCTGCCACTTGAACCCAAAAGTGCCTGTAGGGTCCTGGTGCTCCGGTATGCTGGCAGGGTGGCAGTAGTGATACGACGGAAGCGTGGCGGGATGGCGCAATCTGGGTCACACAGACATACACAGACACACACACATGAAAAGACCTGTATGAGTTGTGTTTTAACCTGCCTGCCTTAAAATCTTTTCCTCTGTTCAGCTCATCTTTATCTCCACAATAATTTACAAGGAGCTTATAAATGTAGATGGGTTTTCTGTTTAAGGCACCTGCATGTGTGTGTTTGTGTGTGTTTGCCACAGGTATTGGCAGTCTCTGCAGTCCCATGGCCAGGTTCTATGTGGGTCAGTGATGACCAAGTGTGCAACGCTGTGCAATGCAGCCCAAACCTTATATTCATGAGACAGGAAAGGACAGGCAAACAGACAGATGGCATGACTAGAGTACAGATAGCCAGGAAATATTCCACTATTGACAGGTGTGTATGCGTTAGGAAAGGAGATGCACCATGAGAGACGGTTGTGTATTTCATGAGTTAGCTCAACATTTTAGCTCAAATGAATACAAATCCATGTTGTTATTTTTCTCCTTATACTGGGGAGGAAATGTTAAATATTGTCAAAAACTAAAAGTACGTAAGTGGGACATTCAGGTCAAGTGTTAGCTGTGTACAGATGGTTTGATAACCCCTAAACCCTCCATATTTAACATCTCCTGAGTGATTTATTAGCATTTATTATAACATTACCCTTCAATTTTCCTATAGTAACATTAACTGATCATGTAGATTCAAAGGTTATTGTATCAAAACAACAAAAAAGTGACTTTTTCAGCAAAAGTATGTCATTAACTGAGTGTAAAATCAAGTCTCTTAATGACTCATAACTGATGCTGCTGAAAAGCTGAGAAACTGCATTTTGCTTGAATTATTTACATGTATTGATAGGATTAGTGGATCAAAACTCATTAAGCATTTTAGATCAGTAGATGCTTTTGGTTGTTTAGGTCTTACACAGTGTAGCCAAAGAAAAAATTCACACTTGGATTTTACTAAGAAACTATTAAAGTGCCTTCCATTGGACAACTCTTTAACCCTAGCTGATACCATAATGAAAGCTAAGGCGACACGAGTTGGCTGAATGATTGAATTTCTACCTGATTCACGTGTTTGTGTGACGTTCAAAGCTACAGGAAATGTTACAATTTAAGCACTGTGGAATGTCCACGGATTTTTCATCAAAGTAAACAATGAAATGGAGACCCCAGTGTGTCATTTGATGCAGTGTTTAGAGCGGCGAGAGGATTTTATTCAGACATGAGTGGCTGCTAAAATGGCACACTGTTCTTCCATCTGTTGCTCCACATGGACTTTTAAGTCAGCTGGTCAGGATCCTTGAATCACTCTGGTGACAACAAAATGAAAATAACACTAGGGCATTTGAAATACGTGGACTTCACTTAGATTTAGAAAACTGATGCCCCCAAAGAAGCAGAAGGTAAAGGGTGAGTTGCTGAATCCAGCCGTTTCCACACTATGGTTTAGACTTTGATTTTGACCTCCCGGTACGAGATGATTCAATGAACATGGGGAAAGATGGATGAGTTTCTGCTGAGCGCTGGTATTTCTCTGACCTCACCTCATGGGCACCTGCTCTGCTTTACCTAGGTGTCATCTATTGTTGGTGTTAAAAGTGTTAATATCTTACCCTTAACCTTTCTACGTCACATAAAAAACCCAAAACCCTCATCAGATCATAGATTATAGTTGTTTTTCACAAACAAAACACACAATTATGGAATACAAATTAACCCATAAGGACCCAGTGTTACTTTTGTGGCACATCCCATATACATTTTTCTTTAGATTTCACCTTTCTTAAATGATTTATCAGTGTTTATTGTATTATCCTCTGTATTTAGTTTTGTTTTGTTTTTTAATGAAAAGCATGTATTTTCCCATATTTAATTTACTGATCATGTAGATGTTCATAGAAACATAGTTTATAGTCAAGGGTTATTATATCAGAAATAGTGAAAACTGAAGAAAAAGTGACTTTTTTAGCAAAGATATCAATAACTGAACATAAAAACCAGTGTGTCCATCCACTGTCATTGATCCAACTCCATGGATTTTATTGGTGAATAAATGTTGTAGAAGATGACGGTGTTTCCATGGTAACTACGGAGCCTCTGAACGTCCAAATGGGTCATATCTGATG
>JAPQRQ010000015.1:26342809-26401173 GCA_037367365.1 Apogon talboti
GTCATATCTGATGACCATGAAAAGATGACAAACTGTATTTTACACCAATTATTTACATGGATTGATAGGATTAATGGCTCAGAAGTTATTAAATATTTTAGATCAGTAGATGGTTTTGGTCGCCAGTTGCTGTTTGGGACTTTATGGGTTAAAGAAAAAAAGACCATGGAGGGCAGTTTTCAGTCTTATGTTGAAATGTCAAAAGCTGCCATGTTTTAGTATTTTCAATATTGTCTGTGTAATGATTTAATTGTATTTTAATCTAATATAGTTTTTTTTTTTCTTTTTTATTCTTAACAGTTCTGTTTGATTTTAATATTAAACTTTAGATTATTTTACACTCAGGCCTGAATACGGCATTTTGTTCATACGTTCTGGCATGATGAATGACAAATAATGTATCCAGGTATATCATGTATCCTTGTATCCTCATATAGGGACCAAAGTACACCATTTTAACCATCACTTACAGCCCACAATAACATTACCGACCAAACAAAACCTCTTCTGTCCATTTCATTCCAGACCATCATCTTAGAGTTACAATAGCTCTGAGTATCCTAGGTGCTACCATTGTTAATTAAAATATGATGAGTTCAAAAGTGAGTTAATTAAAGTCCAGGGGCCTCCGGGTCCACTGTCTAACTTTTATAGAGTTGCAATTTTTTTTCCCATTAAGGCCAAGTCCAAATGCTCCTCGAGCCACTTTTCCAAACTGAAACAACAACTATTCTATAAAACAAAGGTCATGTAGAAATAATTTTCTTGTAAAAACAGAAGAAGAAAATATCTGTTTAGGAAAAATTCTATTAGTATGGACAGGGCTCTAACTTGCACAAATAGATTTTGGTTTGAGCTATGAATGTTTATTTGTTTTGGACTGGACACTGCTCTATGCTGACGCCAAACCTGAAATAACAGTCAAAAGGAAAGGTATATTTTATTGGCCATTACAGTTTTATGCAAATCTGTCTTTACATTACTCACTGCTGCCTCATCGTTCTTTCTTTCTCTCTTTGCCTTTTCTCAGTTCCTCCTTCTGTAGGTGGTGAGGTCAAACGATACACTTCATACATTAATTCATAAGAGCCCGCTGAAAGAAGGGCTTCAAAAATATTAACTTAACTCACAGCTTTTTCCACAGAGCTGCCGATGTTCTCCTCACATGTATTGTCACAGATTTTTATCTTTTTTTCATTATACCCCATTAAAATTACTGTTTATGTGAACAGTAATTGTACTCAGACAAAACTAAATTACAATAGTTATATTGTTCAATGAGAGGAAATTCTGCCTTCATAGCTGAAATGGATTAGTTAGTGTATAAAGATTACGCTAAAGTAAGTATTTTTCTTGCAGAGTAATTGCTGGAATTCTTATTAAAGTCAAAAAGGAGAGTCTAAGTGAATTGTTGATGAGATTTGTTGCATCCTTTTCTTTGAACCCACACAGACCCTACAGTCTCTCAGTTCTTACTGCCGATCCAATTCCCTTACACCAATAATATAATTCACTATTACAAAAGACTCTTCTTTTATGTGTTTATTTTAATTTATTTTTTTCTTTTCTGCGCAAATAAAGAAAGTTGCGGCATTTCATTTTAAAAGAAGAGATCCTGTAATTTGTTTTAACTTAGATTTAGTTCTGATTTGATTATCAAACTGGAACTGACAGATTAGAAAACCTCTGAGAGATGGATTTGTTTTTAGATTAAAACATCAACCGTCATGATGGTGTTACCCGCCAAGGTGCCAAAGTGACAGATCCTGGAAGCCAATTTAGAGTGATGGCTGACAGACAGCGCCTCAGCAACAAAACAGCTTCTCCGGTCATTAAGGACATAGTCTTTATATCAAAGCAGTAGATATTTCTGTTAAATAAATCCTCCGATATAGAAACCCATCTGTGCTTGTTGCAGTTTTAATGCTGTCTGTCTCCTGTGATCCCTGCACCGTATCCTCTGTGATGTTGCTAAGAGAAAGAGAAGTTAGATTTTTTTACCAGAATTCACTGACATGAAATAATAAGCAGAGAAGCTAATTTTGTGCTCGAACCAGAGCATCTTGTTTTAAAACTTCAACATAACTGAAACGTCCTTGAGCAGAAACAGTTGATGAATGTGAAGCCCTGACCTGAATGTAGAAATGCCCAAAATAAAAGGAGGGAAATGCAGTACATTTCCACGCACACCTGGTTACATTTAAAACTAAAAGTTACACAGCAAGAGAGGAAAAATAGAATAATATCACAAACAGGGGACTGTAATGTAGAGTTATATTCACAATGTCATACTCACCACAGCATCTAGGGGGAAAACGTCCCACAAATACAAATATTTAACAGCAAATATCAAATACCAGTTTTCTAGAGAGAATAAAGATTGGACTGTGTTTCAATGGAAAAAGGTCATGTGGACTGACAAGTCCAGATTGACCCTTTTCCGGAGTACATCACAGTAAGAAGAGAGGTGGATGAAGTGATTACCCATCATGCCTAGTGCCTACAGTAAAACCTGTGGGGGCAGTGTTATGATCTGGGATTGTTTCAGTTGGTCAGGCCTAGGTTCAGCAATGGTTTCTGTCCAAAAGATGATGGAAATAAATGTTTTATATTAACTTATGCTTGAAATGTACCTGTCATTGCTGTTAATGTGAATTTGTTAATGTTAATTTCATGACAGACTAAAACCTCTATGTCTGCCGTGTCCATTATTATAGATAATAATGGAATATATATGAGTGCCAACAATGTAAATGAACAATCTTATGAAGAGAGTGGAACAAACTATACAAAGTTTAACTGGAATTTCCCTAAAATTAATGTTGTAACACTCAAGATTGGTCACTGTCGTATTCAAGGTCTTCTTGACCTCATCTTTGTCTCCTGCTTCAAGACCAGTCAAGGCCAAAACTAGAAATATCATGAACTTGCTTGTGCATTGCTTGTTTTTTTTTTTTTTTCTCCACATCATCATTGTGATTTGAAAAATCTTTCAAATACTTCTGCAGCTCACATAGTTATGATAATTTGTCACTATTTGAAGAAGTCATTTCTTAAGTAATTACTTTGCTAGCAACAGCAAAACAAATCATTATGGAAACTCTACAGGTTCTGCCGCTGACTAAGTGAGCATTTGAGTTTGGACAGACATTAAAATGTCAGTATAAACAGACTTAAATACACCCACTAGTCTAGGAACATTAATGCCACACTTTCTCTGTTTACGCTGGTAAATATTATTTAAATAGGAAAGTGTGGACAGAAGTTTTATTTATTTATGTAGTGATGCGATTAGTCCAGTAATTATGAAAAGCAGATCAGGTAATGAATCAAGATGATTCTGTGGGAAACAAGGCTGGTTGTGTTGCCTTATGAACAAAAAAAACACTGAGAACATAGCAGTTGTCGTGGTTACTTACTGTGACAGCCCTAGTCACTGATAAATGACCACTATGTGTGGTTAATCACAGCCCTCCACATCCACTGTTATTGTACAGGTCAAAACATGGATATATTAAATCAGTAAACCTTGACTTGACTTCAGCTGGCACCAAAAATGCGTCTCTAACTTCTTTTATTAATGCTGTACCAGAAATAGTACCGTTGGTGAAAGACGCAAGACTTAATATTACAAGAACATTCAGACCAGCTTGCTGGCTCCAAGGCATCTATGAAGGCTTAACGCACAATTGAGGATTGTCTGCACGCTAATGTGTGTGTGTGTGTGTGTGTGTGTGTGTGTGTGTGTGTGTGTGTGTGTGTGTGTGTGTGTGTGTGTGTGTGTGTTAACTCTGCATATAACACTTTCTGGTAGTGGGGCCAAATTTTTCCGTTCTCTGTAATGTTTGAATACAGATTTTCCCATAAACGTATCCAAAGACCTCAGAAGGTATTACTGTCTGATATACCCAGAATATGAAGAAAAACACTTCTGTTCCAATATTTGTGAAGATCTTTGCACATTTTTGTGTTAATCGGCGCAAATCTTTTGACCATATGGGTAATGATGTAGTGAAATAGATTGGCAACATGAATACAAACACACAATCTAATAAAAAAAAGTCTCACCATTATGAACAAGGGCTTCGACATGGGTGTCCTTTCAGCAATATCTGTATTCAGTACACATCTGGTGTTAATACAGTATTGCGGATATCGACCTGTCATTTAATTCTTAATTAAAAGTCATGATCGCATAGGATGTCAGTTACACCCATGAGAGTGTTTGTATATGAGGATGTACATGTAGGTGGGGCTAACCCTCCTCCATGCTGTAGATATGGCATCAGGCATTCATCAGAGAGAATAAATGTATACGGACAAGGTTTCCCCTCACACTCACTGCTAACCCAGTCTCAGCTCAAAAGAATTGTTCGCTGCCCCCTAATGTCATTTTCTAAATTCATTCTGACATGGGAGCTCAAAATGAAATGAATGCCTACCGCTTTCATCATTATTGTGTTATCGTCCCCCCCTCCCCTTTCTCCCCGTTTCTCCTCCACATTGCTCTGATTTGTTTCACCTCATTCCTTAAACAGTGATTCACCTCCCCATGCCCACTGGGATCTTTTTATATCCAAACTATACATTAAACATGTACTATGTCAAGCAGATGCCGCACTGGTGTCACAAACCCCCAATAAAACTGCACCATTATTCACCATATGATAACACAAAATAGATAGTCACCAAACATCCTGTGCCCTCCAGAAATACTGGCATCCCTGTTAAAATGAGCCAGAGAGGCTGTAAAATAAAAGAGAAAAACAGCCCAGATGAGTCATGCTCTCCTCTTGCTGCTGAGTATTCAGTGTTCTGAACAAAATTACTCTCGTTGACAGTAATTACAGTTTTTGCAGGGTCTGGTATTCTGCATTTGGCACAGTACCTCACAACAGCTGACTTCTATGAAGAATAAGCTATTTAAAGTAAATTTTGATGTAATTTGGTATAGCTTTTGGAAATATACCTGTAATTATAGCTTTGTAGTACATTATTACAGGCTTTATACATTTATAATGTTACTTATACCATTCTCCACGTATATACACTGAGATATGCCATTATTTATAATGCTTTTTATGTGGAAACTAAGCTGCAAAATTATTATTCCACTTACTAACTATAAAGTTTAGCACTGAATGGAATTAGCAGTGTAATAATTTCACCCACTGTATATTCCAGATATTGAGAACATTAAATTGTGCTGTAACCTAATATGTATGAAATCTAGTACTGCAACAACAAAAACAACAACAAAAAGAATTGACTCAGCAAATATTTTGGGTTAAAAATGAATGAATAATTTGTCTGGTACTGGAAGAAAAAACATTTGATCTTCATAATCGTGCCGATTCCACATCAGTCCATAGGGTTTTGACTGTTAAAATATAAAAGAACACATATTGTCCAATTTTGTTTTGATGACTTTTATTGTTTATTTTATCTTATTTATTTGTTTGTTTTGAGCAGCAGAAAAAAAACTAAACTTTTGTCTGTACAAGGAACTAATAGCAGAGCAAATAATTTAATAAATAAAGGTGATCAAGACAATATAGCAACTGCCATGTGCACTAGTAATAACAAAAAAAATTCAATATGTATTGCTCGAAAAGGAGTGGGAAGAAAATTTATAGAATCCCACTCCCACCTCACATTTGCTTTTGCTTCTTTAATGATAAAATTAAATCTGTTTGGAGTCCTAATAAAGTAAATAACAGATATTAATTTTTAATAATTTTTTTAAGATTTAATTAATTTTATTAGGAAAACTGATAAATATTACACTTAGTAACTATCTAATTGATAGTATGCATAACTTATAATACAATATATTTCAACAATAAGTACATACATTTGTGTATTCTTTCTTAATTATTTGAAGATAATATGTGTTAAATTGGTGCTAAATTAGTGACAGACCCCTTGTTTCAGACACTGTGTCTTGTTTTTGTTGTAGGTTGATAGTTTCACACTGTAGAACCAACAGTAATCACCATCATGTTTCAGTGGAAGCCCCTTTGTACCCGGTTTGCGTTGTGAAATATATAGACCTTTACCATGCTCAACACTCATATCATCAAAACTGAAGGAAATATGCAAGTGGAGGACATTCTGCAACCCATCCATTCATATACTTTTATCATGCTCTCAACTAGCTGATCATAATCTGGGACTCTATAGTTGACCAGAAAATGTTGCACCATTTAATAAATGAATCTCAGCAGTTAATTCTAGAGATCTGAGCTTGGAGGAGAATTCTGGATCACCAATTAGTTCTCCAGTCTGGGGTCCAATGAAAAGTCCAGCTTTCAGTATTGCATCACTTTGGACTGTAACAAATTTTTCCTTCAAGTATTGAAAGCATCTGCATTTTAATCACTTACAATTTATAGAAATGAAATGTTGGCGTGCTATCGGCTGTATATTGACTTTATGATTAGAAATCCCAACGTGTTGGACGAATTCTGATTTCAGATTCGCAATTTGAGTAAAATCAGATTTTGGACTATACAATACCACAGTTGAGAACACACAAGCAAATTGATCAATGATAAATAAAACTTCAGCATCTAAACTACTATGTATGTCTGATTGCAACCTCCGAAACAATGTGTGCCTTTACTAGGACAGATATTCACACATTAAGAAGAGAAGCAACACTAGTTTGGAAGCTGTTCGATAATAAATAAACTGTAATATATGTTGTTTTAACATTACCTGCTGGTAATGTTAACATTCAAAGACCCCCAAAGATTAGATTCCTCCTGTGCAGACATCCACAATGAGAGACGTCACTCCTCCCAGTGCACGAGGCGTCTCAGCTGACACACACACTCTGCGAATGGAGTGAATACACAAGAGGTTTATTGAGCCTCTGTAGGATGTTCAGCCACATTAGAAGTGTCTTCTCATGAATAACATTGCATCAGGATGAATCACTTGATTATAGATTTCGGTGTGAGAGCGTGTATGTGTGTGGATGTTGTCTGGGTGTGCTGACAGCTTCTTCTGTGTGTGTGTGTGTGTGTGTGTGCGTGTGTGCCTGTATCGCCAGAATAAACAACAGCGTGAAGTGCCAGGCGGTGAAGAATGGGCGCCACCTCTCCTCTCTCCTCCTATTGATTTAATCCTGCAGCCCTTTGCCACTCGCCGCCAAATCTGTCTTCACAAAACACATCTGAGGACAATTCCGTCTCCTCGGGTTTTGTCCGCTTGACTCTGTGAAATAAGCATAAATAACCATGACAGGAGGTCAGAATATTTTCTGGGAGAGCAGTAATTCTCTTGACTGAGGGAACAGTTAAGCATGTTCAGACCTGAAGCAATCCCGTTCACCGTCCTTTTCCCGTTTTTCTGTAAATGGGAATTTTGTCCCCACTGGGGAATAAGTCTTAACATATATTATATTTAAATTTCCAAAGATTGTGTGGATTTGATTGGAATTTAAGGTTAAACTAAAAAAATACAAATGGTGGAAACTTTGGCCTGTACAAGTATCCGAAACACAGAAGTAGGTGGACTTACAGGCAGTTGTTAGTGACATTTTGCACCCATAGCTCTAAGATGTTTTCTCTGACTTTCTGTATAATATCTACGTGGTGGGTTTAAGCCATACACATCACACAAGTGGAATAACAGCTGTCATCTGGAGGTGCGATCATAACTGAGTCAGTCTGAAGCCTGTGGATTTTCTGCTGTCACAGCCTTACCTGAAATACAGCCTCCACAACTGGCATTCCCCTGCTGCCTGTCGCATCCAGGTTTACTGCAATTACAAGCCATTGGCAGGGAGCTGTTTTCATCTTGTCCACATGGGAGGGCAGTAAATGAGTGCAAGCGAGTAGAAAAAGAAAAAAAAAAGTTTGTTCCTCACGCACGTCTGCAGCCACTTCCCACTCTGCACACTTCCATCACCTCCCCCTCTAAATCTCATTGTGCTGGCAAATTAAAATTCACGGGTTGCCAAGCCATCCATTCACTATGCACTGCTTAATTGTCTCGAAAATTGAGGAGATTACCAGGCGCGATTTATGTACAAATAAGAATCTGTCAGAAACCTGGCAGTGTATATTCCATGTCATATGCACACAAATAGACTTGATTATATGTGAGCTGTAGACAGTGGCCAGTAGGGAATACCTGAAATCTTTATCTATTCCCTTTTAATTCCAGACATACATTATTAAATATTGTGGTGAGCGAAGAAGGTATACAAGAGATGGACAAAACACTGGAGAAAAGCCACTGATGGAGAGGTAAATGGAAAACATGCATATACCGGTATTATGCTGTGGATGAGTAACCTACTATGAAGCAATTATTAATGGATTGTTTCAGTCTAACCAATCAATTTATTTATTTATTACATTTTTAATCTGCTCCCATGTTTTTGACCATTTTGACTTCTGTAATCTATCTTGGGATTAAAAGTGGTTCAAGATATTTTTCTGTTTTCTTGACTTTACTCTCTGAAGGATGTGCAGTGTTTTACAGGTGGCACAAAAAACATGTGGGACACCATACTTTTGCAGAGCAATCACTGAATTTGAAAAATGCAGGACTCCATAATATAACTTACATCATGTTTTGAGGGGTCAGAGTTGCTGAAAGAAAGAAAGAAAGGAAGAAAGGAAGAAAGGAAGGAAGGAAGGAAGAAAGGAAGAAAGAAAGAAAGAAAGAAAGAAAGAAAGAAAGAAAGAGCACTTGGTTTAATTTTTAACCAATGATTGGTGAGTGACATGCAGCAGCTAGCAACTCAGCTAAAACCACTGATACTAGCAAACATCAATTGGTTAAAATAATATAACATTAATAAGCTAAAGATCTCAACTGCATTTTATCTGCAGATAAAAAATGAGCTAATAAGTCCATCTCTGGGTAAATTCATGGTAGTTGCTAAATGTGTCAGTATTTGTCATGTTTAGGCAATTAAGCTTACTATTGCTAAGCTAATGGCTAACGATAAGGCATGTGAGTAAGTGTGAAAGTCTTTTAGCCACATGGCAGACAGAGAAGGCATTTCCTATTTTAGACGTGGGTTTTTTGTGTTTTCACAGTATTAAACCTTACCACTCCCTCTCAGAAAGTTACCCCCCACTACTCAGGAGGTGTAACCGTGTAGATGGTCTTTTCTCAACCCTTCTTTCAGCTTGTTTCTATTTACCTACAACAGACACATTAATCCACATGGTGACAGGACATATCTCAGCATGTATGAGGACAGTACATGTGCAAAGTGTCGTTGTGTGAGCAGAGGAGGAAGTGTTTTTGTCTCCATGTGAGCTTCATGTCTCTAAGGGTGTGTGTTTGTGTGTAAATGTGCAGGTGTCTGCTGATACCACATGTTCTCTCCTGGGAGGGAGCCAAATGAGGCAGTGTGATTATAGCCTTACCGATGTAATCTCACCTCTTAGTCTGCCTCCGCTCAACCCCACCTATCCAAACCCCTCCTGGTCTCTCCTCCTCCATCCACTCCTCCTTTCATTTCAGCCCATTCGCGCTAAATCCAATTTGTTATGGTTTCAAATAAGTCCTTGTTTTTGTGTCCTCTCACCACTTCAAACAAAGTGGCTTCTCTTATTGCCCGTCCAATCTGAAAAGTCTTTTTTTTTTCCCGTCTCCCATTTTTCTTTCTCTTCAGTCCCATTCCTGTGGTGAGGCACACTTAGCAGTGGATACTGTGTGCGTCACAAGGTGTAGCAACTGAGGAGATTTTACAACACGTACAGAGCATTTAATTTGTAAAATATAACTATTATGGGCACAATGTACTTCCTTATATAATTTTTGGTGATATAAATTAATAATACCTCCTCATTTTACAATTTTTTTAGAATGCGTGGGTGACTGTTTTATGTGTGATTATGTGTGTTTAACAGGGTTGTATGTATTATTCATATTTTTTTAAATTATTGGTCGTGTACCAGACCATACTCCTGGCTACCAAATACACCAACAAATTAACACTACGTCTCCACAGACCATAACACTCGCTGAATAAAGCATGAAGCTTATTGTTTACACACATTTATATTGTTATTCACAGATTCTCCTTCAAGCCAAAACTCGAAATAACACATAATGTCTTATAATTTTAATGCACTGTGTTAGCTGATAGTTTACATTATAGCTCTGTTAGCTTAGCTCTATTTTCAGATAGTAAACAGCCACAGTAAAACTACATATGACCTCCGTTTTCTTTAAGGTTTGGGTTGTCAACAGCTGCACTAAAAATCTGTTAGGAGTCAGTCCGATCTGTCATAGTTTAGATTATATCATGGCTCCACAAACAGCTAACTTAGCAAAGATAATAACATACCATAGTTTCATAAGCTTCATAATGCATATCTCTGCACTACAATATACTCATCTTCCAAAATTTCAGAACCATTTCCCAAAACACTTCAATTCTGATTTTAGGTAACATCTTGATATTTTACATATAGCTCCTTTAATGTGCTGGAAGTTTTAAGGTTTTAGTCAGTATACTTTTTGTGGATACAGTAATGTACTCATTTTACAATTCAGAAATAACCCACTAAAGAGACTGATTGAGAGATTTTGCAGTCTGATGACACTGGGTGTAAAACATCTCATGAAGTGTTTTGAATTGTATTTCTGATCTACATGATTTTATTTATTTATTTATTTATTTTCACCGTAAAAGGATGAAGTATTCTGTTCCGCCTGTCTCTCTGGTTGTTAATTAAAGAGATGTGGATAGACAAAGGTGGCTTCTTAATTGTTTAATAAATGCATTAAATAAAGTATCCCAGCAACTCTAGCGTTTCTGACTTCTGTGAATCCTGTTTTTAATTGAAAACCTGCCTCTGGGTTGATGCTAATGAATGCTGCTGTTATTGCATCGCCAAGCATTTGGCAATAAAGGAGTTTTTTTTCCACAGTCTGGGTTGTTGATTGATGGAAAATATAACCATAAAAATAACAATGTGATGGTAATGATGATGACACAAATAATTATAAAAATTCTAATGCTGTCTTGATGGGACCAGCAGTGATAGTGACGATGATGATGATGATGAAGACAGATGCTGATGTTGAGCTGGAGTTTTTCATGTTTGTGTTTGTGCAGGTGGCTGTATTTCACTGCACGCTCATGCCAGTAGATATGTTCCTTTTTTTTAACTGAAGCAATGCTGTATATATAAAATATTTTTTATTCATGTGTTTTGCAGGGGATGATGTATTTGGAGGAGCGCAGGCTGGTCCACAGGGATCTGGCAGCCCGAAATGTCTTGGTCAAATCTCCCAACCACATCAAGATCACAGACTTCGGACTTGCTCGGCTGCTGGATGTTAATGAGAAGGAATATAATGCTGATGGAGGCAAGGTACGCCATGGACTCACAATACTGCAAAATTGATGAGTCTATACATCATACACTTTTTAGAGGCTACGTGGAATGTCTTATAATTTTTGCACTATAAACATTTAAATTAAACTCTTGAGTATCACATGAATCGCAAATTAATATATTTCATCAATAATAGTTGCCGCCTAGCTTTTATTTATGAATGAATTTGTATCAGTGGAAATGGTAGCACGTCTTAAAGTGGTTGTAATTGCAAATCAATACAGTTAGTGTTAAGATAAGATAAGATAAGGTAAGATAAGATAAAAGTATAAAATTATATATATACAAAACTATAAAAACATATACAATTTCTCTCAAATAAATAAGTAGAGAAAGATGTATGTAAAAGGGTAAAGTATGAACAATATTTACAATTAGTCTTTTAGGGTGCTGAAGGCCATATAGTTTATAATAATAATTAAAAACTATAAAAAAAAAAAACTGTGGGCCTCATTTACCCATATTCTGCTTTTTTTCTCAATTTGTTTTTAAGAAAGGTCCCTTGTTTTCTCAAATCAGAATAATGTTTGTGCCTGTGCTCTTACAATGATGAATCCTTGTTTCTTCCTTAACTGACAGTACACGCCCGTTTTTCCTAATTATTTGCAAATACCCATGAAAGGATATGAGACTGCAGAGGTGTGTTCACACAGAAATAACACACAGAAACTGAAGAGAAAAGGTGAGATAGAAGGAATTCTCAAACAAAAACATCTCAAGAACGCAGACTCTGCTGCAAAAGTCATATTTAACCTCCTAGGACCCACTCTCCACGTATGAGGACAAGAAATTCACAGCTTTTATACCAAAAAAAAAGAAACAACTGTCCACCGCAAATGACATTCCATAAAAATTTTTGAGAATGCATCTGAAAAAACTGTTGCATCATGATGTTTCCAATATAAGCAGTTATTTAATTAAAAAAAGTCAAAACTCAAAAACCTGTGGGGCTCCTGGGTCTTAAGAGGTTAATATCGTCACTAGTGGAAAAAAAAAATAAAAAATTTGATCTCAAATCAGATGAAAAGAGGCACAAAGATTATAAAATGCAAAAAAAATTCATGTAGAATTTCTCCGAGGTCCTCTATAGGCTTCCAAATGCCTTTGCATAAATAAAACAGTCTCTCAGCTGTCGTTTCTTTACACACCTACTCTGGTTTTTAAAGCAGCTACGTATGCTGCCTATGAAAACACCCAACATCCTGTTAAGATGCTAGTGGTGGAGACTATGTGCATGCGTGCAGGAGAGCACGGCTGATGGATGCTTGTGATATGCCCACCCTGCGGAGAGAAAAAAAGTCCACAGTGGATTGCACATGTGGACGTACAAGGTTAACCTGTCTAGTATGGATCTATAGCGCTTGATCCAAACATTGCCAGGTGCCGTGAGGACAAGTAAGACTTTCTCCTCACTCTGCACTATTAGAGTGGTGTTTAGCCCATAAAGACCCAGTGCTACTTTTTTTTATCAGTTCTCAAATGAATTCTTCTCTAGATTTAACCTTTCTTAAGTGATTTATCACCATTTATTATAATATTATCTTCTATATTTTGTGGTTTTTCAGTGTAAATCATGTATTTTCTTGAATCTAATCTGATCTAATCTAATCTAATTTGCTGACCATGTATATCAGTAGTATTTTATAAAAGCTCAGATTGCAGTTGCTGGTTATTATATCAGAAACAGATAAATCTGAAGAAAAAGTGACTTTTTCATCAAAATATATCATTAACTGAACCTAAAAACTAGTGTCTCCATCCACTATCCTTTATCCAACTACATGAGTTTTACTGGTGAATACCTGTTATTGAAGATGGCGATGTTTCTACATTCCCTAAGGAGCCTCTGAACATCCAAATGGGTCATATCTGATGACCATGAAAAGATGACAAACTATATTTTACACCAATTATTTACATGTATTGATAGGATTTGTGGATCAACAGGTATTAAACATTTTAGATCAGTAGATGAATTTGGTTGCCAGTGGTTGTTTGGGTCTTTACGGGTTAGTTTAGAAGACCATAATCCTTTGTAAAATAATCTTAAATAATATTTAGGATCGGAAAATGACTGAATGTCAATATCTTTGTGAACTGTATGAGCAGGTTTTAAGAAGGCATTTCCTCTTGTAAACAGTTGGTAAATGAGGTCCATGGTTTTGGGATTATGGCCACTGTTACACTAAACTAAAATGTATTGTGTGATCACTTACACTTTCACTGAACGACCTTCTTATCGGCTTTAAACATCTGCTGTTTGGCTCACTGACATTACAATATTATTGAATTATTATTGTTGACTACATTAGTGTGCTATAAAAGACAACAGTGGACATTACCATTCATTTGGATTTTATACCCTGTGGGAGGAACTTAGCCCATCACAAAGAGAGTTTTAGTGGAGTCAGTGAGATACTCCTCTGCTCTACTGGACCGTTTTATTTACTTTTGGGGAATGGAGCTCTCAAAACAATATAAATGAAGTAAACAAATATGTCCTTGGGGCTCTCCGGCCTCGTCTAATCTTTGTTCATCCTTTGCCTCTTTTGTATTTGTTTTCAATCGCTGTCTGTTTTTTTGGAAAGCCTTTTCCAGTGTATCCATCATGACTTTTGTCAGTACCGAGCGATCTGGTATTATCCCCTCAGCAGACTCAAAGACAGACACACCTGAACCCTCGACACATCCCCTCCCTCATTCTCCATCACTGTAATCAATAGAATTGGCCTTCAAATCTAATCACAGTGTTAAGCTGCTTCCCAGACTGCGGTGCCATTTGCCCCACCTCGCTCCAGCTGAAGCTTTCATCTGTGTTGGTGTGTGTTCGTGTGTGTACCTATTTCTATTTGCCTGTATTTGTGTGTATATACGTGTGTTGTATCTCTCTTCCAAGTCTTGTTGGATTAATGGTGGATCATCTACACGTTCTCCCTGGCAGATGCCCATCAAATGGATGGCCCTGGAGTGTATCCATTACAGGAAATTTACACACCAGAGCGATGTTTGGAGTTACGGTAAGTTTCAGATTTTACTTTAGGGCATGACAGAACCATTAAAATGTAACTTTACCCCCGATGTGAGTCTAATCCCACCCACTGCATGATTCTGGAAATTATGACAAAGTCAGACAGAGGCTGAGACAGAGGTGATCAGTGTTAGAATGTGTGTGGATGTGAGGCAGGAGTAGCTCAAGGACATCCAACAGAGAATCACAGGACACTTATTCAGAACCATATGAGGCTCTGAAAGGGTTATTCAGAGTTTTTGCACTGGTTTTATCACCTGAAAAAGGCCTGCTTAAAAATCAATATCAGCTCAAGTGTGTGCTACATTTACAATATTTTTGCTGCTTTTCCTCATCGTCGTACTGTCTTTTTCCACGGCCAACCGAAGCCGTGAAGCCGCTTGAACCTCACCTTAGAATATAACATTAAAATGAAAACAACAAGACAATTTAGTACAAAAAGGAAATATAACCCCCTTTACCCTGGCCTTCTACCGACCCTAAATTCCCATGTCAGATTCCATAAGTAACTCAACAAATCCTACACGTATCAGACTAAATTCTGCCTAAGCACAAAATTGCTATACATATCAAAAATAGACTCTCTCCGTTTCGCAACAGTGTTACACATCCAAATAAACTCTGTTCCTTTCTTAGCAGTAATGCACATACAGTATCAAAAATAAACTCTGTCCATTTCATGACAATAATACACATATCAAAAATACACATTTCAAAAATAAGCTCTGACTCATGACAATAATCACTAATCAAAAATAAACTGTCCATTTTGTAGCAGTAATACACATATCAAGAATCGACTCTGTCCCTTTCATAACAATAATATGGTAAATGGAGTACACTTATATAGCGCTTTTTTTTGCACTGTAATGGTGCCCAAAGCGCTTTACACTGTACACATTCACCCATTCACACACCAGTGGGTGGCTGCTGCCATGCAAGCCGCTGACAGGCTCCACTGGGAGCAATTTAGGGTTCAGTGTCTTGCTCAAGGGTTAGGGTTAGACATGTGGACTGTTGGAGCCAGGATTCGAACCGCCAACTCTTCGGTCATTGGACGACCCACTCTACCAACTGAGCCACAGTTGCCCCATAATATGCATATTAAAAAAAAATCCAATATTTTCCTATATTTAATTTACTGATTGTGTAGATGTTCATTAAATCTCAGACTAAAGTTTATTGTTATAATATCAGAAACAGCAAAAACTGAAGAAAAAGTTACTTTTTAAGCTAAATATTTCATTAACAAACATAAAACCAAGTCTGTCTATCCAGTGTTGTTTATCAAACTGCATTTTACACCAATTATTAACATGCATTGATTGAATTAGTGGATCAACAGGTATTAACATTTTCTGTCACCAGTGGCTGCGTGGGTCTTTATGGGTCATGTGTAGTATCACTTTAAGAAGACAATATTGCTGAAAAATGATATATCTATTGTAGTTGCCTGTTATCTGAACTGTAACGCATATACACACACACACACACATACCTGGAACAGTGTAGAGCCACTTTCAGTATAATTAAGCCTATGTTTCAGCTGCCCCTCAGTCCACAGAATGCAAATGTGCGACAATAGCTGCATCATCATTAGTATACGGCTGCATACATTGGAAAATTCTTTTCAAAACAGCAAACTGAAATAGTTAAGAACAGAAGAATTAATGATTTTCTGACAGCCATAGCAGCTTTGTGCGTAGCTGATTACCGACCAGATATGCAGGCAATTCATGGAGTGATGGCAGGTATACACACATGAGATAAAAACTAAAGATTTTCACCACTTCTTGAATTGCTTTAAAATGCGGCAGTCATAATCACTGTGAAATGCCAACCTTTAACTGACATTATTATGTAAGTATGAGTGTTCGCCACTGGCATGTCAGCGAGGTTTAGAACTACACAAGTCTTCTCTGTTATTCCTTAGTCTGAGGTCAGATTAGTTCTATCAAAGAGAATCCTGCATGTTTAATTAAATCTATTACTATATTTCCTTGTGTCTATGTGCCCAGTGGTCTTTTTTTTAAACTGGGGGCTACTATACTTCCACCTCTTAGTTTTAATTTACATTGCTTGCCACTCATTAGCTCATCATTACTAACATGATTAAGGCTTAAGAGTTGCCGCAAGTTCAGATTGACTGACTCTGATTAGTTCCTCTTCTCCACTCTCCTTCTGTCCTCTCTTGATTCATCCTCTCTTATCATGTCCTCTTTTCTGAACCCTTTGTTGTGTTGCTTTATCTCGTCTTCTCCTTGTGTTCTCTCTCGTCTCTTCTCCCTGCCTCCCCTGATCTCCTGTGGTCTTTTCCTCTGACTTCTTCACTCCTTTCATTTTCTATCACTTCACACTTTTCTTTCTTCCTTTTTTTTTTTGCTTTCTTTCATCAACCCTTTCTGTTCAACTCTTTAATCTTTACACCCCAATACCCCTGATGGTTAGTTATACCTTAAACCCTTTCATCTCAATTCTGCTGGTCTTTATTTTTTTATTAATTTTGGTTTTTTTTTTTTTTTATTCTTGCCAGTGATCTCTACTCTTATATGTCCTTGTCTTCTCAGGTACACCACATGCTCATTTCTCATTTCCTCTTGTTTTTAGGGGTAACCATCTGGGAGCTGATGACCTTTGGAGGGAAACCATACGATGGGATTTCCACTAGAGATATTCCAGACCTGCTGGAGAAAGGGGAACGTCTTCCACAGCCTCCGATCTGCACCATTGATGTCTATATGGTGATGGTTAAATGTAGGTATAACAATGTGAAGAACTAAATAACAAGTAGAACTCTAATATCATCTAATGCAACAACACAAACTCGTAAAGACACCAAATACTGAACATTACCAGCTACTAACATAGGTTTTTTCACGAGATTATATAAAGGTTGTTGAAATTTTGGTTTCACTCGCTTGTCTTTTTTCCTCAGTTGAAAAAACAACTAATTTTAAGGGTGAAGAAAGGGCCGATTGTTTTTCAGTTAATGTAGGCAATTATGCTTTTATTGAGTGGTTTTTAACAGAGCCAACAACCACTGCTGTACAAGAGGGTATAGGTGGTGTCAAAGGGCGATGGTTTTACAGTCATAATACTCCGATTGTAAAACAACTCGGGTACACGACTGAAGCCTTACAATAATGCGAAGCCTTTAAATAGAAACAGTAGATACGGTTCCAGATTACCACAAACAGCTGCAGTTTGGCTCAGGCGATTGGTCACCGCCGTCGTGCTGTCAGCCGCTGGAGTCACAGCTGGCGTCGTAACCTTCTGGTCACTGCTGCCAGGACAAAGACTCAGTGCCAATGCCACCTTAGCCTTGTCCTCTACGCTCCGAGCCTCAGCTTCTGGCCCTAACTGTCACCTTGGCTGTCACTGCATCCCTGAACCTGTGCCAAGCTGGCAAGCACATGCACACAGCAGGGAGAGGTCACTGTCACCTACCTGTTTTATGACTTTTTTGCGAATACATGTAACCGAACACACACAATTCACCGCACACATGAAGTGAAAATGGTTTTTCTCGCGTTAAGTTTAGGTGATACTGTACGAAACTGAATGTGTAATCATCTAGTATCTAGAGTTTAGATATATTCATGTGGAACTACTTGCAAAAATGGAGTATTGGATTCATAATTATGTTTTTATTAGTGTATAATCACTGAAAAATAAGAACCTTATCTTCCCCTTAATGTTGTTCACCTTTCATTGAGTCCTTCACACTATCACACTATTTTTTTCATTTTTATTTTTTCACTGTGGGTGTTGTCCAGTGATAACATCCACTACTGGATGAGATTTCCTAATCTAAAATTTAATGCACATTTCACTGTTTTGCAGTGGAAAATGTTTATGACTAAAGTAAAATTTGAAAACAATTCTGGAAGTTTTTCCACCCAGATGAGGTGGTTATGAGGAAATACCCACAAAGGAAATGGAAACCCCTATTTTCAGTTAATTCTGATTTGATGAACTTTTAACTGAAATAATTGATCAGCTGACATGTTAACCGTTTGCAGTATTTACCCAAATATACAGATAGTGTGACAACATGTCTAGTACAACAGGCAGTGTGGACTGACGAGGAGAGCAGATTATTCTTCTGCCTCATTCATGGAAAAAAAAATAATAATAAAATAACCATCACAGCATCATTGATAGAGAACCACAAAAGAATGCTCTGCTTCTTCTACTCTTTTATTAAATCAAGGCAACACAGCTTATATTAACTGCTCCAAACCAAGTTAGGGAAACATTCAGATCATTTTATTTCTTTCTTTCTTTTTTTTTTTTTTTTTTTTTTTGACTTTTCAAAAGTTTGTTTACAATTTGCTCGACATTTTATGGAAATAGCGACTGTCATCTATGGTTGCCTAAACCAAAAATCCCAGGGACTTCTCCATCTTTTTTGGGCCACCACAGGTGAGAATAGGGTATAGTGAGTCCTCTGCACTATGTGTCATTAGGTACTGTGTCATACACTGAACCTTTAAATCAAAAAGGATAATTTTTACACAAACACTACCAGAACAGTTGTCATGAAGCATTGTGGAACAGGTGGGTATCGGTCAAGGAAGACCCTTTTAATCTTTAGGGCCAATGTAGACCTAATCCAGTTTTTCCTTTTGCTTTTTCCACCACTGTGCCTCAGCGGAGGTCTGTGCTTATAAGTACCTGTGTACTCATATGAAACACCCATGTAGCAGCACATGTATCTGTGTTAACCTATGTCTGTGTGTTTCAATCTCTATCTGTTATTTCCCTGGACACCTAGACAGGATTTACTCATGGCCAGATCATGTGATTGCTTTGGCATCACACCCATGTGTTCACAGAAAAACTGGCAGAAGAGCACATTACTCCATATGGCCATTCTAGCGATAAAACACTATTTATCTTCAAACTGGAATAAGTGAGTACAATACAGAGAAGCCTGCTGATCTTAATCAAGAATAACAGGACATGTACTGTTATTATTATTAGTGTTGCTCATTTATGAAAAACAGTGATAAACAGAGATGGACACTGTCTACAATGTTGGTGAATTATGGGATACGAGTAAGGAGTTGACATACTTTCACAAACATTTCATGTTGAATGACAGTCATTCACTGCAACCACATGAGCATGACTTCAAAGAAACATACAGTATGTTATTGAGTGCTTAAGGGATTCCTATCAAAATCTCACTGCTTTGAATATGCATATGCATATGCAAATGACACATGACACAGACACATGATCTGCATGGGCACAATCCCTTTATATTGAATTGTGAAGAAAACGCATTGCCTCATGTACCTTAGACACTTCAGATGCCTTTCTCGGGTGCTATTAAGTTCTCAAAGACTCAGAAAATAAACTGACAAGTATAGATGGTGATTTTGCTTATGAAATAAAGTCGGATTGCTTGTTGTCATTATTAGGTGTAAATGTGCAGTCAGATGCAAAAGGTTGTCAAGTATCAACTGGCCTAGTTGAAAAATGCAGGTATCAGTGTCTGATTTAGAACAGTAAAACGTTATAAAGGCCAGGGACTAACATCGACATGTTTTCCAGGTTGGATGATTGATGCAGACAGTCGACCCAAGTTCAAGGAGCTGGCTGCAGAGTTTACTCGCATGGCTCGTGATCCTCAGAGATACCTAGTTATTCAGGTATGTACATTTGGATGACTGTGGTTGATATTGAATTAATTGTGTTACATATTTATCTATGATTGCGTTTTTAGAGTACAGACCAGGTACTTTAAATTGCTTCAAGTAATGCGTGTCCTGAATACCTGTCTTATTTAAGCATATATTTGTCTTATATTTTACTGGTATATACAAGTCTTACGACAGATGATGACAATAATGTTCTTTACAACAACATTCATTACAATTATTTACTACTTAGTAACACAATCAGCTCCTGTTATTACTATACTACTTTGCTGCTATTATATACAGTACTGTGCAAAAGTCTAAGGTCACCTTTATATTTATTGTTTTTGCTGGGTTGAAATGAGCATACATATTTAATTCTCATTCTCTTTCATTCACATGCAACAAGAAAATATGGGAAATATGTAAACAGCCTTAAAAGATACTCAAAAAACTGAACTAAAGGGGTTGTAAAGATTAAAGTGACTATTTAGTGTGACCTCTGACCCCATGACAAGAAACAGCATGAACAGTTAGAAACATCTGGCATGTGTTGAATGAAACCTGGTGTAAAACATCAGAAAATGAATGCCATAAATCTCATATTGTCTGAACAAAAGGGTTAAAGACATGTTCAGTGCAAAAGGAGGTCACACTAAATACGACCACTTTGGTTTATAGAAGCTGTTTTTTTCCCCCTGAAACTTTTGTTTTTACTGCTGCACATACTTCACAAATATCCAGATTGGATCTTAATAGAGACTGAGAAGTGCATTTGAGTGGTTATTATAAGTTTGCTAAACCAACAAACCTAATGTTGGCCTCGGACTTTAGCACAGTACTGTTTGATGATCTGGTGTCGCCCCCCCCTTAGAATGACTGCTCTAGGCTTAATTAAGTTAATAAAAATAGTAAATATAAGCCAGCATTAATACCAAAAGTGAACATAATAACACAAATCTTTCCGCAGTAATAATACTGTTCACCAGCATCCATTTCTTTTGTACTTGTGTATTCATCTCCCTATACTCATATTTAGGGTTTTTCTCAAACATAAACTTGAATTAAGTTTCAGCTTGACACAATTAACCACTGGTTTGTTATGTTATTGTGTTATTACTATTAATAAATACTGAACAGACTCACGCACTACATCAACACCCAACTTTTCTCAGGGTGATGACCGCATGAAGCTGCCCAGCCCCAACGACAGCAAGTTCTTCCAGAGTCTCCTGGATGAGGAGGAGCTGGAGGACCTGATGGATGCCGAGGAGTACCTGGTGCCACACTCCTTCAATATACCTCCTCTGGCATACACGCCTCGCACGCGTATGGACTCCAACAAGGTATTTAACTTCACTGATGATCCAGGAAACCTTAATGATATCGTTAGCCTCATAGCATAATTTCCGAAGTCATATTTTTGGCCAAATTGTGTTATCTGCATAACATGAAGCAGCAGTGTTAGGAAAGTACAGGCCAAAAATATGACTTAGGCAATTATGCTATAAGGCTAATGATATGGGAAATTTTACATGGGATAGTTCAATTTTACCCAAACCCCAAATCTAAAGAAAGAAAATTTTACTCTCTGTAATCACACATTTTTGTGTTTTTCTATCAACATTTCATGCAGTTAAAGGTCAGCCCTGGTGTATTTTTGCTGCTGCATTGTTCATCGCTATTTCATCTCTGTAGTATCTACCTTTAGGTAAAATTACTTAAATGTATCATCAGGGTTTATAAGTTATGTTCAGGATGTAGGTGTATGGACCACTGTGACCACTGACCACTGGTACTCAGTCACTCTGCCAGGATCCCATGGTGTTAAAAACATACAATGTGTGTAATTACTGGATGGACTAATTGTGTGTTCAGCAATTGGTTTCTTATCTGCTGTTTTAAGCTTGTTGTTTGAGATTTGGCCATCGCCATGTTGGCTGTTTTGGAACTAAAGGTGACCATATTTGGACAAAAGGGCGGGGCTTCAGGAACACAAGGGGTCATGGGTGACCTATCGCTGAGCAAAACTGTAAACTTCATCTAGCACTGTGTAACAAAGTCATATTTCAGTCTAGTCAGTGGAACCTGTTAAGCACAACTACAGTGGAGCTGTCTGTCAGGAAGAAAAGGCTTCTTATTAAATAAGAAATTTGCAAAGTCTGACTCGGCCAGGCAGGCGAACTTATCATACAGACCTGTCAAAGCCTGACATGGCCTTCTATTTACCCTGAGATCTATTTAACATAGGGAAAAAATCAAGATGGAACAGAGCACTTATTAGAGCTACCAAACAAAACAAATGAGCATCAAAGGGGGGAAAATGATTATTGACAAAGTCATTTTAGAGAGAAGGTCAATGTAAGTCTTTAGGATCCAGGGCTTTTTGGAGCAGCACCTAGTGGCCAAGGGTGGTATTACAGCTTTGAGATACTTCTGCATTGGCTTCATGTTGAGGCTGAAGTCCATGTGCCGCGGTGGAAATCTAATGCTACAGCTGAGGTGAAAATGATCCTTTAAAAAAAAAAAAAAAAAATCTGTAGCATAGACAGTGAAAGAAAGTTTATCACTGGACACAGCTCTAAATGACAAGAATGGAGTTTGATGCTGAAATGGCAGTGTTTATTATGTATAATTATGAGGCTTATGAAGGTATAAAGTTAGCATGTGATGTTATTATCTTTGCAAAGTTGGCCATTTGTTCATCCATGGTTCAGATTAACTAATTGTACCAGTTTAAAAAAAAATTTTTAAAAGTAAAAATAAATAAATAAATAATCCCAGGTGAGTCAATCTAGAGACAAAAATAAATGTATTTAGCAATTTTATGATTACAAGCCAAATAAAACAATTTTAGTTTAGAAAGTGATCAATTTTGTGTCATTTTATTCCTTGTAAAATAAGTAATTTTGCAGCTGCTTATCTTTTAATTTTGCATAGACTCTTGATTACTATTTTTCTTATCATTATTCCTTTTTTGAGTGAAACAGCAGGCGTTGAACTGTGATGGAAAAGGGGACATCATAAAGTCACAGTACTCGCTCCCATCATTTAGAAAGCTGTTTAAGTGACGTCGGAATGATTTTGCTCAGCATGTATCGCAGAGATCTAGTGTTCAAGCACAAAAAGACTTAGCTCTTAAAACTGAAGTCATACAGCTTTCTCAGCTTCATTCTCATCTTTGTCTTAGAATCCCTGTTTTCTCTGGTCTTCCTCCATTGTGAAACTGTGGTAATTGCCTCTTTTTCCCCCTTCCAAATATGAAGTTTTCAGCCAGATTCCCTCAATTCTTTAGCTGTTCAAATGTTCATCTTCTATCTCTGGATTTAAATCTATCACAGAACCAGTCACACAGCCAGGCAACTCAGCCATTTTGTATTCCAATATCCCTCTGTGTTTGTGTCAGGATAAAGCGTCTTCTGAATGCCAATGAGACATGCAACTTTTTTTTTTTTCCCATCTCAGCTTGGTGTCTGTATATTTTTTTGGAATAATATTTGTACAGTTATTTTTTTTCTCATTAGTGTGGATTGCATTTGCAGTTAGTTAAATCAGACAATTAGGTCAATAAATCTGTCTGTAACTAATTTCTTTCAATTGTCATTAGCTGAAAATTTGACAAGAAACAAAGAACAAATTGTAACATCAGAAAATCCTCATTTCTGTTACATAACTCTTGATGGACTTGTTTTTTGTGGATAGATGTCTTCAGTGGATGTGTAAACTTTTCAGTTAATTAACTAGTTTTGTGGGAGCTGTCGGTGCCAGAGCATAAGGAATAGACAGGTAATGATCTTTGACAGGGGAGCATTTGCTGTACCTCCCACAGGTTTTATTTAATGCATAATTAATGTTATTTCAAGTAAAAATAAGTGGGTCATACATACATATAGTGTGTTATGTGCATAGACATATGAGCACTTTCTCTTCTACCATGTCCAGAGGTTTACTAAAAGGCACAGTGGGAAATCTGTTAATTACTCTGCATTTAATACAGTGCAACAAGAGACGATATAAAAGACTATACATTAGGCCACAATGCAATAACTGTATGTAATAAATTTAAAGAATAAAGCCATAACAACAACCATTATAATATGATAACTTTGTAATACATTTGTAATAAAATAAAAATAAATAAAATAAATTATACATAAATACACCCATATGGAGTGCAGAATTAGTCACAATGAAATACAATGGTGGAAAAAAAAAAAAGTTTTTGCAGACCCCATGCATTTCTGACATACTCCATTAAGAATCACTCTTAAGTCGTTGAACTCTGCAAGTATTGTTCCAACCTCCAGTCCCACATGCTCCCTTCTGCACGTGCTCAGTTGCATCAAGGTCAAAACTGGATGTTTCAGCAAGATAATGAAACACATCCATGACATGACATATTGAAACTGTCAAGAAACTGTTTCTTGTTTACAATAAACAAGATAAAAAATTATGCATTTGCTTGTGTCTGTCTAATGCAGCCACACCTTTTAAAGCAACTACAAAAAGATTTTTGTGCAAAAATGTTATGATTATATTTGAGATTGTGTAAAATTTTAAGGGTGTCTGAAAACTTGTTACCACTTCTGTGTATAAACAAGATATTTTTTTATTAGCATTTTTATTTATTTATTTATTTATTTTATTTTACTTAATACAGATAACTGCATCATTTTGTATAAATGTTTTTTTTATTTTTGAGTTTTTGTTAACTACATAAGCAACTTAAGCAGTGGGTGTCCTGTAACTGCAGATACCGTCATGGATTATTTGAAACACTAAAGTGACTCTGAAACTGTCAGAAGATGCAAAGATATTTAGACTAAAGATGCAACATCTCAGCCTTTAGGTGAAAATACATCCCAGCCTTGGGGTCTTTGAGGGCATACCAGAGTCGGTTCTTTGTGAATGGAGTCCTATGAGAGGAGTAGGTCAGTTCACAGAATAAATAACTATTCTGGGACAAGTGTTGGTTCCATAACAATCAGACGACTTAAGTGAGGACCTGTAACATCTTCTCCATAGATTAGAAAATGGCAACAGCACCTGAAAAGTTCTAACATTAAGTAATTCATCATTGTAACCAAATAATTGAGCAATCACACATGTATTTTTTATATGTCTTTTCTTTTTAATAGCATTAAACCCAAAGTAAAAATCACCAGATTTACTAAACATGTCACTAATCTCTCCCATCACCGCTAAAATAAATGTGTTCAACCAGAATATGAACTGTTGTGAACATTAAAGGATTTTACAACATCAGGGAACTGATGTACAATTAGAATTATATTTTCATCCACTGTGAGACAGGCTAAATTGGAGTCTTTGGTCTTTATGTATCTTTGGTGTATGTCCTCAACAGAGCGCCTCATACTTCCTGAAAAGATATTCTTTGAGGACAGAGTGTAATTTTAGTTATCACATCAAATGTAAAAGTAGTGGCTACATTGGAAAAAGGAATATCTCTAATTTTACACTTTTTAAGAAACATTATCATGCTTGTCTGAATTCCTCAACCCACTTCACTAATACTGTGTGCTCTACAAACACACAACTGAACAATTCAGTTAATCTATGGCGCCACATGGATTTCACTCCTCAGAACAAGTTGTACTTCAGCTTAAGTGGCTCCTGCTACTTTAACCATACCATAAGATGCATTTGTGTCATGCAATCTCGCTTAACATAATATACCTGAAGCACTGTGGAATACAATATGTGTATTTCTTCAAGGGTTTCACAGTTTCCTATTGAACTGCAAAATAAATGGGGGGGAAAAAACACCTATAGTGCACTACATAGTGTAATGCCAAACAAATACAGTAGGTTTGACAGTCTGCTCATGCTTCATGACAAGTCTCTGATAAGTTTTGTGTAATATATTCATAGCAGAACAAAGAGCATGCAGACACTTGATTTCCAGTTCAGTAAAGAAGACCAAACAACATCAGTCTATCACTGCGCTGTAGTGCCTAATGTTGATCCATCTGACTTTTGCATGGATGAATTTTACATTCTCATTTGTTCTGACATTGTAAATATATTATCCTTAAGGTTATATAGTAACCTGCATATGACGTGGTTGCAAATGTTTGGTTTGATTCCTGTGTGGAGCATTTGCTGCATGTTATCTCCTGTCTGTTTTATGTAAAAAAGACAAGCAGGTAAATAAATGCTGGATATTTTGGTCAGTCTGTGTATATAATATTGTAGATGAATGTGGTAAATGACGGTAATTGTGATTGTGTTCGTGTGTTGCTTTTTTCGCTCATTCATGACTTAGTACCAGTGGAAAAACACCCATAAGTATGTCTATATTTGGCCTTTAAATGTGCACCTTTCAATATGGATATAATCAGTTTGTATAGATGGTAACAAGGCTACACAATTTCAAGTATATACTGGAGTTTGAGTAGATTTCCATCTACATTTTTTGGGGGGGTTTTAAACTGAAAGTGAACTGTTCCGAACAAAGTATCTAAATGTCTCCAGAATATGCCGTGGTTGTACAGAATTTTGTAGCTGGTGAACACTGACCGGGAGGGGAATCCATGAATTTTTGAAGCAGCAGTGACTGAATACATTTTGTATCAAAGCCCAGCAAAAGTAAACAGAGTTTAGGTCATATAGTTCACTGATACTGTGAATGTGTGAAGAGTTTTGAAAAAGTCTGCATAGTGTTGAAACAAGTGTTTAAATGGAAATGAAAAAAGTGACATGTTTTCATGAATTTTTTGTCATTTTTCACTGACATCATACCTCCATGCACCAATGCCACACATTGAATCTCATTCTGTGTTCCTTAAACGGACATTTGTAAATGTTGTCTTGTTTTATGAAGAGATGTTCTGCTTCCATAAATCTGAAGAACAGCACAAACCATAAAGACAAATATATAAAATACAAAGTGACACCATGTAATATACACTATAGTGCACTGTGGCCCTGAAGTTTCAGAAACATTCCTGTTTTTACCCCTTTTCAGTCACATTAGTAATCACCTTTGACCAAGTACAATAACTACATAGAGTCTCATCTACTCTTTATCTACCAAGAATGAATCACATTGTCACAATCATTTCATAAGAAGTAAAAATATTTTATTATAAAGTGTAACTGGGACTCAGTATGTAATCATTATACCTGGTCAAAGGTGATTACTGATGTGTATAAATAGGAATCAAAAGAGGAATGTGTCTGAAAACAAAATTATTCCAACTTTATGGGCAACAGTGTTTTTGCAGCTCCAAAGAATAAACAATTCCACTCTTAAATAGTATACTGTACAACACAGGAGAGGAATTTTCCCAAGTATTTTTGCACAAAACGAATTTGCAGTATGAACTGACCACACCTGAATAGCTGGACTCATTCAGTGTGATGCAGAATCTCCACAACACAGTTACTTTCCATACAATTTTCTCATGAGATCACACTTAAAAGCCGCACAAGTCTGTTTATTGCTAAAATGATGAATTTATAAACGTAGAAGTATCACACAGACTCCAAATAATGTTTTGTATTTTATTTTGTTTCATGATTTTAACCCGACCATTACCAATTTGAATTCATTTTACTTACAGCAGTATAGGAAAAGTATTTCAGTTTTGCTTTTTTTTTTATTGTTGTTTTTTTTGTCTGCTAAGATGACACAGTGAACTTTTTGCCCTCTCATAACCCCACAAGTAGTAGGAGGTAGTATTTTATATATCATTATGTTGTCTTCATAGGGACCTAAATGAACCTAAATAATATACTTAAATATATGAAGCAATGCTTATATTGTTAATCGATAGCCTTAAAAATTGCCGCAACTTAAGATTTTACAAGCAGTGGTAAACACTACAACAAGAAGCAAAGGATAAAATGCAAATGAAGGCTGAGAGATGGTGGTTAAAGGAAGAGTGACAGGGGAATAAGAATAGCGTGACCTTTTAGCTTTAGCTAATACCTGCGGGCCGTGTGCAGACCACGGCATTTGAGTTTTCCAAAACACGACGGAGTTTGACTCTTATTAGTATGTTTGCTGGCTTCTTAGACACCGCATGAGGGAATGTAAAAGGAAAAACACACCTCTTTGGGTAAATAAAAAGGGAAAACCAGAATAAAGCTCCCAGTGAGGTTCTTAAAAGCACTTTCTTGTTATGAGCAAAGACACAAATGCACACAGCAGGGCACAGCTGATATGACCACTCAAAGACTTTGCTGCATGGAGCCTTTTAATTAAAATTCTTTTAATTAAATTGTCCTTGGCAGTCATGCTGCCATATCATTGTTTGCCGCTGCTGTGTATCTCCCCTGCCTGTCATATTTGAATATTACAGATGAACAATGGTACAAATAATTTGAATTGTCTTTTTTTAGATGCCATAAAGAAATCCCTTTTTCTAATTTCATAATACTTTTATGTGGAACTTTTTCAAATTTTTTGTATATTAAGCACTTGATTGAATATAACCCAGTGATAAGGGTGTGATATCCAAAACCTGGACAACAGACACAGATTCTTTGTTTCTATAAAATATTGAGCAAAATTGAGGCAAACTTCATTTGAGCGTTTATTTTTAGAACCACTTAATACTCAGAATGGCCGTAGTGATGCTGAGCCTATTCCAGTAATAATAATGATAGTAAGATTATGTATTTTCCATGGATGAAACAGAAGGATAATTTGTTGAAACATTTTAGCATTGGAAATATCTGCTCCAACGCAGTTTATGGAAATACACATAAATCACATTTTCTTTTTATTACTTCTCAAAAGTTTATATCAAATTCACTTGATACTTATTGTCTCCTCACTCAAAATGTAACACAAATGTATTCAGCCAAAAGAACACTGTATATTAGCCATTAAATGCTTCTTGTGTACTTTTTAATTAGAGCTATATGTAATGTAGCTGTAACAGAACCACTGGCCACGATCATTCATGTCAAACCGGATTGTAAAAATACACAAGCTTGACATTTTACAGAAACGCTGTTACGTTCAAACTTTATTCATCAAAAAGGAAAACAAATCACATCACGGTCAGTCACTGTTACCGCAGTAAGTGGTTGCACTGTTGAAACTGTTAGCTTCTGCACTAATATACTGTACTATACAAACATACAAACAAAAACACAAATGTATCAGAGTGCAGGTAGATTTCAGATTGATTGGTTAAAAACAGAAGAAATGCATATGGATCCCTTATCTATCATCATAACAGACTTCTATTGCTTCTGTATATGTTACATATTATATACTATATTCCTCAAGTCTGTTAAATATACTGTACGCTTGCACAGACATAAAGTTTGACGCTCCTGTTCTGTTCCTATTATACTTTTCCTCCCCTCAGAACCAGTTTGGTTACCAGGACCCCAGTTTCAGCATGGAGGACATGCTCGCCACTCTCCCCAGAGTAGTGTCTGCTCCCCCTGTGACTGCCAACTGCATGCCCCCTCAGGACCTGGCCTCGGGAGGACCGATGGTTGGTGGGTTCAGCCGTGGAAGTCAGGAGGATCCTCGCTGCAATGGCACCCTAAGGAAGCAGGCCTCCCCAAGGGCGAGCACCCTAACACCCGGCTCGGCTCTCGGCGCAGGACAAGGTAAAGAAGACTGAGTGGAGGAATATACTGCATCTCACTTAAGAGCTCTAGAACTGAGGTATCAGATCAGTTTGGGTGTAAAATTTAAGTTTTGACACTGTGAAGGTAGAACTTCTTCAGATGTGTCACTCTAAATCTTTTCAGAAGTGATGATTTACAGAAGATTCAGTATATATTCTGGCAAATGAATGATGGTGACTATGCCATAAAGATTCAAAGGATTCCAAAGTGGATTCATTCAGTATTAGAAAGATGAAGTTAAACTTTTAACAACACATTACTTACAGAAACTTTAATATATATTTTGTAAAATGATTCGTACATATATATTCCAAGTTTATTTTCCAGTTTTATTTATATAGTAAATTGCATTCATTCATTTGATAGCCTGGAGTTATCACATACACAGAACCATTTTCCTCAACTGTCTGACTAAAAATGTGGTAAGTATGGAAAAAAAAAAAATGGGGGATGAAAAAGTAGCAGGAATAAACAAATTAAACTTACCAAGAGTCTAAACACACCTAATGCTATTAGCAATTCAGCAGCTGAGGATGAACGGCAATGCATTCCTTTTCAATTTGAGAGACTGAAAGCTGTGAAGCAATTTCAGCTTTAAGAGATGTTCTTGGTGCAATATAAGTGCAAGTCAGTTGGAATAAATTTCTACTACACAGAAAGGCATTTCTGTCTCATCTTCTGATTTGTTTAAATTGGACCAAAAGTGAATCAAGTTAAGCTTTATAAATAAATAGGGATGTACCTTTGCTTTTATATGTGAGTGGTTAACACAGTCAGAAGTACAGTAATGTGTTCAAGGTACTGCATACATGCATCATACAGATCTCTGGCATAATTCACACTCAAACAGTGATCTCTAGTCATCTATTTAAAGCCACTTAAAAGGTAGGTTAACCCACATGATAGAATGACATTGTTACACTAGCATGTGCTCAACAGGTCTGAGACTGAATATTTGTCTGCAGAAATCACATTGAAATACTGCCCATTCGTAGGGACACAGAACTCTCTAAGTCTTCTGTTCTTTCTTTTCTTTCAACTACCAAAGGTGGCGGAGAGGACAGTAGTTCTCAGCGCTACAGTGCTGATCCTACTGGTCTTTTGGGGGAGCGAGGAGCAAAGGCAGATAAGGACCAGGAAGGATACCTGACTGCCCTGAGAGACAAGAAAAACTCAGGTTATACAAGTATTTTAACACTATTGCATGTGCACAGAAGAGTAGTGGTTATTTTCAGAAGGACAACAGTACTATAGTGTCTTCTTGTATAATATCCAAAGATAAAGACTACTGAACAGCAGGCTTTGTTTTGTTTAAAGAAGCTCTATGTAGTATTTCTACTTTAAAATATTCTAGTTTGACCTGAGCGTATCAGAGTGTTCAGAATAAAGAGACTTGAAGTGAATTGAATTGTATAGATTTGAATTCAGACAGATTTATGTGACCACTAGAGGGAGTTGTGAGTCACTCTACTGGGGAGGAAAATGAACACCATAGGTTATTTGACCCAAGTGTCAGAAAATGATGAGATGGGATGAGAACCATGAAGAAGCAACCTTCACAGTCAAGTGAAAAAGTGCAAAAACTAGAAGCACTGTTGTTGTTTTCTCCATTGGACACAGCTCTGAATGAAAAGAATGGAGTTCGATACTGTTTCTTCTGCATGGATGAGTTTGATCATGAGGTTTATGAACTATAAAGTTAATATGTGATGTCATTATACTTCCTTAGTTGGCTGATTGTTGATCCACATTTCTTAACTAATCAACCACCGTCCTCCTTTTCATTTCACAGACTATCTCAACCCAGTAGAGGAAAACCCTTTCGTCACACGTCGAAGAAACGGCGATGCCCACGCAGTAATTGACGGAGCCGGTTGCCACACTCTGCACATGGTTGCAGGAGCTGCTGTTCCCAAGAGCCAGTCCGCTGTCGGGGATGACGAGTATGTCAACGAGCCACTGTATCTGAATACCTTTCTTAACCCCGTGGACAAGAATGGATTGGCCGGGGCAGTCTCTCTTGCTGGCTCTGGGTCTTCTGCTGCTCAGTCAGTATCTCAGACAGTCAACCCATCAACGTCCAGTCACACGGTCTCCTCCGCTGGATATGTGGTTGCCCCTGGCCACCTCTCCCACCCATCGTATCCATCACACACCCTGCATCCGGGGCATTCAGGACATGCTCTGCACTCAGGCATCACCAGCAGCACCATCATGTTTGATAAAAAAGGCAAGAAAGCCACTTTTGACAATCCTGAATACTGGCAGCACAGTCTCCCCCCGAAGACCTCAATGCACAACCCCGAGTACCTGCAGGACTGCAGCACACGATTCTTCTACCGACAGAATGGACGCATTCGCCCTGCCGTGGCTGAAAACCAGGAATACCTGTCCGAGGCTGCTATGAAAGCTGGCAATGTATTGCCTCCACCTCCATACAGACAGAGGAACACTGTGGTGTAGTGACCTACCTGTAGTACAATGGAGGGATGAATGGAGGGGCACGGGTGGAGATGAATGGATCCTGAACTGTCCGCTCATTTCCATGCAGTATTTCTATACTTGGGTTTTCCCTGCCCCCTCACTGAACACTTCTCTTTGTCATGTCTGATTGCAAGATGTTTATTCTAATTCTAAGGGTCTGCCTTTTGTTGACAAGATTACAATAACCATTACTGACAGCCTCACTTGACACCCAGACTTTAACTCTTTCTTAATTCCATCCTTGACTCCTAGGATGAATAGACACATCTGTAAGAGGTTCTATCCCGGAACAAACTGTCCCGCTATCGTTACCACCAGTAGGACACAAAGACAACACAATCAAAAAGATTAGAGTTTTGAAAGAAGGGAAAGTAGAAATTAACCGAGGTGAGGCCAAAGAAGATTATTACCACGATGTATTACCATGACCATACAAAAACTGAGATCGCTTTTCATTTTACGCCCATGAATTATGCTTCACCTTGTCTTTTTAACACATTTTCACATGACACATGCGTCTGGACTTGTATCGTGACTTATCAGCAAACCTGCAGTCAGGCTTAAAAGGCCAGATGTGGTTTGCATGCTCATACGCACATGCTCCTTTGACTTGTACATGTTTTTGTGCCAGTAATGGTCTTCAAGCATTTATCACAGAGAGCACATATCATGCTTGAGACGTGTTAACATGCCTGCAGCCCTGACACAATAATAACCATCCATTAATTTGCAAGTAAATACACACACTGATAGATAAGGCTGCTGCTCTGTGAAATATATTCTGAAGGAGAAACCCAATTGACCTTGCGCTGGAAGACAGGGTGTGTGGATGATGGCATGTCAGTGGTGCAGCGCTGAGAAAGGGTCAACAGGAAAGTAAATGTCACCACACTTTTATGGAAAGCTGTGATGTCTCCGCGCCGTTCAGATCCTGGTGGAAAGCATTCAATATAATATTGGCATGGCTAGTTTGGGATTGAAAAGGTTGATTTTTTCAGAAGACAAGCCTTCGACTCCTACATTCCTACACCTTCTGTTACCCATGCCATCACAGGAGCCGGCAACAGCCCTTAAGTTCATAAGCATGATGACTGGCATATGAAGCAGGCACGGAATGAAACTTATGAACAGAATGCGAGGAAAATGTGACATGGACCAGAGGGGGAGGGGGTTGTTACCTCTGCCATGCAATCAAGCCTGTATGCCGGTTTGTTACTGTCAGCAGGATTACACAAAAACTACTTGTTGGAAGGGTAGGACATGGCCAAGGACAAGCCCATTATATTTTGGAGCAGATTCATAAAGAGGAGCAGAGCCTGATTTTTGTTTCACTTCTCTGAACATTTCCAGATAGGGTGTTGATTGAAATACAGGACTGCAGGGCCTTGGCAGAGATAGGCATTCTCAGAGTGCCCTTTTAATTTGTTTTGTTTGTTTAAGCATCAGGGATCTCTTTCTTTCTTTCTTTCTTTTTTTTTTTTTTAACTTTGTCACATTGTCTTACACTGGACCTAATAATGAAGAGCAGGATAAACAGCACAGACACCCAGCCAAGAAAGAGCACTGTGGAAATGGTAAAGAGGCAAACCCTACAGAGCTGTAAATAAGCCAATTACATGTCATTACCAGACAAATACAATCCTGTATAAGGGCTCTGTGGACCAAGCTGTTTCTGGAAAGATATTGAAGTACATCATAAAAACAGGATTAAAAAAAAAAAAGGGGGAATTTTCCACTTATTAACTGGACATGAGTGCAGGGCTGTGCTGTGTTTGTAAAGGTTAGGGTTGGTTCAGGAGAACAGACTGTCAGAACTGTCAAAGAAGGCCTCCTCCACATTTTTATCATGGAACATTACAATAAAGCAGGACACTTTTCCTTTGTATGGGTGTCTCACACTAATGGTGCAATGCTACCACTGAATCCACTGAAAGTTAGCTTTCTGTACAATACTGCCAGATGCCACAGTAAACTCTGCTTCTGATGGAGACTACAAGCATCTGTCCTTGAATGACTGTAAAGCCTATTTAGGCAGGAGCTGATAATTTAATAGCACTTAATGCTCTGGCACAGCCAAATGACTTTGCTGTTATTCTCGCTCTAAGCAGCAATTCATTTTTTTCTCATCATAGCACAACATTAATTTACAGTGAGACAATACTGAACCTCAAGTCATCTGTTTTACGAAGCACTTGACCAAAAGTGGAGTATGTCCACAAGTAAAATAATGAATACCACAATAGTAGTATGTGGGGATGGGCGATATGATGATACACTTGTCATTATCACCTATATTGTATTACTTTAGTCATCCCTGTTAAAGCAACTGCAATACATATAATTTTTGATGAAGTAATTTGTTTTACTGATTTTTTTTTTTATGTTGCCAAATGTTAAGTAGAGGTATTTCCTGACTTTATTATTTTAGTATAGGCCAAACATCTGAAATACTGGACATTTATGAAACAAATACTATAGCCTATTTTTATTAAAGTTACCCACTGTCTTAAATTCCTACTCAAATCATACATATTTTACACAGGCCTCAGTTACAGTAAGATCAGGGGTTATTATTATTATTATTATTATTATCTTTCTAATCTTTAAATTGTTCTCTGTGAAAGCTATGCTATACTATTTTCACTGTAAAATACTGAGATGCCCCTATTACCTAAACTAGATATAACTTTTCTTTAATCTTGAATCTTTTCTCAATTGAATTTTCAGCAAATTTCCTATATCACTATAAATAGTGATTTGCAATATAAATCTAAATATGCAATGCTAAAATTTTTATCTATATCTCTCTACCCCGATAAGAGGTGATAATACGAACGTTGGAGACCGACTAATGCCTGTGCACGTCTCACTGCTATCATAACTACACCATTCAACAACCATTGCTAGACAACTTTGTGCCTCCACACTGAAAATACCACACAGAGAGGAGATTCAGACAAGCAGTGCTGATGATTTACTGTCCAAAAAAGCAGATGTTATCTTGGTGCATTGCTTTCTCCCCCTCTCAGGTTTTATGGGAAATAATTATCATCCACTTGAGCCCCAGCTGAGGCACAAGTTGCCACAGTATAAAGGGACATCAAAGCTATTGAAATAAAAGTATAATGGAAGACAGATTAGTGCAATGAAACCACAGTAAATGCACCACTGCAATGTGCAATTCAACAGAAATGTGAATTTTATTAGAGGGGGAGTCGGGGTCATATAGTCCGTCTTGGTGCTTGTGCTGTGTCACTGGGCGTTGCTCTGCTATTAACTTGCTTGATCTGCAATGCTCCTCCACACTTTGCGAGATCTTAAATGATCTGCTGATTTTAAGTTTCCCTAGTGTGAGGTTGCTGTATATACACACTTTCTGTGGGTAAATGTGAGAAGCGAAAGTGTCCTTTCTATGTTTTTACAGTTAAAAAGTCTCTTATGTAAGTCTATTCTTACCATCACCTGTAAGGTATTCCTAGTAGAAGTGCTCGTAGACTACTCTATGGCCGCGTGTTGAAGTGCAATGACAGCAGTGAAGAGTCGCCAAAAGGCTCCGTAATGGATCTCTATGGAAAAATAAAGCCAATCTTCTAGAGGAGAAAACCTGCCGGCACTCTCAGCCAGCAAGCATCACAAGGGGCTTTTAGCTTTTTGAATGCTAATTCATCCACTTTCCCTTGTTGTTCTGTGGGGAAATCATGTTACCCGACATCTTACCCAGTGCACCAGCTGAGAAACCCTGAGCGACAGGCAGTAGGTTTTAATCCTGCAGTGTGGTTAAAACTAAGGTATTAGCATTCCACAAATGTTACCAGACCAATGCATCAATGCTACAAAAGCTTGCAGGGGAAAATGTGCAAGTGCACTGTAACTGGCAAAGGAGACCAGACCTGATTGCTGTTCTTTCTTTCTCCTCAGAGGTGACTGTGGAATTGTATGTAGCAAACACTGTTCTGCAGCTGAAGCAGCTAAACCTGAAAAGCTATGTGAGTGAGGATCGAATACCAAAACAGTCCTGAAAGGAAAAAAATACTTTGGTCAAATGTCATAAAGATTCTTAGTTTTATGCGAGAAGATATTATGTTCTTTATTAACGTACGCCTCATAGGTACATCGACTATTTAAAGGAGCACAATAACTCCCTCTTTACACTGACTGCTCACTCAGTAAATCGGCCTTATCATAACACCTGTATTTATTTTGTTTGTCTGCCTTCGTTTCAGGAGTTTTATGTATTTTAAGGAGATGTTATCACGAGTATTGTAAATGGTGTGTAAAGTTTTATTTCTGCTGTTGTTTTTTGCTCTTCAGGGTCTCTTCGTGGCACCAGACAGTGTTTTGATATGCAGTGTGAAAAATTCATTATCTTATCTGTTTTATGTCTCATTAATGTTACAGAAAATTGTCACTGCCTCCCAATTCAGGGGCTAACAAAAAGGCCTGTGCAAAAATAAGTATTGGGTTAAACTATCTTATTTCAAGTAAATTATTCTTAAAATAAGAAAATATCATCAAAGGATTATAGAATGACTAAATTCTTATTTTAAGCAGAATATACTTGTTTCAAGTCCTCATAGTAAGATTTTTTTAAATCTGTGGTATTTAAAAATCTATGGTATATATATATATATATATATTATATATACACACACAGTATATACACACATACACACACACATATATATGGTTGTATGAAGATGTAATCACTCTCTCTCTCTCTCTCTCTCTCTCTCTCTATATATATATATATATAGATAGATAGATAGATATGCAAAACTGCATAAAACCAGTAAAAATTTCTTGAGGCCAAACAGTTCCTGTGTTCTCCATACTCATCCCCCAACAATGCAACCTGTTTTGTTATACATGTAGCATAAAATTAGTTATAGTATCTAAGTGGGGTAGCTAAAGATGAAAATTCTTGGAACAAGTAAAAAGATTAAGTCTCAATAAGTAGATAAATCTTAAAAATGATCTTTCAAGATAAATATTTCAAATTGAAGTCAGTTTATCTAAGTCAGATATTCCTTTTCTGCAGTGTGGATCTGTCTGAGGATGTAGTCCACATAGGGAGCACCTCAACAGGACTTATGTAGATGTGTGTTTGTACTGTGCAGATATCTCTATAAATATGACTTATCTGTAACATCTCCACTACAGGACTCATGCCTTAAGTATTATTAGTCTCTGGATTTTGTCATGATCTGGTACATGTGTTGTTGTTTACCAGAAAAAGGTCACTTTAAGCAGGAAAATCTCTGGGAAACGTGCCAGTCGCATGACATTTCACAGCTTTTATGAGTTGAGTAGTCCTCAACTAGGTTAAAACTAAGTGGTTGTGTGATATTATGGTTTGTGATGATATACCAGTTGGGTTTCTTAAATTTAAGCAAAAGACGGTTTCATTTTACAGCCATGTTTCATTTATGGGAGCCTTGAAATGGGACAGGCCTTTCCAGTCCCCTTTTGATGTACAGTATCTGGCCTATAAATCTGGCCTTCAGAGGGTCCAGCAGCTGAATTGGGACACAGTGACTTTATTTATAGTGTGTGATCTGTTTCTCTCTGCTATGATTTGACTAGTCACACCATGAGGATATTTTCTATACACATCAGTAATAAGTCTACCTGGTCTTAAACGGTCTTACTGTACAGAATGAACACGTTACAGAAGGTACACACACAGACAATAAATCATCAGCAAACACATTTTCTAGAGGGAACAAACCAGCTAACAAACAGTATTTACCTTACTGCATACTCTGCCATTGTAAAAGAGTCACATTGTGCATTGCTGTCATATTTTTACACTTTTTCATATGTGTATACTCTACGATGCCATGATCAATGGGGTAGATGGTTGAGTAAGCACAGTTTACAATGTATTGAAATGATGGTAAAACTGGAATCGACTATCTTTTAGCCAAACTACATAGAAATTCAGATAATGGCTCGGCTGTTTTACCATTGTTAAGTAATAAAAATAAAACTAAATAAAAATTGGATAGTATTTTTATAGGTAGGTAAAAGATGGCCAGGTGCATCTGTAAATAGGACAATGATGCTTCTTTTTCCAGCTGATTTTTTTCTTTTTTTGTTTTGTTTTGTTTTTCTTCGCATCATTACGTTTTTAGTGTTCTACTGTATCTTGATTTTATTCTTTGGGGAATAACTTTTCTGTATGTATATAAATATATATACAGTAAATATATATATATTCTGTAAATGTAATTTGAAAAGTGAACTCTGACTTTAAAACGCTCGCAGGGTCTCTTGTCACCCCACCCCATTATTTCCTCCCCTGTGGTTGTGTGGTTGTGTTTTCAAGCCAACTTGGTGGATTTTGTATTTTCCATTTTGCCCTCCCCCCCAGCTATTGCTCAATTTGTAGGAGTGTTTTATTTTCCGTTCCCTCTTCACTCTTCTCTCAATATTAGTCACCTCTTGAGATTTTTTTTAAAAGATTTTGTACACACTTAAAATGCTGTTGCAATACTAACATATTTTCAATATTTGTCCCTTTTTCTCTTTACTTAAACAATTCTATTAATCCAACAGTGTCACTTTACGCCCTGGATTCGAGGACCTACACTACTTTTCCTTGAGTGTTTTCATTTCTGTTTGCACTGAGCTCAGTCATTGTTTACTTGCAGATGATATTAAACTCGTCATCCATTTGGGGCAATACTGATTGAATGGTGTAGCAATATCATGTCAAAAAAACATGAGTGATTTAATGATGTTCACCAAATGGAAGGCAATTTTGCATAGGCTGTAAGACCATTAAATCACTCATTAGTTTAACAAGTAAGTCAGAAGGTACTTTTATGGTGTCATTGGGACTTCAATGTTCATTTTGTCAAAAAATATTAGTTTTTCAGTAAGATTACATCTCCATATCATTGGGCTTTTGGACCATTTGTAACTGTTGTTGAATAGTTGACATGTGGAATGGCACCAAAATCACCAGTGTGGACTGTACATAATAATTCATGGTGCACATGCTGTTAATCTTCATCTGTAAGGATTATTTTTTCCACACCTAACTGTACAAAAATTGCTTAAAAGCAGCAGTAACCCAGCAAAGAAGTTCAGTTGAAAAGTCAAATGGTTGGATAATTGATATGAACTCATACAACCTGTTAGGTGAGACAGAATTGAGGAAGTCACAGCGATGGATTTTATACTGTTAATCTTAAGTTACAATTTCCAGACAATAGCATAACTAATATCAACTTTGGACTACTGAAATGTTTTTCACAATTTTTGTAACAATGCTTATCACACACAGAATAGTAAAGGATTATTTTAACCATACAGTACCACTTGTGTGAGACTGATTTTGGTGGCAATCCTGTCATTATAAAACATCCAGCATTCGCATATAGCCTACTGTATATCTGGTAAAGTGGTAAATTTTATAAGTTCCCCAAAAGTCATTGTATCTGTTTAAAAGTATGTTGACATTTGGAAGAAAATATATTCTGTCAGAAAATGATTGCAGATTCTCTGTACTGACTTATCAGAATGATTTAGAATTAAGTTTTATAGACCATAATACCATGTCCCATGTGACCAGATTTCACTGGTACAATGACACATTTCCCAAGCTAGAACACTGAAATACGTATTCCCTCTGTTTTGTTACATGAATCTGTCAAAACTATATTTTTAATTCAATATGAATAAAGATCAGTCAATATTGGTGGGTCTGATTTTTGAGATCTTTGCCTTGAGAAGTTTTTACGCCGTGTGATTTCAGGGTGTCCCCGGATGAAAGATGTGAAAACTCATCAGTAACCGTGAGTAAGGTACTGGCTGGTATTATTATTGTATTTATTGTATTTGTACAATAATTTTGGTCTATGTTTGATGCACGATTAGTGACATGAAATGCCAAATGTCTAATAACTGGATCTCTTTATCACATTTAGTATTAGAGGTTGTATTCTGCCTGGTCTCTTGAAGCTGTAATACCTCTGACAGCTGCTGTGATTTGGCTCCAAAACACTGTGACTCTAATTGTGTAACACTGAACTTCTCTTTAAAAATACTAAGTCAGTGTTTTTCCCCAGGACTCATTTCAGCCTCATCCATTTTATGTGGGACCTCTATTAACTGACCCAGTGGTCCGTCTTTAAATGTTTCTGTTAATAAGATTTCAGAGCACATGGAACATTCTGATTTCTTTGACTGACAGGACTGTGCGACAGCTAGCTCACCTGCCCAGTCCGACTTTCGGAGATTCGGTTTATTTAATGTAATTTTTTTTTCCTGACAAGACAGCTCAATTATAGTAATGATTAATAGACTCCAATAGCAAGACGGTAAAATGACTTTGTTTTGTAATGCTTGGTAAAGTTTACCATTTCACAGTTAGTGAGCATTAGCTCCTGTAGCTCCACCCATTTTGTCCAAATATGGTCACTCGTGGCTCTAAAAAACCAACATGGTGATACCCAAATCACAAACTCCTGGCTTCAAAATGGCAGATCAGAAACCATGTCACGGTTTCCGCCATCATGTAATTATATAGTCATGTTTTGCTTCTTTATAGGGGCAATAGTGTGCAACACCACATACTGTTGGCAGAAAAATGTAGTCATTTAATGTCAAAAAACAACGCAAACGTCTCATTATTACGCAAGTATGCACGTCTTACATGTTCAGCCTTTAATGTTTAATGTTAGTGCTGAGTTGGGCTTACAACCGCTGTATCATCATTCTTTGTCCTCAACCAGTTGCCAACTAGCAACAGCGGGAAGAGCCAAAATGAAAAATTGTCTGTGCTGCAAATATAAATCATTCAGTCTTTCTTTTTGATTGTGATCAGCTTTATGGAGGCCATCTGTCTTTATGCCCCCAGTACTCCTGATACTTTTCAACCCTTATAAGCAGTGTTGAGGGCCCTTTACACATCCTTACTTCAAATGTCAGCCCTTTGTCAAGGAGTTCAGCGAGGCACATGGGAGTGTTTGTAGCCTGTAGTCACAGCATGATATCTTCATTTTGTCCAGGAGAGGCCAGAGCGCAGTCATTTCTCACTATTCAGAGGATTTTCCCCTTAGGTAAAAGAGAGCAGAGGGTCTCACTGCTGCTGCACCCCCACCGTGGCCACCCCCTGCTTTTCAGCCCTTTCTTATGTTCGCATTAAAAGCCACTCACTCACACACCAACTTGTAGGAATCACACTGGAGCTCCAATAATAAAGTGTCATTACTTCTGACACTAGCTTGTGTATGATAGATGCATCTTGTTCTGTGCTGATGACATTTTATGGCATTATCATAGGAAATTCAATAAAGAGATCAGCATCCTGAAGCCTTTGCCCCATGCAAAGTCAAATCACTTGCCTTAAGATGGTAATAGAGTGTGATCGAATTAATCTGTCACTGCCTCTCCTCTCATAGTCACACCGGCCCCCGTTTGACAAAGTGTATGGATTTTTACGTGATATGAGGGATGATCAGCGGTTGAATATAGATGATGTAAAATGTCTTGGGGGGAATCAATTGACTGACACCTCTCTGCAAATAAAAGGGAGGCTTTATTTGACAGTGCATCAATCTTTACCGCAACACCACTACAGCGCAGCAAAAACCGTCTTAATGTCCGCAGCACATGTGCAACTTTGCTGACGTAAACACTACAAAAGAAAGCGATTTAGTGTGTTAATTGGCTTTGGGCCAGAAATGCAGTTTTGCTTTCACCCACCAAGAAGTCATTTTCACAGTACGCCACTGTGGATCACCAGAGCAGCTGGCTGGCAGTTGTGAAGCTATTTCAGACAATCAGGTCTTATCACGTGACGCAATAATACTGTAATGTTTTAATTTAAAATGAAGGCAGAATGTAAAGCCAATGCCCCTAAACTTGTTTTGTGTGTTGTTTTTCCTCTTCGGGCATTGCTATCTCTTGTTCTCAGAGAGCCAGTGGTGAGGGCAGCTGCCTCTAAATCCCAGCATGTTGGCAGTCTCTGACTGAATGGACTGTACAAAGCCCACTAAGCAGTGTTACGATCCCCCTTGAAAGCTTTCATTATGGAACAGCATATTGGATTCTCTTCACAGGCTGTCTGTCTCTGGAGGCTACAATATCTCCAGGAATGCATGCACATACACAAGGCATCATACTGGATGCTTTGGAGAGAGCCTGGTGACAAATCCTGCCTGATTCTCAATGAATCTTGCTTCCTACGGTGCGGGCACAATTAATGCAGCCTGATACTGTTACTGGCAGTGTTACAGGACCTCCACAGTGAACACTCGGTCTATGGATCACCTCTTATGGACGCAGGTGCCTGACATGACATGCATTACAACAACAGTGCAGAATGAGTTGAAAGGTTAAAAAAAAAACACCTCTACTCAAATTAGGATGATCAGCTGAGAATTTCCTGACCTAAGGGACTGTTCAAGTCATATTTCTTGAACAGAAAAAAGTACAACAAAAGGTATAACAAAAAATAAGCAAATCACTCTCTAAATTTTAGATTTTCATTATAATGAGAATAATCTGCACCATACAAATAAACAAATTAGATTAACATGGGTATTTTGTAAAACATCCCTTACATTTGACACTCACTACATGCATCATTTTAGGTTTTCTGCTCAGAAACAATGACAGTGCACCATAGATTATTCACTGTTTCCCCTGTGTGATAATACCATATCTGAAACAATAACCAACACACACAAGTAATAATTGTAAAAAAAAATAAATAAAAATAATAATAATAATAATACAATTACACATTTAAAACTTGCCAGTTCTCACTATGTATGCTCAAAACATTCTTCTGTGGTATCTGATGTATTGTTGACTTGATCAACTCTATAAGTACTAGCCCAGCATGAGTATTGAATTGTGCTTTCTCATCTCCTATCTAAAGAGATATTTTGTAAAAGTTGAAGTTTGTGTGAGCAGAAGGAGAAATTTAGAAAAAAACACATTCATATTAGTTCTCACTAATCCTGAGACTGTTACGAGCTGAAAAAAAAACGCACAGGTGTTGTGTGTTCTGAAGTGTTTTTCAGTTGCTCATCATGGTCATTTTACATTCTCTTCTTCCCTGAAAACACACAGAAACAAAAAACACTGAATACTTGAGCAGTTTCATAATATAAATCAGACTACCTTGAGTCCATCTAAGTTTGGTGATTCATTGGCTGCAGTAGAATTTAATCTGTTATGTTATGAACGATGTAGTCGGCTTGCGCAAGCCACTTCATTTTGGCCACGTTCAAATATTGTCATTTCAAGCCTGGAAAGATCTGTCCAGCATTTTATTAAGTAGTGGTTGACAACACACACATTAAGATTAATAAGGCAATCTCATTTGGTCATTTGCATATTGCTTGTGAATTACAGCTCAGCTGATTACTGCTAAATACGAGCTGCTCAGCATTTAGTGTTTATCACTTGCTTTGTTAGGCAAGGCAATATTCACAGAGTGGCCTCTACTGCAACTACACTGCTGTTATAAATGAGAAAGTGGTCATTACAACTCATTTAGGCTTCCCTTCACTTCCAATTTGGAAAGATATGTTGTGATGACTGAATATATCATCGGGGAGAGAGTGCATCTCTTTATGTGTGTGTCAGCAGCTACAAAGTTCATGCCAACTTTGAAAAATAAATCCTATCTGCAGCCTAGATGTCTCCTCCTCCTTCCTCAAGCGGTTTGAGCTTTCATGAGACCAAACATTAACAGATGCAGGATATGAAATGTTCCGCACCTCCCCGGCAATGTCAGTAGAACATAAGCAGGTTGTACTTGCCATACATTTCTATTCATTTATTTTTTTTAAATTTTAGTCTTTGTTTTCATTAAAGTGATACTACACAAGAAAACATGTTTTTGAGCTGTAAAAATAATCTGGTATAACATCAGCAAATATGTAAAAATCTGTAGCCTAAAAAAACCAAAAACTTCCCAATTTATTTTATGATGTGACATCCATCCCTTCCTCATTAAACCACTGTCTTGATAGGTTCATTTGTGTGTTGGTTTGAATATAAAATCATGTATTAAAACACCGCAGTGACACAACAATTTATGCCTGCTACATACTCCGCAAGAACACAGAATTTTCTTCTCACTCCTGCATAAACAAAACGACGTAATCTCACAATTCTTGCAGCTTGTTCTCAACTCACCATCTGGCAGAAGTTTCTTTTCGCGCGATGTGCGAGAACTATTCCGCGATTGGTCAGGTATTCTAAGTGGGCGTGGTTAATATGGAAGAATACTTAACCTTCTCCTGAAGTCTGAAATGTTCTGGAATGAACGAACTTTGTTGTTGTTTTTACCACCTTAAGACAAGTACATTTTTCTGTTCTAGCATGTCTCTGTATGTAGCAACCATTAGGTTACAGGTTGCCTATTGTTGGGGAGCATTTATAGGTTTAACAGCATAATAGAGCTTTAATAAAGTGTGTATGAAGCTGAGAAGAAGCAGAAGAAAATAAATATTGTATTTTAGGCAAGCCTACATTATGTGGTAAAACCAGAATAAAAACGCAAACCTTTCAGGGACTCATGGTTCTGTATTACGACGGCGTATTAGGGCCACATAGGAAAAATAAAAACACTTGTCACTACGAGAATAAAGTCGTAATATTTTGAGAATAAAGTCGTAATATTACGACTACGACTTTATTCTTATAATATTATGACTTTATTCTCGAAATATTACAACTTTATTCTCATAGTGACAAATGTTTTTATTTTCTTATGTGGCCCTAATACGCCGTCGAACTGTATAACTGTCTTGTGATTCTCCTTTGTACGGATGTCCCTGAACTACTCCTGTCACGCCCACACCTGCACCTTCTCACACTAATCACCTCCGTCTCAGCCTCTTTCTGGCATTAGTTCAGGTTCATGTAGCGGATGGAGTTCGACTCAACGCCGGCCCACATCAACTGATTCTCTATATTGCATCTTTTTTTGGTTAATGTCATTCAGGGTGTCATATTTTTAAACAACTAACATTGCTACTTCAGCCTGCTGCCATTGTTGCCCTTTTGCAAACTTGGGTTCAGTCTGATATTTTCATGGAGGTTAAGCTGATGTCAATTACTGTTAATTATCAAGCTATAGAGTGACAGGATTTTTCTACCAGAGCCATGCCAGTGGATTTTAACTCACCATTCCTCCAACATGTAAGGTAAGAAACAGCTGCTCTTCATGCTTTAATCTTATATTGGTGGTGTTTGACATTTGTGCTGATTTACCTGCCTCTGCTTGGCTTTTACATGTCCTACTCTAACTAGTGTGTTGTTGCTACCTTGGGTATTCCTTGCATTTACTAGTGTGTTCAGTTTAGTTGAAGCTCATATGGGTGTGAAATATTGACATATATGGTGTTTTGGATTCTGGTTAAGGTCCAAGCTGCTGCTATGTGTAGCCTGTACATGGTGCTGCTGTGATATGTACTGTATATTCTGCTGCTGAAGGTATATGCTGCAGCTCTGACAGGTAGCCTTTACACTGCTGCTGCTCATAGATATGCATATGTTGTTTATCTAACTGCTTATGGGTTACATGTGGAGGAGGCCTTGATCCATGTGCAAATGAATGGAGGGGCCATTCATTCAAGCCTTGGTGCTAAGATGTAATGTTTCTCCCATCTCTGAGCAATCATTTAGTTTTATCTCCGAGAGAGCTTTGCTAGTTTTTAAGGAAAAGAGCAACATTATATTTTCTATGTTTCCTTTGGTGATACAGTTAACGAGACATAGTGGAAAGAAGAAAAAAAAAATAAGAGAAAATCAAGCAAAGAAACAGATAAACAAAGAAAAATAATGACAAAAAACAACAATGACAACATCATATTACAATGAAAATGATAATAAACATAAAGAGCAAGTAAACAATATGGATTGATTAAGGGCGATAGGGAAAGGGAAGGGGGGGACTGAATGAAAGTGGGGGGGTGAGAGAGAGCTAGTTATTGTAATAATGATGATAACAACAATACAACAATATATAGTAATAATGCTAATAGTCTTATTTGTTAGTATTACTGTGGCGGTGGCAGTGGTAGCTACAATAACAGTAAAATGGGTTGAATAATTACAGATTGATATTAATTTATATCAATTCGAGTTTATATTAATTAACTTAAATTAATATTTCTATGGGGGGGTTCACGTTCTTTTGAGCTACACTCAAGTAAATGGGTTTGCTGGTCTGAAGTACTCCAACATCAGTACTTGTGTTTTTGAGGTTGTTGATATAAATGCTGGAAGAATTTTTTTTAAAAATGGTTAAAAATATTTGGAATAACTTTAATTTTCCATTTTTTTTAAAAAACTACATTCGGGTGGTTAATCATGCGCAGGGTTAGTTTGACATGGGAACATTTTTGCTGATTATTTTAATTTGAGCAACATGACTTGTCCAGAAGTAATCTCTCACCCAGTGGATGCCTATGAAACTGAATATTACACTGGCTTTGAACACAAGTGAGTCAGATAGAAAAGGCAATAAGGCCTCATTTTATACTTTTATAGTGAGTTATATTATTTGAAAATGAATGGAATATGATGTCAAACAGCCTACTGGTTTGATGTCTAGTTGCAGACTAGGTTATAGCCATCAGTGAGCCTGTTTACATGACCATAAAAGTCAAATAATTGTAATAATCAGATATACATGCAGATTTGCACGCACTTAAGAAATGCGATAATCGAAAAACCCTGGTTTAGACGTCCATTGTTATTTTGGATAGTTTCCGATTTCTTTTGGAGTATGTACGTACATAGTGATGGTAGACTTAAACTTCCTTTTGTCTTCCGCTCACGTTTAACTAAGTTTTCTACAATTTTAATTGTGCTTACACATGTGCAGATGTAAAAGAACAAAATAAATCACATTAACCAGTATACATGGAGGACGAAATCGTAGTATTGAGGAAAAATCCAGGTGTGTTAATCCGATGTATCATAAACAGATAACTGTCAAATAAAGCGTATCAAATTATCCTGTTTACATGGCCACTTGAAAAATCTGACAACCCCAGAAATCGGATAATGATCGGAGTGTTGGTGTACATGTAAACAGGCTCAGTGACAGCTGATGTGTTCCCCTGCTCAGTTGGACCTGTTCTAGACAACTGTCTCCCACATGACTCTGTGGAAAGGATAACCAAGTGCTTTTTGTGCACAAATCCTTTAGAAAAGACGTGTTTGCTAGAATTCAGTGGAAATCACAATATGTTGCTGCACTGGTTCAGTGTGACATATTACTGCTACTGTCATCCGTGTGGTTTCAGTGTTCAGTTTTTTAGCAGCCACTGCTAACAGTTATTTTTGGAGAGTATGGAGGTGTACTTTATTTGGCATCAACCTCTTGCATGCACTTGGTAGTAACATCAGTCACATTGAGGAGTTTCAGTTTCGACCCTCTTCACTACGGGTCATCCGTCTATGCGTCCTAGCAGCCCATCACAGTAAAGTGGTTGACACCTGTTTCTTGTTCATCTAAGGCCAAGAGGATGTTAAGTTCTTCGGATGAAAGCTACTAACAGTCAAGGGTAATCACAACATTCTTCTTGCATTGGTTTAGTACAGAGTATTGCTGCCACTCTGTTATGGAGATTCATACTCTTACCTGCACATATCTTTCAGTTTTTACCGAGAGAATGTCAAAGTTCCATTTATTGGCTGACTGTAGACACCTAGTCGGCGACATTAATTCAGATGTTCAGTGCAGACCCTATGCACTATGGGTAATCTGCTTGTAAATGCTACACCTGGCACTGCACCAGAAGCTAAGTGCCCTGTAATCTCCTGGTTCATACCATAAATGTCATAAGTTGTGTAAACTCCTCCTGCTGGTAGCTTCATGTTGTGTTTAGGGAGGTGTTCCGGGTAGGTCACTTTGCAACGTCGCCATGCTACCCCCCCCCCTCACCCTGGCTTTGATGTATACTCATGGAAGAGCAGGAAGGTGTGTACTTCCTGCATAGGCTCGTCCATGTCCGTAGGAGGAAGCTTCCAGAACAGAGCCACATTACCAAATGTAAGACATGCAGATGAAATACTTTTATTGCCTTTTCAGCGTTTTCCCCTCTGTGTAAGGACCTTTTAACACTCTAAAGTCTTCTTACATAGCTACTCCTCTTCACAGTTTATGAGCTGAGGTTATGTGTGAATAACTACTAAGTACTCTTATTTTAATGGGAATTCTTAGACCGCAGCCTAAAAAAAATGTTTCTTCCAAATAGAATAGACTAAAAGGTTTATTTTCCTCCATATGTATGAATAGCCTTTACTTTACTGCCAAACACACAGTAAAGCACTATGCTGTTCTAAATATGAGGGAAAGTGGCCAGCTTGTGATGGTGCGAGTTACTAATTAAGTTGTGTATGAGCATCCTCTTACTCATGTTAAAGATTAATCAAGGACGCAGCAGGCAAACGAGCATTTCCGCATGTCTGCAAACTTGATGGCAATGCAGTACAATTTTAGAATGACTTTCACTCATGGAATATACGGACAACATGTGAGCAGAGTGATAAATGAGACCAATTGTGGGAAACACTGCATTTTAATTAAGCAGCAGTCTTAAGCAAGGAGGCGTCATTGTTAAGTCAACTCTCCTTTGCAATTATGCCGCTCTATTCATGTGGAACATAATGGCTTGATGACGGCTCTTTGTTGGCTCACCGTGGAAGTGTAATTGTGTCCTTTCACACATAAAAATGGCAAGTCTCAATTTCCTATTTGGACTTTAAGGAACAACCTTTTAATAATGGTGCAGAGGTCGTTCATCTGTGATTTTTTTTAATTTTTTTTTTTCATCCTGCTCGTGAGTGGGTTAACTGTCCATGTCACTGGTTAGATTTGACTGGAGAAATCAGTGTTGTATTTTTTGAGTTCCTTCCTGAAAAGTAAAATCATAAGAGTTGATAGAGCTGTGGCACGACCATCATCTCGATCGTTCAGTGTAAGGGTGGTGTGGGGCAGTCATTCTGAACTGTGTTTTTTTCCTCATCCCAACGCTGACAAACCTGTTTGTACTTTCTACCAATTGCTCGCACACTTAAAAACTCCACACAAAAGCATCAAAACTGCGTGCCATTGTCACCGTGCCTGCACAATTCTGCACACCATGTCTTAACGCTCTGCTCAAACTCAAATCTTTTGCAATCACTGAGAAAACACTTCTACTCAAAAACATAAAATAGCAACCTGCAACACCAGTCAGCCCAAGCTTCTGCACCAAAATGGATCTAAAGGAAGATCAGCGTCTTTTGTGAGAACTTTAGAGACATGGAGGAAGTGAGAGCGTGAAGGGGAGGAAGATGGGGAGGAGTAAGAAGGACCAGGACAGACAGAAGATGGAGGCCATCAAATAGACAGAAATATTAGACCATTTCAGGATGATGATGTGTCCATCTCCTTCTGCTGTGGATCAGATGATGTGGATCTTATAAAACCATGTACCCCGTCTTTTACAATCTTTTTTTTTTTTTTTAACAGTACAGTTTTGCTGTGGCCTGAGTTTACAGTAACATATTCATAAATGTACTTTTATTTTTCTTCAAAATCTACAATAGGTTTTTTTTTTAAAAAAAGCTTTACTAGAGTGGTATTTCATATTAGCCTGTTAAAAGGGGAATTAAAATGGTGTATACTAAGTATTAAAGACAGCAGCTTGTTGTATGAAGTACATTAGTGTGTCGTTTCTTTTAAAGAGTCCTTTAAATGATCCTTTTGGTTTAAAAAAAATGCATTATGAAAGTTGTTAGGTTTTGATTGAAGACTTTCACACTGAATTGGAGTGTGTGTGGGAAGAGTTGTGACATGCAGAGCCATATTTTGTGTCAAGTGTGCAAGCAGTCGGCAAAAACTGTAAACATTTTCGTAATATTTTTCGGTCACAGCTAAACCTTTGTCAGCAACCAACAGGAACACTCTCACTCTCCATTAGCTGTATTTTGGGTCTGCAGATTTCACGCCGATGTGTCATTGTAGGAGTGAGTGGAAGTCAACGTATGCAGTCGTTCAGGTAACAGGACATTGGACAAAATCATTTTGACCAGAATTCAGTTCAGAATTCATGCTGCTCACCTCCATTTAATCCAACAAAACAGTCTGTCTAGACAGCCTAATAATTAAGATTCATTACCAGAAGGAATCTGTACTCTATGAAACAATTACCGATAGAAAACTCTTAAGTGGTTGCCTTTACTGAACGCCTGATGCCCTTGTCAGCCTGGAACAGTGATTCTAAGCAGGTTTCACATATCGCCACGGTGGAAATACAACTCTATTGAACTAACAGTCTCAAAGGTTTTCTGTAGAAATGTCTGGTAATGCCGTTCTGTATCATCAAATGAGTAAAGACAATAGTCATTAATAAGTCCTTGATAGTCTGTGTTTATAACTGGGTGTCTGTGACTCCAAAGAAAATAGTCATCTGTGAAGTCACATGTTCCATCACAGACAGTGACAAGGAATGACCTTCCTGTGGAGGTCAGTAAAGAAGAAAAATTGTACTTACATCTACATTAACCACAGTTTTGGTGCCAACATTGGTCATCATTAATCAGCTTTAGTTAGTAAAAACAATGAAGGCTAGTTTAGGATGAATGTATCTTAGTTTAAAAATATAAAATCTAAAGTCTGATCCGATCAGAGGACAGACACGACTTAAAGGAGGTAGAGTCATATGGAGTAATTCTTCTTTAAAATATTAAAAAAGACTCATAAGTCTCATTAGTCTTCTGCAAAAAGAGTTCTGATGTTTTGTCAAAGATGTCAATTTATTATATTGAAAAGACTTGAAATTGAATTTATTCATATTTATGAGGAGGGGGTGTCACTGAATATATGTGACCACTAGAGGGAGGAGTGAGTCTCTGTGTATGCTACGAGGTTGCAGGAGAGTCAAAGTGACAGGTTATTAAAAAAAAAAAAATGGAAGCACTGTTGCTGTTTTCAGCACAGGACAAAGTTTTAAAGTTAAAAAAAAAAATTTGGTGCTGAAAATGCAAAATTTCTTCTACACTGAGTTTGATTATGAAGTTACATAGGCCTAGTTGTTAAGTTATAACGTTTACTAAGTTCCATTTGCTCAGACTAATTCTGACTTTGGACAATTCTAAACAGAGCTTTAGTGCAATTATTGACAACACAAACTGTACAGAAAACAGAGGGGATTTGTGTCTTTTTATTGTCTGTTTTCTGTCTAAAAACAGAGCTAAGTTAACAGAGCTATAATATATTCTATGAGCTGATGCAGCACATGATTATAGGAATGTGATTTTGACCGATTTATTTTGTCTGATGCAGAAAACTTTAGGACCATAATACAGATGTGTGTAAATAATGAGGTTTATACTTGATTCAGTGAATGATACAGTCTATGGTTACACAGCGTTGATACGTCGGTGGTTTTGGCAGTCTTAAGTGCGTGCTGGTATGCAACCTACCCCTGCTGTTGAGAATTTGGAATAACAATCCTACATATGACCACTTTTTAAACAGAGATGCTGCATTTGGAAGAATTAGGTGCAATGTTGAACCTACTATCTGTCATTTAGTCCGAATCCTCTATAAAGTCATGCCATTAGCAGGTAGATAAAAAGAAACTAAATACTTAATGACCTCAATAACCACATGAGTCCTCAGTCAACATTCGTGCACCCAACAGGAAAACACCTACTCCTTTGGAGAAGGCTTGACTTTTCTATCCGGCTGTCATCTACAGTATGTGGTACAATGTTGACTGTGAAAGCAGCTAAAAATGTGCCAATATTTGGCCTTGGCGAAGTACTCTATTTAGTGCTTTCTGCTTCCCTGTGCTCACTTAGTCAAAGGGACAAACACTGTGCAGGGACATCATCCATCTAAAGAAGGAGTGCAGGCTGTCTGTTCGTGGGAGGAACCAACAGAGTTAATGGGGAAAGATTTGTTTGTGTCCGCATGTGTGTGATATGCCACTCTTTTTCTCCGTCCACTTCAAAGTGGATACCTCGTGGTGCTTTCATGCAGCTTTCCAGCCACAACAATGTGAAGACAAGGGAAAAGTTGGTTTTTTTCCCCCCCAAGAATAAACAAGATGAGCTCAAAGCAAGGCTGATTACAACCTTTTATCCTCCATATTTGTGTGTTTTCACTGACAACCTTATCTATTTTTAAATGACAATACGACTATTACAGACACCCATGGTTCTGCAAATGTTGATGCCGTCACCAGAGTTGTTATGATTGGGGTCACACAGTTATAGAGGGGCAGCGTGAACGGTAGACAGTATGCTGATTATATAGACTTTCTTCTTAACAACAAAAGAATAGATGATGATTGCTCCCACACATTTTCTAAACAATTGTATTGTTTCCTCCAGAAGAACATTACATCGTTTAGAAAATGCCATAACATTTTAACATCAATTTGACATCTTTTTTTTTAATCCACAGAAGAATGATTCCATATATCTCACAAACTAAAACCAATGTTCTACTGAAGTCGATAGGAGAGCTCCTTCCTAACCTCTGCTTTGCATTATTGTTGTTTGATATTAGACCACTAGTGCTTGAAGTCTTTAATATCCTCCCATAGGACAACCCACTCTCATTTAGTCTTGCGTATACTCATATCACAAAAGCGCCTGCAGGCTGTAGATGTGAAGGACATACTTGTAGTGGAGAACCAACCCAAGACCTTTTCTGTTCTTGTCTACTGAAGGTTTTTTTCACTCAGATATAAGGGTAAAGAGAGCAGGAGAGTACCTCATTTTTTGCATTCTAATGTAGAATAAACAGAAAGGGGTGAAGGCACAGGAAATGTACTAGCTGCAAAACGTCTTAACCAAGTTCCTTTATAATCCTTTTTTTCCGGGAAAATTTACTTGCCTTTCCCTCAATTTTTCTATGTTTGCTAATTTAAAAAAATCTTAGCGAGGCAAAGGTTTTAGTGCTTTTGATTTTGTTAAGTGTCTGTATGATGCATCTAGCACATTCCACTTTAAAATCATTGAATTACATAAAAAACAAAAAAAACAGAATCACAGGTTAGACATATGCAATACAGGAGGGGTGGCCCATCGGCACAAAGCAATTACAAAACTATACACACACATGCACACAAAGCTATAGTCCTTAGGCAGCTAAAGAGAGACAAATTACCTCCCTGTCAGATAAAATCAGACTCGATATCATTTAATTAATTTCAGTGTATATTAGCATTTCTTATTGTGATTTCCCCTCCCCTCCTTTTTTGCCGCTTCCCTCCACCTCCCAGCTTTGTCCCGAGGAAAACATCAGTTTGAAAAATGATCAGCCTTATTTTTGTCCATCCTTCCGGGCGCCATCGTCTCCATACTGCTCTCGTCTCTGTTAAACTGACAGTGCCAGCTGAGCAGATCTCATTGGACCATAGGTGTAATGCAGTGGGGGAGATAAGGGGAGATGTAACATATTTTTTCCATCTGCGATTTAACTCTGAGAGTGAAACAGAAGATGAACTTTGTGGTTTGTCATTCGTACTCACTGATGCTGTTTGCAGATCCATACAGAGACCATTGAGTGATCACACTTACCTAGTAAACGCCAGCAACTCAGTTATGTTGCATTGTCCGTCATAATGAAAGCAGAAGCCTTTAAATTCAATAATATTAGGGCTTTTTTTTTTTTTTTTTTTTTTTTTAGCATGGGACAAACAGGAAATGGACAGGTTATTCAAGCAACTAAATTCTTTAGTAATTGTCTAAACAAACAAAAAATAAAAATCACTGGTGCAAAAAGCTGATATTTCTGTTTCTGGTCTGTCTTAACCTCCTGACTAGTACGTTAAGATCATATCAATTCTGATATAAAAAGCCAAAAAAAAAAAAAAAGGCATTATTTTTACTCCAGCCAGTGTTGAAATGAAAATCACGCTCTTGAGTTGGACCATTGATTCCAAAGCCATTTGGGATATACAATAATGGAGTCTTGCTAATCTGCACTTTAATCTCTCTTCCACTTGGCATGGCGATGCATAATGAGAGAAGGAACCCACTGCTCTAGTACAATAGCTGCAGTTTATGCACCGCTACACTAAAAGATATAGGCAGTGTGTGTGTGTGTGTGTGTTTTCTATCACTCACTGTGATACTTTAAGTACATTCACATGGTGATTATACTGTTCATAATACCTCTGATTTACAGAATAGAACACATCTGCATCATACAGTCCCAGGAAGTAAAACATTTTACAGTCTTTTGACCATTTCGTATTTGCTCATTTTTAATAGGTTTACATGCCAGGTTAATAGACACATTAAGACATTTTCTGATGTTATGTTATGGTAAAGTCCTCAAGGCTCCACACATCAGTGAGTTCATATGTTTTAAGTTGACATATGCAGTGCAAAAGCTGAACCTCAGGTGTTTTAGAAGCTTAACCCTCAAAGACCTAAACAGACCTTGCTGACTGAAAATATCTACTGGTCTAAAATGTTTAAGAACTTCTGAACCACTAAGCCTATCAATATTTTTAAATAATTCAAGTAAAATGCAGTTTCTCAGCTTTCCAGCAGCATCAGATATGACCTATTTGGATGATCATCGGCTCTGTAATAAACGTAGAAACACTGTCATCTTCCACAGCATCCATTCACCAGTAAAACCCATGTAGTTTGACAAATGACGGTGTTGTACATGCTTGTTCTCATGTTGAGTTAATGATATACTGTACTATGCAAAAGTCTCAGGTCGCCTTCAGCTTTGTCCTTTTCAGTGATTTACAGTAATATGTTTTTTTTAATTCTCAGTTTCTTTGAAATCAAGGAAAGTCAGGAAGTATGTGCACAGCACTGAAACAGTTGAAAAATTCAGTTGTAAATGGCTTGTACAGGTAATGCCAGTGTTTAGTGTGACCTCTGTTTTAATTTAGTACATCTTGAACGTCCATGGATCAACTCTCTGGAGATTTTACCTAAATTATCTTATGGTATATTATACCAAACTTCCTTCAGAACATTCCAAAGTTCTTCCACAGACTTGAGCTGTCTTTTGTCCCTCAACTCTGTTCGGAGCAGACATGTCATACTTGTTTCCATAATATTCATATTTTTTCTATAATTTTTGTTTTTAATGCTGTTTGAATATTGTACAGTATAATATCTTGATACAGACACTAAGAAATGCCTAAGTATGGTCATTATACTTTTGTTTTACTAAAACAACAAACCTACTAGTGTCATAAGACTTGCACAGTAATGTATTTTGTTGAAGACACATTTTCTATCATTTGATGTAAGAACCATTGAATTCACAATGAGCTCTTATGAACATCTACATGATCAAACAATTAAAAATAGGAAAGTATGAGAATTTCACAGAAAAAATGCAAAAAGTAGAAGGATGATATTGTAATGAATGGTGATAAATCACTCAGGAAAGAATGGTTAGAAGTCTCCACAAAGGGTTTGGGTTCATCAGCAGTTCAGAAATATCCATGTTAACCATTTGGCTGATTTTGACAGCATTATGGGTACCATTCTATTATATGAGTCTGTTACATAGACCAAGGCCCTTAGTGATATTTTTGACTCAGATGGTAAGAAATACAAAAAAAAAAACAGGGGGGAAAAAACCTCGAGCAGCACAGTGGCAGAACACATGAGTTTTCATGTTGAGGTACATATATTAAATCATGCTTTGTATCTCTCTTCCCTCGAGTACGTCAAGCCACATCTGTTGGCTGTTTACATGATGCACTGCACACTTTCATTTTGATGTTAAGTAGGCCTTGCCCCTATACATGAATCATAAATTATACGTACTTAATTGCAGTGTAAAATTACATTATATAAAAGTCATTACTAAAATAACATAAATGGCACAGTTATTCCCTAGAACAGAATTCTCAGGGCTTGTGGATAATTCTAGTCCTGATCTTCCATGTATCATATGAGTTTGTCTTATATCCGAAGATCTAAAGTACAGTCTTCATCTTTACCTCTATATACTTTCCCCTCTTTCTCTACTTTCCTCCCCTACTCTGTTTTGTTCTCGGTTAATCCCCTCCTATGCACACAAAGTCACGACCAGGCACTCTTCCATCCACTCAACACCACCCAGGGATGACACTACCTGATATCTCCCTAGCAGATTAAGGCCTTAGATTGCAGCGCCATAAACAAGTACCTGATCAAAGCTCCGTGTCACGGATTATCTCCTTCAGAAACAATGTACGGTAGAATTGACACAGGTAAAGCTGCAAAATGTCAAGGAAGCTTGGTTCTTTATTGGTTTTCTGCTCAATTGTTGTACAAAGTGTGAGAGACATTGTCTGGTATTTGAAAGGAAGCATCAACAGCAAAAACAAAAAAAAAGAAGGAAACAGTGTAGAGATTTCCCAAGGCTTAGAGGACGCTGTACGCCATTACTAGCAAGCCCACATATATAAAGCACCATACAAGCTCTCTGCCATTCTGCCTGCTGTAAAACCTGCTGAACTTTCACATTTGATGTCTTTCATTGCTCTGTTTGCAAAGATACCCAAGAGGTTTGCCTGCTTTATACAGTATATCACTGACTCCATACCTTTTTTTTTTCTGTCACTATGTCTTTCTTTATTGTATTTTTGTAGTACTGTCATGATAGTATCATTTCATAAGTGTACTATAAGTGATAATGTATTACAATATTACATGAAAGACTTTCACACTTTAAAAAATAGTCAATAATTACCTTTCAATTTGAGTTGTATGACAGGAAATTAGACTTGTGCTCCACCTCTTGGTTCTGTTTTCAGGATATAGAAAATCTACCCAGTGATGCAAGATTTTGGTTGATCATAGGGCTTACATAATCGCTTCCCTAACTGTGACATCTTGGCTTCATTTGCTCTATTCAACAGATTGTAAAACAGTATTGGGTAATTTATATTTATGCACTGTTTCTCATAAAGTTGGGATAAAATATTTTTACTTCTTCTCATGAAATGACTGTGACAGTGTGATTTAATCTTGGTAAAATGTAACTGGGATTCGTTATGTAATGATCCCACATGGTCAAATGCGTTATGGGCAACAGCATATTATTAGTCTGGTCAGAGAGAAGAGAGCTGCAAAAGCAGTTTGTGTTTTCAGATTCTAGTAAAAAAACCTTTTCTATGGTGTTTTGCATTCTAAACTTTATTTTTGTTGAATCGTGTTAACACATATATTAATCTATGGATTTATGGAATGATGATGTACAAAGCGGCTGTGCAAAAGAACTGTAGTATACATTTACCAATAAAAATATCATGCAACAATCACGCAATATTTTGTTGGGCCATCGTTAGCTTAAATTACAGCTTAAATGATTTTATCCTATGGCTGTGTTATTAGATGTTTTTTATTCTATTCCTGTGTACCCCGTTTTTATCAGTTTTAGTAGATCTTGTATTTATTCTTATTTTATTAGTTTGGGTATTTCTTGACTTTGAATCTGCAGGTTTGTCCAGCACTTTGGGCACTTTGCGCTGTTTTAAATGTGCTATATGAATACACTTGACCTTGACCTTCAGCAAGCATTCACTGTGGCATCGTTTTTAGCCACACAATGCTCATGCAATGTCACAGTATTATTTTCTGTGCATTGCATTCATTTTTCACAGAGCTCTTTTATCAATGGAGGGTTGGACCACCGTGTAAAGAAGGGTTAGGGTTAGACTTGGTCATTCAGTATATTCGGGTCATAAGTTGACCTCATTTTATGAACACAACATTGAACCTAGACCTGAGCAACTGAATAAGTTCTGGTTAAAGTTACTGTATGGCTAAAGAACTTGTTGCCGCTGAAATGCATGAATTTACTGCAGTAACTGTCCAATGGAAGGCTCTTACCTTTTGTTTTTTTAGTTAAATTTTGAACTTTTTTGCCCAGTGCAGAGTATGTTTGCAAAGTAACATCACACATTTAATACTGTGCATGCAAAGTCAACTGCAGAGGTCTGTATTCCAATTAGCATTCAGCCAGCCTCTCTCCTTTTATTACTTTTGGGGTTAAAACCCTCCACATTCTACAGAAAACCACTAAAAGAGAATTGCCCTTTCTCAAATTAAAGCTAGCCAATGAGCCTTTTGAGTTTTGTCTGTCCACATGAGAAAAACATAAAATGAAGAAAAGAAACTCATTGTTACCATCTTTTCTCTCTCTCTCTCTCTCTCTCTCTCTCTCTCTCTCTCTCTCTCTCTCTCTCTCTCTCTCTC
>JAPQRQ010000015.1:26402687-26418791 GCA_037367365.1 Apogon talboti
ATGCCTTCATGTCCTCTGCTGTGTAAACCCCTGGTGTGTTGATGAGGTAGTTATAGATGTCCACATACTGAACTGGAGGACATTTCTGCGGTAGAGCCCTGCACGGGCCGCATATTTCTGTCCAAGCCTGACACAATTGCGTCTGAACCCAGCCCGAACCCGACAGACACTTCAATGTTTGTGTCCGAACCTGACCCGAACCCGATCAGCTAAATCCAGTTGTTCTCAGATGTAGACTGTCATTAAATTCACTTGTTTACACATTTGTGATATGTGAACATTACCTTTATTAAATAACAACTTGTGCAACACGCACATAAAGATGATGCAACTGAACCCGACCCGAACCTGAACAGCATTCCTAAATTTTGGTTCGAACCCGGCCCGACCTGTCAGGCCCCATTGGGCTCGGTTTGGGTTGCAGTCCTCTATTATGCGGACTGTCATCCCACAGTTAGTCAGATATTTGAAACGGGTCTGGAAGATTTCCGCTAAATACAGTTAGTTTTGCGTTGTACCTTTCGCGATCATCAGCATAAAGGTGATCTAAACTAGTCATACGTATCTCTTTGATTTTCCTTTTTGAGCAGATATTTCTAAAACGACAGCGGCAGTGGTTGTTTAGCTATGTTTTGTTATTATCTGGAACGGTGCTTTTGCCCTCCACCGTACTGCGCATGTGCGGGATTACCGGACATAAACAATAACATGCAACGTGTCCATAGCGACAGCCACAGACGCACAGGTGTCAGTGGAATCACACATTTATAAAGTGAACCATTTAGAGCATTTAGGGTCCAGCTGTTCGTCAGATAGGCTTAATAGTGAAAGAAAAACTCCATTAACCTTTCATCTTCAGGTATTGAAGCAGTACAGACAGTGAACACCCACTTTTCTCCTAATGTGGTACACTCTCCTTTTAAACAATAGCGATGAGTGCCAAACACCACAAAAAGATGGCAGCCTATAGACCTGTAGTTAAGATATGAGGACAGGATCAACTGTCTTAAAATGGTCGAGTGTGTTCATTCAAACGCTGTGCGCATCATTTATGTCGGAAGGGCTGTCAATCACATTCTGCATCCTCCCCTGGAGCGCTTTTACGCACAGCACAACTTTCGCACCCGCACAGGGATAGAAAATGAGCTTTATTCATGATCAAAATATAGTTCGACATTTGGGGGACCCCCACAGATTTTTGACTTTGTTGCTTTCATGGGAGCCACTCCATGGGAACTGAGCTCCCTCTGGTTCCCACGTAATTCGAACATTTCTTTGTACAAACCGTGGAAATAATTGTGGCTTCACCAAGGTGATGCTGCAACCACCTTATTCTGCACAGCCTTTTTCGTTTTTTTCTTATTATCAGTATTAAGGATTGTGCTATTAGTTTTATTTTCTCTAGCAAGCCTAAATAAGGTGCATGAAAATTGGTTTAATTCCCTTGCCTTCTATAAAACCTTCAAAGGTGAGCAGCAAAACCCCTTCTCACTGGAACACACCTTTCTATTCCAATAACAACTCCTCGGTGCAGAAACCAGAGAAGGCACATGCACTTCAAATGAGATCGCCTATCACCCAGTTGCTGGCTAATGAGCTACCTAATTTAATTCATTACCATGCCATACAAGGGTTTGACTAATGAGAGTGACCCTTTGCAGCATACAAAACCCGCATCTGATAACGGCTGTGGGGGATGAGTGCATGAGATGAGGTTCTTGTACTTAAGACACAAAATCAGTTTTGGCTTTTATTGCAGTGTCGTATTCATCAAGTCAGTCACGCAGAGCTATTTAACTCCAAATTGTGTGCTGTATGCTCACTGTGACACTACGTCATTAATATGTAGAACAGGGGTGTCAAACATGCGGACCAAAATCGGCCAGCAAAAGGGTCTACTCCGGCCTACAGGATGAATTTTTGAGGTGCAAAAATTACACTAAAGATATTAACAAACAAGGCAAAGAAGGTTTTTTCTTTGAGGTGTAAACACAATCATATGGTTCAATTATTATGAAATGTCAAGGAACTCGAATGACGCAAATGAAAATCTGCATTTCTGCACTGTGTTCCATTTGAAAAGCCATTTTTAGCCATCCCACACATTTCATGACAACTCATCATAAAATGTAAAGTTTGTTGAGTCTACCTGTCCTTCAGTCAATCAGACCCCATTCATTTTGCAATGAGTCAAACTGAAGCTGTACTTATTTATTTAATTCTCCTCGGACAACCACTGCCTTGATCGGCTAATTTGTGTTGAATTGCTTTTTTTGTGTGGGAAGATTGGTAGGTTTAAGAGCACTTCAGGGCTTCACTTCCCCTTGGGAACGAATGGTATGACCATGAAAAAAAAAAAAAGTAGAACTATTCTAAATATAGACCACATTTACAGTCAATGGATGTTGATTTTCCGGCAGGCCTTTCTCAGCCGGTACAAAAACTGAAAATAACCCTTTCATAAAACTCATACTGTATGTGGTTCTGCATGACTGTTGTAATTCTGTCGTACAGATGGCACTGAACCACTCCAGTCACACGTTCAAACACTTCTCAACTGCATCTCAGGCTTTTTCTGACTCCATTTTTGTTGTAATGTACTGAGTGGAGTTAGAATGGAATAAAATTACATTTGAACACACACTTTCAAGTTTCAAGCCAGAATATGTTCGTGAAAACATCAACATTTCCAAAATGTTCTGAATTTAAAAAAAAAAAAAAGCTCATTTTATTTATTTATTTTTTCCCTGTTTTCACCGACAGTAAATGTACATAGAGGAAAGAGAAATATCTTTTTTCGATAAACTCTGATGCAGCAAACATTTTTTTTGTTTTTTTTTTTTGTTTGTTTTTTTAGGTGTCTCTTTAGATATTTGCTGTGTCTTTCCAAATATTTCATTTATATAACATTATAACAATATAACATTTACTTTGTGGACTGAATTGATGAGCAGACTAAATTATTCCTGTCCCATTCTTGGAAAAAAGCCACTACAGTCATTTAATATTCTTTGAAAAAAAAATGGAAAAAACACAGCACAACACTTGTGTACAACAATGCTTATTCTACTCTGTTTATTAGTCGTGTCTGTAGCCCACAGCACCACCTGCTGGTGATGCAACACAGCCTAGGTTATTGACTCAAAACCAGTGAATGGAAAAACATATAAATCACACTTTCATTTTAACAACATTTCAAAAGTTTACTCAAAATTCACAAGACTTTTTACAGAAATGCAGCCAATGAAGAACTTGGGAGGGTGTGTAGGGGTTTTCAGTGCAGGGGCTGTTCTCATGGGTGTGGGTCACTTAGTAACTTAGAACTGCAGTTAGCTAAAGTCAGCAACCAGCTCCAGCACAAAATAGACTCAAACACAAATGTCACAACCATGAGTACATTGTTTGACATATATGAAATCTATATGGGTATGGTCATAGATGTCTCAATGAATAGGAATAACATCACAATATTAAATAGGTGGAGGTTCTGGAAGCAGTGCAATCCTCGATAAAAAGGACTGTTGAGCAATGCCTTTTTGCCTCTCTTTTCATTTTTCTTTCAGAGAGACTAAATATTGAAAGAGAGGCTTTTCTTTATTGAAAGGGACTATCTTTATAGCCAGTCTAACCTGTTGTATAGATGACAAGAGAAGGGGAACACATTCATCCACAGCTTCATGCACTCTTTTACATCTCCTTAGTCTATCTTTCTCTGGAAGCACAGAGGCCTGGAAAAAGAAGTCCATTAAGGCCTATCTTAATGAAGAGGAACAGGACACAATGGCAACCTCAGGGAGGTGAGTGGTGATCAGAGAGGTAGATGAGGAGTCCACTCATCCCCTAGTGGACAAGACAAGACGTTCAAACCGTGCAGATATAGCAGGACAAGGTAATGAATGGAGAGGCAGTACAGCCGGAGCCATCAACAGACCGATCTCTCATCAGCACAGTCGCCTCTGGTGTTTTATTACTATACTCCCCTACCCATCCAGTGGCTTTGTCTGAGGTGTCTGTCCACGCCACAATAGCTATTGTTCACTGTGACGCACAAAGGTACAGAGTTAGAGCAGCATGAAGGGGGAAATAATAAGTAATTATGTGCTGTTCCTGACCTCCGCTCAAGATGAGGTTTTTCCCAGGTTGTTCAAAATGACAACCAGTCTTTCAGTGAGATAGAGGGACTCGCACTGTCAAACTTGTTACATGGTGGTAGAACATCTGTTTAGATCCCCACAAATCAGTTGTCTGACCATGTATACAGTTTTGCTTGTAGATCGATACAGACTTAATGCTGAGATTTGACCAAAAGGTCGAATGTCACATCAAACAACTCTAAATACGTATTATTCTATATGCGTTATCATTGACCTTGTGTGACATTTGCATTTTTATACATTTATCTAAAACTTCATTTGGTATCTGTGCCAGTTTTTGTTGAAGTAAATGATTGGCATCTGGAATAAATTGGCAGCAAGGTTGAATTTTGCTTGCATTTTGCCAGTAGCAGTCACTCCTCCAGCTCCTAATTAATCACAACCTTCATGTTGCACTTTATAACATTTGGAGCACATCTGCATCACATTTAGAATTTAGAAAAAAGACCTCTGACTTCACCTCCCCTTGCAGCCCACCCCAGTGCATTCTGGACCGTAAACTGACCTCTGATATGAAACGTTGACCGGCTGGACATCCCCAACCCCCTCCTCCCCAACCAGCATCGTGCCTAGGAGGAGCGCCACCTCCTCCCCCATGAAACGCTGTGCCAGGATTGTAAGCTTATTCAGAGAAAGGAGAAGTTGTTTAGTGGAGGGGGATGTTCCCATTAGGGTGATGAATGGCCTAATTACTGGAAGTAAACAGTCCCTGGGAGATAAAAGACGAACTGGGGTCTACCACAAGGGATGAGTCGCCGTATTATACGGGCCCCATCCAGCCTGGATTAGAGAGGGATGCACAGCTTGATTATGTATGTTCCCGTGTGTCATTGTCAGCACATAGTTCTTCATCCTGGTTTCTTTTCATCTATAATCTGGAAAACATAGCAGGTTCAGGATTAATAAACTCAGAGACAGAATTAAAACAATGCCTTCAACAGTTTTAGCTGTTATTATAGAGGGTTTTTTTGCCTGCATTTCTGCATAGATATTTCATATAAATAACTGTAGACACTTTTAACTTTGGTTTAGTGTACTCTGGTCGTGCTTTACTGCAAATATTCGCTCTTAGTTTTTGAGGTGAATTAGTATCTGAATCACAGTTCCTACTTTTTCTTCTCTTTCTACCTGAAACTGATTTCCTTTTGTTTCCTCTGGTTTATGAAGCTGTGTGGTAGCTTTGTGTTGTTATCTGACCAGAAACTCTGCATTAATGCAATATTTTGACAATATCTAGGTGAAAGGAGCCACTGTGGAGTACAGTCATGAACTGATCCGGTCTGCCTTCCGAGTTTTGAAGAATCCTCAAGCAGATCATGGCTGCTTCTGTGGCAGCTCCTTCTCTGTCAAATTGTGACGCTGCCTCCCAATGGCCTCCTTTATCATATCATTATCAATCATAATAGTTTTTTATTGATTTGGACATGAGTTCAAATTCTGCAGGACGTCCATCTCCAGTGTTTCCATTAATTACCTGGATTATAGTAGCCTAATTTCACTTGCCGCAATATTATAATGAATCAAAAACATCTTTACATTTTAACAAAGTCTTGCTCCTGCCGTGGTATGTACGCTGTTGCCCAAAGAGTTGGAATAATTTTGTTTTCAGATGCATTCCTCTTTTTATTCCTATTATTACATCCGTAATCACCTTTGACCAGGTGCAATGATCACATACTGTTACACTTTATCTATCAAGAATAAATCGCATTGTCACAATTATTTTATGAGAAGAGGTAAAAAACAAATTTATTCTAACTTTATGCGCAACAGTATGTAGTCCAGGCGTGTTGCATTGATTTTACATGTCACAGGTCTAATCTCCGAAATTACTTCCACAAAGCAAATAGACCTGTGTATTCTGTCATGGCTCCTCCAGCCAACCTTCTTGGAGAACTGAGACAGACGTCAAGATAGCACAAACACTGATTTAGGAATTGAAGAGCTGAGGATATGAAAAATAACTTCCTTTAAAAGGGACTATGTGCAACGCTCTCCATAAAATTGCGTAATAACAATGATATATAGGCCTTTTAAAATGAATGTCAACTGACCATGAAAATTTTAACAGCACTGTTATTTTGCAGTTCTGTTTTTAGTGCCACAATCTATGCAATTTCCCCGAAGTATAGGTCCCAGGCTAAGATCATGAGATTGCCAGGCCCTAAAAAGAAGTGATGAGTGTTTAGAAACTATTGATTTATTTAATCAAACATTTGCTACTGATCGCTGATTTGCAGTCTAAACAAAAAACAGATCAGTCAACCAAGCATGTGATTGGGCGCTGTCTATTTACTGACATCTTTGAGTCTTACAAATGCAGAGTGTTGCTCATCCCTATTTTCTTTGGATGAATACAAATTACAGCTCTATCCTGTAAAACATCTCGGTGTGAATGAGTTCATCCCACTGACCAGAGATACCTACACACAGGCCATCACATAAACCTCCATTAACTCAGTCAATGTCCCTTGTACACTGCTGTCTCCCTGTCTCTTGTCCAGACTGAGCTATTCAGCATTTTTTATGATCGATTACACATTTAGTCAGGAGGAACCACTGGGCCTTTGGGGAAATTCACACACACACGCATACATATGCACACACTCACCCACACTAACACACTACTATTCTGCAGCATAAGTTTAAAAGCCTCCTTTAACCTTGATCATGAACGATGAAGAACATGACACCTAATAAGTGTTTTTCATTGTTCATTGTCCCTGTAAATACATAAATCACTCTGAGCTTGTACAGTCAAGGGTACAGTGGACACTACAGAGCAATGTGTGTCTGTGTGCAAAGGGGAAGCTGATGAAACACAACATGTGAGAGACAGACCTACCGCTACGCTCCAACTGGCACCAACTCACAACAACAACCAATGACACAGGACGAACCAAATGAAGCAAACTAGAAAACTCAACAGAAAATTACAATCGCTCGTTCATAGGGGTTTGATATCATGCAGTATTGGCCTGGAAAGGGGTTGTAGTTTCACCGTTGTTTGTCTGAGAGCCTGATTGTGGTGTTGCACAAGCAGGAAGAAAAATAATTAGATGTTTTATTTATTTGTATTGGAACTGCAAAACACAACGTGAATATGTAGCAGATGCACTGTATTAAATGATTATAATGAAATTGTTAATTTACAGCACCTGTAGGGAGGGAGAGAGGGAGGAAAGGAAAGGAAAGGAAGAAGGAAAGGAAAGGAAAGGAAAGGAAAGGAAAGGAAAGGAAAGGAAAGGAAAGGAAAGGAAAGGAAGAAGGAAAGGAAAGTAGGAAGAAAGCCAGGCCCCTAAACATATCGTCCTTATAAGGTTGTGCACCTTCTAATGTGACACTAACCATTTACTAAGGACTGTTTACTGACATTATATAACAAATTCATTCAGTAGAGAGGGTGTCTGACCATGTAGACATCTAAAAAATAAGCTTTAAGTTTTAATTTATCAAACTTTCAAAGCTGAATATACTGTATTTTTTTTTCCAAGACGCCTTTGCATTGTTTTTTGTACATAATTCCTATGATTATCATAATTATTGTGATACAGTATGACGGATGAAAAAATATCACAGAATGCATATAAAGTTGTGCTGCACTGAAAAACAGGCACATACTAATAAATTGAAAGTGATTAGGAATTGATGCATTTGTCATTTGTTTATCAAAATGTGGGTTTGAGTCATTCTTGTAAAGACAAGTGTCACTACATCCACAAACCTCTCAAAGCATAGAAAGAGGCAGTAAAATGACCAAAGGTGATTATGAATAGTGTTTTATTCTTCTACCCAACTACATCCAAGAGATAATTATTGTAATTATTTACAGAGCTGAAGTATTTTGTGGAATATTTTATTTTGATTTGAATACTTTAACTTTTTAAGAGCTTCACAGTTTTGTTTTGTTTTGTCTGAAGACTGGTCTTGTCTCTGTTGTGTATTATTAATTCTAGGGTGTTGATACAGGACATTATATGACAATAAATAGTTTTTTTAAAGTGTTTTTGTGGATTTTGTATTGAACCCACATACATACTGTATATACATACAGTAGATCCACCTCTGTTTTACGATGATTCCCAAATACTAAACTGTGTCAACCTCACTACTGATTTTTATTTTTTTGTTTTACCATCAGTTTTTCATTTTTGCAGTATTTACTTGCAGAGAATTTAATTGAAAATTTAGCTTTTAGTGACATTCAGTGTCAGGCTGGAGGATTCAGAACCACTCTGATACAAAGCATAAGAAGTAGATACAGTTCTGTATACCAGGGTCATATAGTGAATAATACCTAAAAAATAAACCTTACAGTGGAAAAATTACTTCATGAACTGAAATAAAAGATGAAAAAACATCAGATTTCTAGAAATGTAATTAAAGGTTCTGTATTTGAGATGCATACTGTGTGCTCATATGGCCTTCGTTGTGCTTGTAGCTGATTGCTGAGTTCCTAACAGAGCTGGCTAAAGAACTGTGGGAATTGGAGTTGGAATGCAGAGCCTTTCTCACCTATGTTTATATTTTAGTGCCGCCACATGGCTCGAGCCTCTCTGAAGTGGCGCGTAATCTAGCGAATAGGAGCGGCGACTATTTTTTCTCATGTGTGATAAGTGTTTTGCTCAACAAATAGAGAGTGAAAAAGTATATTTATAGTCAGATTGATATCATTCCTGCAGTATTTTACATGACTGACACCTTTAAGTGTAGTTTCCATTGTTTAGAGGATATCTGAATATCTCACTGATCTAAAAATGAAATCAGCGCTGAAGTTTGGTGCACTCAAGAGAAAGTGAATGTTATCGTCTTTCTCCCTCTTGCTCTGAGGGGGAGGGGGGTGGGGGTAAATCATAAGAGTGCTTGAACTCTGTACTCTCTTGTAAATGAAATTCATGAGGAAATGAGGCAATGAGAAAATCTGGAGTGAGCCTAAGAATTTGGCAGAAAACTTGACACGAGTCATCTATCTAGAAATCAATATACAGCCGGTTATCCTGAAGGTAGGCAACTGTGAAGGTCTGAGATAGATGAAATGGAGTTGGTTCATGTCGACAAGCACTGGCACAAACAGGCTTAAACACAAATTCCATGTAGACACTTGAGCATGTGTGAATCTCACATCAAACATTATATTATACTACATCAAAAATTCTTATGAACAATACTACACACAACCAAACAAATAGAACTGAAGTTAAAATAAGCGTTGTTTTCATTGCTCCTCATTCACTTGCATTTTTGTTTTGTATACCACTAACCTTTCATTAGAGTAAGTAGTTCTGTGATGCATTCTTTTATCCTAGCTTTTATAAATCAAGGATTTCCTCCTAATGCCTGAAAAGAGTCAAATTAATGATCAAACTAGGTTAATCAATCAAAAAAAATGCAGTTTTTTCTATACACTTGCAAATATATCTGATAAGAAACAAATAAAAACCCAAAGTGAGAGATTAAAAGGAAATTAAAAACAATATAAATAAAAAAAGGAACAACACCAACTAGGTTCTGTACCATATGCGCCTGTGTGTTTGGAAATGCATGGGTATAGCTTATCTTCCGATGAGGTTATAAGGTCAAAAGGCAACAGGGATGCAGGAAAATGGAGGTGCACCATCTTAGCAATCCTTGGAATAAGGGAATAGGTAGAAGTACAGCCAGCTGCCATCAAAGGAGGTGCCAGGGCAGACGGAAAATCAGCAGGTGGTATTCTGGTATAGTGCCGGAGTGAAGTACAACACAGTCGTGGGCAACACTTGGCATCCCCTCCCCATCCACCAGCTTAAACCAAACCAGCTCCCTCACCTTTCCAGTCTCACCCACCCCCTCACAGTATGGACTGTTTCATCCCATAGGAGGGTCTGCTCCTGGTTTTTTTTTCCCCCTCACTTCCCTTTTATCCTGCTTTTTTTTTTTTTTTTTCTCTCTGCTCTTTCCTGCTTGAAAAAATACATGCGCTGTGCTGCCGGTATGGAGAAATAAAATCACCATCGGGGACAAAAGTGGTGACAGCAAGACAGTGACGGTGTGAGCCTTTTTCTCGTTGCATATTCTTGTGACATAGTTCCCTTAGGGTGGGAAATTAGTCTTACACTCTGAAACAAAAGTGTTCAGTCGACACAAGCCTGAGGGGACATTTCACTTGAGTATACAACACAATGCTCCGTGCACACTCCATTTGCACTGTCGGACTGGCTTGGCTGCACGTTCTGTTACAGACTTTATCTTTTCCCCTTGTTCTCGCCTTTCTTCAGTGTGAAGAAGAGGCTCTCCTTCCTCATCTTCTCCCACTGAGGAATCTGTTTATTTCAACACCCCCCCCCCCCTTTTCCTCCACCCCTCTTTCTTCTCTCGAACCCTGAAGTGTGGATCACAGGAGATGAAAAGGCTTAGGCAAGTAAAGCTCTCTTCTTCCCCTCACCGCACATTTCTGGTAGTTATTCATTCATGACAAAACCCATTCACGCTCTGACAGCCGATGTCCCCACTGATGTATGGAGTCGTCTCCGGCTACGATCCCTCCAACGTGCGGCTGGGGTCCCTGCTGCCTGGCACCCTGGCCCCTCCCAAATCTGTCCCGAATATCACTTTAACTCAGACAGGATATGACGTTGAGTTTGGGGGTTTATTCATATATGACGGCTTTGATACATGACAGAGAAAATTCGCTGATGGGGGTGAGCGCCAAGAAATCTGTTTAAGATCACACGTCTGAGAGCGATGGCCCCCGCCACGTGAATATGAATGAAGGAGGGAAATTAATGCTATTGCCTCTCCTTCCTCCTCCTCCTCCTCTATCTGTTATTTATTCACATTTCATTCACTGAGCACACAACCCCCGCGGTTTCACTGACAGACCTGGAAAATTCCGAGTGAGGGCGGCTACAGATGAATATGATTGCCCTCTCTGTCTTCCCCAATGCCTGGGTGCAAGGAAATCAGAGCTGTTTGTAATGCTGTTTGAGATGGTAAGGGTCAACTTGTAAATCAACCTGTTTTTTTGCCCTTTGAATTCATTAGCATACAGAGCAGAAAAACATAAGTCTGTACCCTTCAGAGAATAAAACTGCTCCCTGCTAAGGCGAGATAGTGTGTAAATCTTCTGTTCACATAGGACCGCTGTATGTGAAGCCGAGTTGTATCATATAAGTGTGAAGAGGAAATGAAAAAGGAATGTGTCCATGTAGCTTCAGATATGCAGAAATAGTTTGAGGAAAAACAAAAAACCTACAACAAATTCTGTAATACAGATTCAATGTTTAAAAAAATGCTTTTATATATATATATAAAAAAAAATTATAAACTTGAGAAAACCTTTTTTTCATCTCTGTGATTTCCTACTATATTTGAGGCTAAATATGTACATTTTTATGAAGAGTTTCAAATCAGTTATCTATCGTGTGAAACTTACTCTCTTATTCACTTAGTTCTACACTGCTGCGACTTTTCATGAAACACAATTCAATCTTATATGCTTCGCCCAAACATAAATTCACATAAAAAACAGTGTATCCATGATACAAAATAACAGAATGAAATGAGTGAAGCTGCAAACCTTTGCACCTAAAGAGTAAAAATACCAGGTCGTCTGTTAAAAGTTGAATAATGCATTGAAGAAGTGTGGAGAGGTTTGGAGGTTAGACCTGCTGTCAGATGCTGAATAGTTGTTATTTATCACTCATCATTCAGAGTGGTATGAAAACTTAAGGTTCATTTTCATCGTAGCACCAGAGAAGATTTTTGCCATGTTGACTACAAACTATGGTTGCTCTGTGCTACATAGCAGCAGAGTTTCTGCTTTTTCAATGGACTCAATAGGAGGGATTCCTTGCACTATTATTGACATGCTCTTACTGTAAGTCTACAGATGTTGTGTTAAGTGCCTGGTGGTCTTCCCAACTCTAAGTTATTGTTGTGCAATCAATTTATTGAACGTGTGCTTGATGAAATGTTGCATAGAAAGGTGAAACATGTCATCCAAGAGCCAAGCGTTTCTTTTGTCGACCCTCAGTTTGTTGATTTTAGCCGTTCTGAAACTGTTTACAGGATGGTAAAATCAGACTGAAGTGATGCAAACTCCCGGGGAGTCGACATTGCTAGGCCTAATGATGAAATTGCAGAAATGAAAGAATGCATTCTTAAATAATCAATTAGATGCTATCATGAAATGTACCACGGCTCAGTTCTTGCGGTCTAGAGTGATGCAGACTGAAACTCACCCCAGCCGCTCTGCTTTGAACCTCATGTACGACGAATTGTCATAGTAAAATATAGGACGGACCATATTCCCAGGTTTCGTACAGTCAACCTAAATGCTTCAGAAACCTGCAGGGGTCAAGTTCTGATGTAAGGGTGTGCAGCCAGATGGGTGGAGGGGGTCCAGGATGTATCCAGGATGAGCCCACATCACATCACAGCGGCAGCAGACCATGCCTGATCTCTCAAGAGTGAATGTTAGTGGCTGCTCTTACCATCTTCTCACTGAACAGTTTAGCTCTTGTCTTTTTGATTCTCCTCCATGCTGCCAACATTTGGAAGGAAGCTCTTTCTAGGTGTCATGACATTAAAGCCTTGAAAACATGGGTGTATCTAGAAAAAGCTGATGGTCAACCTCTTCAGGTTCCTGCTGTTTCCCTTAAGTGGATTCACACTGGTTGTCCTTCTGCTACTGACACCACTCTCAATTCAGTGCTTCCTAACCCCTGCAACAGGAAATCATCCTCCAGCTGGTGTTCTTGTGTCTTCAGGAATTCTCTCTGTCCACCAGAGCAGTAAAGAGATTCCCATAATCAGGTTATACACTGAAGTTGCCTGGTTATAGAATCACGTTGAGTCCTCACTGAGGAGACGATAAATCACGACACTGCAGCTGTGATTCTGAAGGTGACATTAGTGACTTCCCCTTTCATTGACCCTTTCACTCTGAACAGATCCAAGCAGGAACGGGGCTTTTACACAACCATAACACAGAATTCAATCAGGGGAGAGACTTGAGATATAATACCCTAGTAGAATACGAGAAACCTCCAGTGGATGATGCACTATTGAGTTCACAGTAGGGCTCACAGCATGAACAAGTCAAAACTCATATTCAGGAGCTCTTGGACAGCGGTGTTTTGCACCTAGCTGTAGCTTCTACTCCTCTCACATCATGGTAATGATTGTGGGGGGAAAATGGAGATATCTGACTGTATGTAACTTCCACTTAATCAGTGCCAAGATAAGGTAAGATGCTTATCCCTTACCTCAAATTGAGAACTTGGATGCTCTCTCTCTGATTGGTGGTTTTTACCATCATAGCTTCAAAACAGGTACAAACAAGTACCTGTGGAATAGAGCAAAAAGCATAATCTGTGGGTGAAGCTGCATCAATCAGAGGTCCGATACCTGGACTATGTTTAGTCAGACTCTCGCCACGTCACTGACCCTTCAAAGACCAGAACAGAGGTTGAATGGGCGTGACTCACTACTTGTGCAGAGGTGCAGTCATTTTAAGGATTTGCATCATCATTTGGCTTTTTTAGTATGCTGCTCTGCTCCACCATTGGAAACAAGAAAGTCAAAGTCCTTAGTCAAGGAACCGCAGGTGACTGCCAAAGTGAGAAGTGACAAAATTTATTCCAGACATCTTGAGAAGCTACTGATGAGCGACCCGGAGCTGGGATATGCTGACTTGGGGTTGTGTTATGCAAGAACCACCAGAGGAAATGACAACCAATATATAAGCCGGTAGAAATCATGGCCATTAATTAAGGCCAGCAATAGACAGGAACATGTGCTAGTGGTCACAGGTGTCGTTTCTAAATGTGTGCAGGCATATCTAACATCAGATTAACGGGCCACTTCAGTCACCTCGATGCGGTCAGAAAAGTGGTTCTACATTTACGGAGTACCAAAACATCCACAGGAATACTTAATAGGGGACACACTCAAACAAAGTAGACAATGATGCCATCTTGGAGGAAGTTCTACTCATTTTGGGACCAGACCCTCCTCCTCTACTTACCCCTTAACCATCACTATCACATCTAGCCCATTTGTCATCTCAGGGGCCTGACATCACACCATCTATTATCAACTATGAACTGGAAAACAGTCCCAGTCATGGTATAGATGTAGTAGCAACACCATGGAGTCTAGCATAATGCAAAGGCAGTCTAAAACTCTTAGTATGTCTCCAAGAAACTCACAGGTACACCATGATGGCAACAACCAAATAGTCTGAGTGTTTAGACCTCGGCTGTACTTTGTGTCCAAGGCAGCCTCCTTTCAAAATGGTAGGGAGGTAAAAGGAAGAAAATACTTAAAGGGGCCATGGTAGCAGTGAGTTCTTGCCTTCTCTTAGCAAAGAAATTCAGCAATGTGCAGCTCTGCATGTTGACATCAAACATTTCAGTAAGCAAGATTAATTTAAAAACATAGTTCTTATTGTATATAACTCACATATTGCTTGAGAGCATTATTTAAAATGAATTTCAACCCTGAAATGCAGCCTTCAGCAGTGGTAGCGTCAATGCACAGGCACACTGTAATCACAACAGGCCAGCTTATTTAATACTCAAATCATCTGTGTCAGGGTCAAATTCAGAGCCAGATGATTGTTTTTATTTTATATAACACAGTATTTGTTTGCATATAGACTTGCATTTTGAGGAGAATTATGGGTTAGTCATGAACACCTTGAGTTTTAATGATAGCCTGCAATACACTGCAAGCATGAGACACAGCGTACCTCTTTTCACTTAGTCATATTAATAGTCTGAGTTCAATGCTAACAGAATAGAGGCACAGCATATTGGTTTGATAGATTGATAGCTGATTTCATGTAGTATTATTTCTGTTTTTTATAAAACACATAATTATATGGATTGACTATCATTATTTTCCCCATAATTAGCCTTAAAGCTTAGTTAAAGGTCTGTTTTATTTCTAAATTAGTTTCTTGTCAGTGTATGTTATAGGGCTTTCATGAAATGTTTTGACAGGCAACATGAAACCTTTAAGCTAGAGTCATATGCTCCATATACAGTATATTTAGCTGTGGGTGCTGTGTTAATTTATCCATTACTGTATATAGTATGTATTATTTGTGATTGTTTCTTTTTTTTTAAAATATATTTTATTTATTATTTTTCACAAGACAACAATACAGTTACATACTTGCAAGATAAAACGACCTCACCGACTCACAAAAACCGGGCCAGAGACAGCCGGTCACAGACACACACAAGGGGAAAAAAAAGGAAAAAAATAAAAGAAGAAAAAAAAAGAAAAAAAGGAGGAGAGAAACATATGGTGACCTCACACCTCCTAGGTCCTACAAGCCCTGCTCGAGTACTACGATCTTAACCAATCTGGTGTACTGATAGTGTTTCCATATAGTTTAAGAATGGTTGCCATATCTTATAGAATATCCCACTTCTATTGTGCATCCAGTAGGTTATTTTCTCCAGGGGCACACAACTATTTACTTCACTTAACCACATCTTTCTTTGTCAGATTTCCACTTTCTTGCAATACATTTCTTAGCGATTGTCAACAGGATTTCTGTCAGTCTCTTAGCATACTTTGTCAATTTGAGCTTAGTTAGATTCCCTAGAAGACCAGCTTCTGGGTCCAGTGGAAATGTGACCCCATGAATACTCCATAAGGTTTCACACACCCCCTGCCAGAACCCCTGTAATTTAGAACACTTCCAGGTAGAATGAAGGAATGTTCCTTCCTCTGTATCACATCTAAGGCACAAAGGTGGTACATTAGAATTATATTTATGTAATTTATGCGGGTTGATATACATCTGATGTAGGAAGTTGAATTGGATCAGTCTGTACCTTGCATTTAACGTAGAGGTGACCCCGTCTCTACACAGATTGCTCCATAACTGCTCCTCAATGGTGATTCCCAGATCCCCTTCCCATTTCACCCTTGACCTGTCCATATCTGGTATTAC
>JAPQRQ010000015.1:26418891-26448072 GCA_037367365.1 Apogon talboti
CATCCTCATAGTTCAGGGTTAGTTTATCCATGCTAACTCTTGGCGTCTTACCATGCCATATGAACTGTCTAATCATTGTTTTAAGAGAGGAGAAGAATATCATTGGAACGTGGATCAGGAGATACTGGAACATATGCAAAAATCTCGGCAGGATGTTCATCTTTATAACATTAATTCTACCTAATAAGGTGAGGGGCATGTCCATCCACTTTTTCAAATCATCTCCCACCCTTTGGAGCAGACTGCCGAAATTAAGCTTGTAGAGATTTTTAAGGTTACTATCAACAAACCCCCCCTAGATATTTGAAGCCCGTAGGAGACCATTTAAATGGAAACTTATGCTTAACTCTACTGAAGTCAAAATCAGACAGCGGCAATATCTGGCTTTTGTCAGGGTTAACCTTGTACCCGGTTTCTTACTTAATATATGCATTGGGTCCTAAAGGTTTCTATTCGTAACACCTTGCACATTTGCACTTTTTTTAAGCGATAATATCAGAGCCTATGTTTATCTCCACTGTAAAATTACTGTGGTCCATGTTACTTGCACAGTTGCCCTCCTTTTTTTAAAATAGTTTTTCTTCATCCTTATTTTTTGTAAATAATTAACCTATTTTGTCATGAACAGGCTGTAATCCTGTTCATTGTGCCCATGAGTTGCACAGACCATTTTTATGTCCCTCTTAAAGAGAAAGATACATTTTCTGTCAAACCACAACTTAGGTGTCTTGATGACAAAAAAGGCCTGGATGGCTCTAAACGTTTCACATTTTAACAAGAAAAACCACTGCCCCCCCCCTTTGGAAATCTGGGTTCCTTGGCCCAGTTCTTTTGGCCAACCGGATACTGATCTCAACCTCAAATGTCAGATCAGTTCAGTCATTAAATTGAGCTTCTTCCAGCTGAGGCAGCCAGTTAAAATTAAACCAATTCTTTCTAGGCAGCACTTTGAAATGGTAATCCATGCCTTTGTGACCACTCGGCTGGATTACTGTAATGCACTTTATGTGGGCGATAGCGGCTCCTCCATCGTTAGATGGTGTAAAATGCTGCTGCACATCTTTGAACCGGCACACGTAAACACGAGCACATTTCTCTCATATTAGCCTCACTTCACTGGCTGCCCGTACATTTTAGGATCAGTTTTAAAATTATTTCATTTACTTTTAAATCCCTCAATGGCCTTGTTCCCCCCAATGATCTCAGGTCAGCTGATCAATTGCTCCTGAGTGTACCTAAAGCTAAGCGTCAGGTCAAAGGTTAACGTGCCTTTGCTTTAGCAGCTCCTAAACTATGGAATGATCTGCCTCTCCATATCACAGGCCTCCTCTCTGTCTGTTTTTAAATTCCTTCTTAAAACCCATCTTTTCTTCTTGGCCTTTGACACCATGTGAGATGTTTGAATGTATTATTATTTTTATTCTATTGTTTATTTGGTTTTGGTTTATTGTTTTATATTTATTGTTTTTTAATTGAACAGCTATTTTATGTCTTTTAATCTATTCTTGTATTTTATTATTTTATTGTAGTTTTATTTATTCTTCTGTGCAGCACTTTGGTCCACTGTGGTTGTTTTAAAGTGCTTTACAATTAAAGTTGGATTGGATTGGATTTTATAGCTGTATAACATACAAGTCAAGAAAATATAGGCTATAGCATAAGGCTCCTGTTGTCACACATTTTCATCTGGAAATGCTGCCGAGCCTGGAGTAGGTTCAACCACCCACCAATATGTCAATAACTAGATCAATTAAGGATGTGTCACAATAAATATTGATATTGATGAGAAAATCTTTGTTGATTAAATAGTCGTCATGTAAGGAATCTTTATTAAGTGTTAGCTCATTGGAAAATGCAAGACAGGACGGGACCCCTGGAGTCTAGATGCTGGTGATGGGTGAATTATAGCAGCGGGGGGTTAGTTAAGTCTCCCTGTTGGTGATGGGGAGGCGGTGAGATGATTGACATGGTGAGCAGCAGAGAACAACAAGTCAGTTATTTGAGGATGGCACTGGTGCATCTCAGAAAGTCAGAAAAACACAAGGTCAGACATGTACAGACATTTAAAGACCAAAAGATCTGGAAGATAATCTTAAAAGATGCCAAGCGTGAGGTCGAATTGAGAAAGTAGATATGATAGTTTGGGAAAGTTTAAAGTCACAGAAAAGTAAACGTAGAGGACATCGGCCAGGAAATGGAACGCAGTCATCTTCTTTAATCTTCCGTAATGAAAAAAGCTTCATTTTAACTATATGAAAATGTTGTTTACATACGAATTCATCTTATTTTATGTGGACTGTAGAAGGAGATGCTTCCTGTTATATGTGTAATCTTTTTTTTTTTTTAAACCAAATAACTTTAACAACCCAAGCATCAAGCCTAATTGTGCATGGAAAGAAAGTAATTTGGCAAAAAAACAAAACAGAAACAGCACGTCAGTCTATTCTAAGCTTTGCATCTCAGATCAAGAATTGGCTGATACCCCACTCTTTCACACTCCCACTGAGTGTATTGTGAAGCTTCTGTTTGTCACAATATCCCATTTGTTTCACAGAAATAGATTACAAATAATATTTTGATATATTGTAAAACTGCCTGCACGAAACCGATAATCAGTGTAGCTTATAGCAGCCAGAAAAAACATGTACAGCTTTTGAAATTCACTTGCACATGTTAACATTTACTAACAAGAAGCACAGTACGGATGCCACAAATAAGTTTCTAAATGTCAGAATCTAAATCTAAAGGTAAAAAGCAAATTAATAATCTGTTTATGCATTTGAAAATACACTCTACGTAGACCTATTTCAAGTTTTGATGTTTTTTCCCTTCATAAATCTACATCATAATGCTGGAAGGTCTCAGAGTGTCTGTCTGTCTGTCTGTCTGTCTGTGTGTGTGTGTGTGTGTGTATCTGGGCCGTTCTAAGAAATACCAAGGTTTTTAGGTGGCCAATTTGGTACCTACAGTTGAGGAATAGTCCCATCTACACATGCACAATCTTTTCTATTTAAAATTCACTTTTTAAAACTCCGGAGGGACTGATTTCATCTCTGCCAATGTCTTTTGTCCACTTTGTCCAAGTTGTTACTGTCACACATGCACAAATGCCCGCTACATGACGGAAAATTATGTTAAAAACAGGAAAGGCGCATTTACGGTCAAGGAACACTCTAGCAAAAACAGGAAGTTGATTGGACCAATATTTTGGGAGATATTAGTCATAAGCATATAATTTCTTTTCACTTTCACATTACATTTAATCCATGCCAAAAGGCAAGCATCTAAGTAGATCTGCTGCTCAAAGGAACAAGGATAAGGAACACAAGCACTTAATGCACCAGATGTCAACTGCAATTTGCCTTATTTGTTTACCCAGTATGTTGGTTAATGACAGTCACAATATTTCCTTTTTCAGCATCCGCCATATAGTTGCAAGTACCCTGGACATAATAGAAATGGATACTACTCTCTCAATAATATGAACTGGCGGATCACATAGTTTTATGAAGACTATGTACAGTTGTCCCTCACTATAACGCGGTTCACCTTTCGCGGCCTCACTGTTTCACGGATTTCTTTTAGTGCAATTTTGCATGATTTTTTTAACAGCGTATGAACGCGCATTGTGTTCTGCGTCCCGATTGGCTAAGGGACTGTAGACCATTGTCAATCAATCTCCTCTGTGCCGTGTCTCCTGTACAGTACAGAATGCGTTCGGCTTGCCAAATTAACATAAATGTTCGATCCTAGCAGTGTGACTTTGAAGTGCTGTATGTCTACAAGTTTTCTCCCCGACAAAACCTACAATGTCAACGAAACGTTCTGCACCGACAAAGGCACCTGCGGTTGCACCCAAAAGGCAGAGGAAGATACTAACCATCGCACAAAAAGTTGGACTTCTGGACATGCTGAAGAATGTCTGAGAAAAGGTGTACAAAGTGTGTGGTGAGGGGTTTTACAGCCGTAAAACATATATAAGTGTAAAAAATAAAGCTGACTACTTCGCGGATTTCGCCTATTGCGGGTTATTTTTAGAAGGTAACCCCCGCAATAAACGAGGGACCACTGTATATGTACTACATGTATTGTGTATGTGTAAAACAAAACACATGAAGGCTAAAATACACGTTTCACAAAACACTGTATACAAAATATACATACACAACAACTAAAATTATATATGAAAAAAACTTTATTGAATAACATATCAAAATCTACTGCATTTTGTTCCAATTAGGGAAAAGTCCTTTGGGATACATTTGGCAGAGGGATAATAATTCAGGATATTTTTAATATCTTGGTGTATTCAACTTCCCATAGCAAAATATTCCCCCAGCTAGAAGAGTGGAATTATCCATAGGGATTTAAGCTAGTAACATTCAATCAAATGATATTATATGTAACTAAATAGTAACAAAACACACTGAGAAATTTAATTACTTTGGAGATTGTTTAACCACAGAGTTCCTTCAAGCTAGAGCTGTTCTAAACTTTTCGTCATTCATGCTTGTCTCTCACCTTGAGTCACTTTCAACCTGGCGCTCAACAAAGCCACAGTTCTTCATTGATATTAGTGCCAGCAAGGCAATCGCTCACTGAACCCTCACAAAATAGTTTGGCTAAGAGGATTTGGCTAATATCTCATTAGCTTAAAGGCAACAGCTCATTCTCCCCTCGCTTTTATTTGGACAGCATTGCTCTGGATTAACACACTCTAAATAACAAATGCCACCGAGCCAATTTTTCTGGCTTTGTTCACTTTAATTCAATTTCAATTACCCCCTCAGAACATCCTCAGATTTTTTTTTTTTTTTCGGACTCTCTGAGAATCTATCAGAAGAAGAAGAAGAAGGCTAGAGGTTGACAGCATTTTTGTGAAACTATCAACAGGAAAAGTGAAGAAGACAAGAGAACCAGCCTCTCAGTATCAGTAGAGTACCAGCTCCTGAAAAAGTAATGTGTTGCATGCCAAGCAGAGACACCAGCTAACAAATACTGTCATACTGTTTGTCAGGCTCTTTGGGTACACCACGCTTTTGTATGTTCCTTTAAATCATCACAATGTGACATAACACAAAAAAAAAAGAAGGAGAAGCTCTTTCAGCCTCCATTCAGCAGCTGTAAAACTGTATGTGTCAGAGCCTCTTCTGTTCACGGACATTTCTTGTCTGCTGATTTGTGTGGGGAGTTACTGTCTGCTCCGCTATGCTCCGCTGGCTTTTCAGCTTCTCAGCTCATGTTGCTGTCTCCTCCTCATTCCCTAAATCCATTCCTCTATCTTTAACCATGATAGGCTTGCACTAATGAGGCTCCATTTTGGAATGTTCTTTCATGTGAGTTTGTGCATGTAAATAGGATTTATCTATATTCTGTGATGTTTGGAATATGATAAAGGAGGGGAAAAAATGCAGTATGACAACATAACAACATAGCACAACAGATTAAGTAAAGTGAAAACGGTCAGCGATATTGTGATAACAAATAATCAGTTTTTAGTTAAATAGATTTTAATTATGCTTTTTGAAATCCTGAATTATATGCATCACCTGGCTCAACAACAAGTCACTACAATCAATGCAGAAAAAAAACATCTAATGTGCAATATGTTAAGGGATCAGTGAATGGTTTCTGCTTCTTTATTTATTCTTATTATTCTATTTATTTTAGTTGCTTTTATTTGCATTTTTACAGTAGGTTCTGTCTATAATTGATGCGCAGATTAGATGGTACTTTTAATTTCATAGTACTTTTTTCTATTCTATTCTATTCTATTCACGTTTATACCTTCAGATCTTCAGGTACTTCCCTAACATGGAGCAGTATGTCACTTTGGAGTTAAGTCAAGTCGCCAACATGAGTCTATGTCTGTATCACTGTAGTAGACAGTCAAAGTGGGCCACCGCTAACATTTCAGAGCATTTCAGCATACAGTACCTACACCCTGAGGGAGCTGCAAGAGCTCACGCCAGCACATTGTCATCCCCCTTAGCCTTTTTCTAGTTTGAGACATTTGCTACGCTGCCACTTTTTCCCACTCGCTGCTTTTTGCTTGTGTCTGACACATCCTTGTTGTTCATTTCTTATACATGCCATCTTCCCCAGCTGCTGCAGCTCTTCCCAGCCGGTCGGGCCCATTAAATTGGGTTTTAACTGCAGCAGAGATTGTGTCCCAGTCTGGAGCAGGCCGCCCAAACATACCATATACATGAATAAAATATGGCTTTGACATTACACACGCAGCACTCCGGGGGACCTGAGGCCAATGAGGTTCAATGTGGAGGTTTGTTTGTCAGTCTGGTGAAAGGAATGAGTGGGTGTGCAGTGAGGTAACTCTCTGTAAGGTATCACCACCAAGTGTTGAGTTGGTCTGTCAACATCATGTAGTAACATTAGTCAAATACATTATGCATTCAACTCTGTTCACAATTTCACATGGCAGAAAGAAACACTGACATTATCCGGGAAACGCATACCTCTAATAAATAATGTCTAATTTTACACTTTGCTCACATTCAACATTCTGAAGTATGATAGCATATGGCGTACTCATGTGTGGTGTGATTTCTACAGCACACAAACATGCTGCATATGCTGACTTGAAATGACAGCTTGAGGAGCCCATAAACAAAATCACAAGTACAGAGTAGAGCTCACAATGCAGGCTAATGAACACTTACCTCCCATGGCTTGTGGCTCCAAAAAGAAAAGGGTTTTGTTTTGTCGGTGCCAACAGTTAAAAGCTGTAAAAGAACTCAACTAAAGTTTACCGCAGCATCTCCCCTACTCTGCTGCTGTTTGATTATCACATAACAGAAGTTTATACCTGCCACCTCATATGGCACCTGCACTCCATTTTAGCAAGTTTATTATTCTTGCTACTATGCAGCGAGCAGATTTCTGGTCAGATGGAGGCAAACCAGTTTCCACAATAAAATGTTGCCGTTGCAAATTTCTGCAAACCACTGCTTCATTTAATATCGATGTAATTTGCCCTCTCAGTTAGGCAGGAGATGGTCATGTACAGGAATGCTGACCTGTCTCAACATGCACTTTGTTAGCGCTGCGGTAGCACTGGAGATAGGAATGCCATCGTCCTGCTCATTGGCTAGGTCTTTTTTTTGTGTGTGTGTGTGTCTTGGGGGTTGTTTATCATAGAATACAGGGACAGGAAGTTGGTGTCAAAGAAAACCTTATTTTGGATGAACGATTACCGGTACTTGTGGATAAAATGAGTGGAAACAGAAAGGAATGAGAACTGAAATCATCACCCATTAGCATGGTTATTCCAGTAGAGTACATCGTGTGAAGAAGACTAGGTTTAGGCAATAAATGCACTTTGTTTCGGCTTAGGTCAGCAAAAGATTATAGTTTGGTTTCAATATTAGTAAGTTGTAGCAATACTAGTGGTAATACATTGGAACATAGATTGGATAGAATTAGTGGACAGAGGAACTGTGAAGTCATCCATTGGTTTCTGAAACCAGTAGTTTGCAATTTTGCCATTGACATGTTGCTTTATTTTTTCTTTCTTTTCTTTTTTCTTTTTTTTTTGAGCCAGAAGTAACTATTTTTGAACAAATGGGCAAAATGTACACTGACTTAGTACACTTCATAAAGCATCATGAAACAGTCATTTTACAGTCTTACTTAATATATCATTATATCATTAGATTTGATGGTTTAGTGAAGTTAAGTAAAAACAGAAACTCTGTAAGTCTGACCTGGTGGGCAAGTAAGTGGGCATAGAGATATATCAATCACAGCTTCTATTCAAACCGAGATCTATTTAAGGTCAGACCAGATTGCTTATTAGAGGGTCTGAATAAAACAGATGAGACCAGAAGGAGAACCCAGGAAAATATACTGACTACAGAGAAGCTCAATGTAAGTCAATGGGACCCGGGGCTTTTTGGAGACAAACAAAACAGTGGCTGTCAGCAGTATTATGACTCCAAAGACTCCGTACTGGCTTAATGTTAGAGCTGAGGTCATTTATTTTTCCTTTTTTTCAACCATGTCTTTGCTGTCGTTGTCCTTATGAAGCCCAGGGCCACGATCTATAGCCAAGCACCATCAATGAGTCTAAATTTAGCTACTCTCAAAAAACACCAGGAGCACCATAAGTGGTAAATAAAACTCTTTCCGTTGATTTAAATGTTTATGTAAATGTTGACAAGAAACGTATTTTTCAGTCTGAAATGTTGAGTATAGATTTATCTAAGTTTTGCAGAGATGTACAGTAAGTTGATGGGGTGCAGCCATAGAAACACTGTATAGGTTTTGCATCAGCAGACTGTTAATTATCTAGTCTACAGGTAACGAACATTCTGCATGCCGGCTTATAGTGAATCAAGAAATATGTTTTATTTTACTCTCAACCACCTGTTGTGGAAAAAACATGTTGACTTTGATGCTTTTGCTTTTGTTTTCATTTCATGCAGTTCCTGTTCAGAGACATATTTCTTTGTAATATTGTTTGATTCCCAGCTAATTAGCAACCATGTCAGTTTGCTTGGCTGTTAACACGTCAAGGTAGTGCATTTACATGTGGGGCTACATGAAACATCCCATTACGTTTGTTGTCCTGGGCTGCTGGCAGACATATACAGTCCCCAGTGGAGCTGAGGTGCACTCCACAACTAATGGGCCTTTTTTGTTTACCCTATTTGGTTGGCAAGCTTTTCCTGGGTAATTGTCCCTGCTAATCATTTATTGGCTGCTTGGCAAAAGAGAGCTTTTAAAGCATATGAATTCAAAACATTGCTGCAGTATGTCGAACAAAGCAAGTGAGCAAAAAGACTCCCTCACTGTCTCTGGTGATGTGTTAAACACATGCCTCCTGCGTACTTAAAACAGTTTTTATTTAGCACTTCATTAGCGAGGCGAGACCGAGCTACAAATTAAGACAGATTAAAGATTTGAGGACTTTTACGATTTATTTTCCCTGCATCTGAATGGACCTTTTATCAAACAAATCTACTCCAACATTCTCACACACAAACACTGTGGTTCACATCATCACAGCAAAACGGTAAACTCATCTGCTGCACCCACACAAAACTGCTTGCACATTGAATTTACAGATATACCTTACTTCCACGCACTAGCTCCTTCTCTAAAATGCATGTATCTCAGATATCTATACCCAAGTGTCAACTGCCGAAATGAGTTTTGCACTTCTACAATAAAAAATTGTCAAAAGCCTGAGACATTTTTCCACGTTGGAGTGACTGGAGCTTTAATGTGCCTGCAAATGAGTTCACAAATCTCTTAGGCCACAGCACAACATCTGTGAGATAGCAGTGAAATGGTTTCTATATACATATATCTGTTTGTGTGCTCGAATGTGGAGTGTGAATAGGGTGTAGTGAAGGCCGGGCGATGTAGAATGTGACTAACTATGTGATGTATAATAAGTATAATCCTTTGGGCTTTTCACCAATTACATCCAACAACCAGCAGCGTTTTTGGCCATATTTCAAATATGATATCGGTTGATTTGACTTTTTCATCACAGTTCTCTGAGGCAGCGTGCCTCTGCAGGTTCGCTTTTAACTCACTTAAACTTCTGTCATAGTGAAGAGTGGCAAGGGAAATTAAGTAATAGGCTTGGCAGTGTGCAAAGCGAAAGGGTAATGACACAGGCACTAGCAGGACTACCTTCCTCTGCCTTTCTTCCTCTACCAGGTCTTTTTAACCACTTCACATCGCTGCTCTCTTGCCTCTTCTCAGCGTAGACAAAAAGCTGCTCTGCTCTTTTTGTCTGAAAGTGGGCTCCACTCCACGCCATTTTTCCTGGTCTCTTGTATTTTTTTATTTTTTTCCCTCCACCAGAGCTCCCTATGATGGTCCCTCTTTTCCACTGGCAAATGATGGGAAAAAGACTGCTCATTTCTTCAAAGCCCCGTGCATATCCAACATTGTGAAATATTAATAGGGGTTCATTTCAAATCGAGGATGAGGTCGTTTTCGCTTTTCTTGCAACAGCTCTCACATTCCCCTTCCTATTTGTGCTCCTGCTTGGAGGAGCAAGAGACTGGATCGGGGGGGCAATTGCAGATTTTGCTAATAATCTCCTCCACTTGGTTAATGTGATAGCTGTGGACAGGCAAAACCGGTGAGCCAAGACAGAAGAGACAGCTGAGGTGACTCCTGATTTCTCTTCAAAAAGACAAAACGGGAGGCAGCGAGGACAGATGCCCTGTTCTCACTCACTCCCATTATCCCTTTCTTCATCTTTTCATCTTCTTCTCTGTGACAGGTGGTTGAGAGAGAAACAAGCGCTTTTAACAGAGCATTCAGTGAATAACTAGTGCAGCAGAAAGTGGGCAATTAGCATAAAAATACCCACTTAAGACGAGCCTAGAAAGAGGGACTCAGCAGCAGAGCTATGCTGGCTAACACCTGAAGCTGAGGTATGCATGTGCATGCATGTTTACCAACAAATCTTCATTATCTCTCTTGTTCTAGTGATGAGGACACTTCTCCAGGCTATCCTTATCTTCTTTCCTACTCTTCATTTTAGTTATGGTGTTTTCTAAAGCACATCTGCAGAGTATACAAAACTCTGCATATGTCAGCTCTTAAAGAAGTATGGACCTTTTAAAGAAGCTATTAGTATTAAAAGACATTTATTCCATTATTTGCAGGTATATTCATGTAATTTAAAGAAACAATTGACCATTTGCCTCAGAATTTCTGTAGATGTCATTAAACACAATCTTCATTAAAGTAAATGGGTGGCCAGTGTTTAATAAACCAACAAATTCACAGTCGACCGCTGAGTTATTTTCTCTTTCACATGACATTCATCCTCCATTAGTCGTGTTCCCATGTCACTATATAGACCCAAATTAGCTTTGTTTCAGGTTATGGTTGGAATCTGTAAATGCCCTACTCTCTTCAGTGCAGTTATTTCATAGAAAATATCAGAGCTCCACCTAATTCCCATCTCATTCATATGCATAAATATTTATTAACATAATGAAAGCAGCGTCTTTGTATAAAAAGCCTCTGGCAATGGACTAAGTTAGAAGTTATATTGGACATCTGTCGTAAGAATCAAGAATGTCAAAAAAAAAAAGGAAATTTAAAAAATGGATGAATTATCTGAGGAAATACATGACTTATTTATATCCATTCAACAAAGTTACATGCCTATTTGCAGATTTCAGGTGATATTACCTTTTATAAATGAGTGGATAGTGTTTTTTTTTTTTCTTTCTAGTACAAGATGCAATAGACCAACACACACACACACATACACACAAATACTGTATACACACACTTCTAGATTGTGTTCGGTTGCTGTCAGTTGTCAGTGTTGACAGCTGTGCAGAAGAGAACAGGCAGACTGGGGAGTCTGATTGACAAGCATCTTCAATACCGTTCTTTTTAAGCCATCAAGTTGAGAATTTTTGTCATTAATGATTGGCTCTGAAGTGTGTCTCTCTCGTCTTTTGTTTGCTTAAAATGTATTCTGTATCTGTATGAGGACAAACTTATCAAACAAAGCCTGCAGCTATTCTTTGTTGAATTGTATTCCGAATACGGGGACCGTAAATGGTAATTTAACTTCTGTTCCTTTTTTAAGGGTCCTATGGGAATGAGAAACAAGCCACACTCCACATAATAATCTACAATCATCACTGTTATGCTTTGGGACAAAAGGGACTACAGTCTATGGGCTCTTCCCACCCTTAGTGAACGAACACAATGAATGGTTGCACTGACTATCTCAAAGTTCTTCATAAAGTGCCCCATGATATAGGATGTGTCTATATGTAGAGTTTCACCTTTTTGAAAATGTTTAGGGAAACTTTTCTGTGAGAATTCTTAGTTTTCTAGGTGCTGTGTGAAGGTAACCAGACTGGTTGGAACCGAGACTTTAACTTTCTGATTACATATTTTTGGAAGCTTCCTCAATGTCACTTTTTTTTTTTACACTTGCTTGAGGTGGTTTGCCCTTTTCAGAAAAGAGGTTATGTGTGTTTGGCGGCCAGTGGTGCAGTGGTTAGGCCTGCCGTCCCTCAGCACTAAGGTCCTGAGTTCAGTGCCAGTGTTGGCCATTCTATGTGGGTTCTTGTCCGTTTGAGTGAATGGTTGTTTGTCTGTATATGTCTGCCCTGTGATGAACCAGCAACAAGTCCAGGGTGTACCTCATCTTCATCCACCAGTAGCAGGGATAGGCTCCAGCACCCCCATGACCCTCTCAAGGACGAGGCAATTCAGAAAATGAATGAATGAAAAAGTAATGTGTCTAAGAGGAAAGGAAAACACTTTTTCAAATAAGTGGTGATGTATCAGACACGATTCTGAATGTGATCGCTATGATCGATCATGCAAGTTAAATGTCTGATTTGTTTTATGGCTTTTTCAACAGTTCAGTCTGTTTTATGAAAAAAAAAAAAAAGAAAATAAGTCTTTTCTTGTGCCAGCACTTACAGGTTAAAATGATTTAGGTTCAGTTTAGGTATTAGATTTTTAAAAACACTTTCCAAAGTAAAGGTTTTGTAAAAACTCCAGATTGTGGATGGAGATATTTTGTAAAATGGACAGAATTTTGTTGAAAGAGAAAGACGAAAACATCTTTTTAGAAAAATATGCATAGTAGTGTGGACAAGGCAGTAGAGCACCATAGTTTTTGTGTCACTACAAATGCAGGCCATGCTTTTTCAAAACAGCATTTAGATGAGGGATTTGAAGAACCACAAAACTTAACAGTTTCTTCAGACATTTGGTAAAGAGGTTAGCCAGACGGTTACTATCCGGCTAGACAATTCATGGCTATTACCATTGTATCCACTGTTATGATAAACAGAAAAGGCAGTTTTCACACTGCAGCATGCAAGGAAAATGGAGTTCAACACTTCAAGAATGTGCCAGTTTGTGCACTGGTTCACTCCAAACTGTATTTTATCATTTCATTTCCTCATCACATTACAACATAGGAAACTGTTTTGCTTAAAAAAAACCCAACTTCTCTGCAGTTGCTTCATAGTGAAAGTAACCCTGTGATTCATCAGCTGGCAGTTTTTAATGTGAAGCAACAGAAAATGTTACATTTGCAACCTGTGGTAATCTGAATATAGTCCTATAAGCTGTAGAGGGGCAATAATGATGGAGGCTGACATCAGTCAGATAAAATGACAGTAATGTTTTAATGCATTTGGGATTCTATGTAGGTCTGCAACATATTTAATTTAATCTAGAATCTGCCACCAATGACACACATTCTCTATTTATCTATTGATGAAAATAGTCCTCCAACATTTAAGTCGAGAGACATAACATAGAATGTGCAGCATATGTGTATAGAAATATCATGGAAAAATAACCTTTAATGCTTAGACCTCCGGTAAAAGTGAAGTGATCGAATTAGGAGTCCTGTTATGGGGAAAACTCACCTAGGGCCTAGACATCAGTGATGAAGATGATGGAGACGAGGATGTGATGCCGCTAGAGTGTTAAAGTAGGACCAGATAACAGCAGTGAAGTGTTGAAGGCCTGGAGGAGGGCCACCAAACAGCCATGAAACAGGAATGACCAGAGAATGACAGCCCAGTGAGTCAGTTTGGATGAAGGCAGAAACCATCAGATTCAGTTTCGAGATAGTGGGAAGCTGTGCTTGTGACTTAAAAAAAGCCTGCACAGGGAGACAGTTTTTCCCGACTGAACTTTTACTGAGCTTCATTTTCAACTGATGAGCAGAAAGTATTATTTCTCAAGCTGTCTGCCGGATGTGAGCACTTCACTTCATACCTCTGGTAAGAGATCGGCTGCAACCGGATACTGGAATTCGCTCGTATTAAGAGACGGGGCTTGCAGTATGGCTGATTTTGGAGACGTCTGTCCTTGCATGCGGATTTATGGGTAATAACCTACATTCTCCTCTTTCAAATTGACTTTGAACAGTGGTGTATTGCTTTTGATTCATTGACCCAAACTTTCTACTCTGAAAAGTGATAGTGATGTCAACCAATCAACCCCGGCATTCAGCCCAGAGCAGCAAGAGACTTAAGGAAGCCCTGTGGGGGTGAATACCCTATGCTCCACTACATGGAGAATAGCCAAGTACTGCCACAGGCTGTCCACAAATTCAAAGAAGCATGTGTGGGCCATAACCTACAAAAAAGCATGGTCCTTTGACTCACTGTATGCACTCAAGGGCTGTAGTGGGTTCTTCTGCACTGAAACTAAATGTAGACGCATACTAATTTAACATTAAAGGACAAGACAAAAGGCAAATGATAACTGATTTCACAATATGTAGCTCATTTTGTTACGGCTATGGTGTCAAAGATGTAAGCAGCCGACCCAAAGCAACTCCTGATCTAAAAGGGTTAATAATGTCTGAACCCTTATTTCTATCAATACATTGAAATCAGGTAAAATGCAGTTTCTTAGCTTTTCATGGTCATCAGATATGACCCATTTGGACCTTCACAGACTCCATAGTGAACATGGAAACACCATCATCTTCTGCAACATGGATTCGCTAATAAAAGCGACATATTTGACAGATGACAGTAGTTGTAGATGCTTGTTTTATGTTCAGTAAATGACATATTTTGCTCGAGAATTTTTCAGTTTTCTCTGTTTTCATATAATAAAATTTGGATTTACTCTGAGCTTTAATGAACATTTACATAACCAGTAAATTAAATATAGGAAAATCCATGATTTCCTCTGAAAAATGCAAATTTCAGAGGATAATGGGAGATTATAATAAATGGTGATAAATCACTTAGGAAACATTAAATGTAGAGAGTTTAGAAGTCATCACAAAAATAGTTCTAGGATTTTTAGTGTAAAATGGTTTAACCTGATGGAAATGAAAGCAGTTGGTAATGGGATACGTAGAGGACATCTGTGGCTGGTCACCCGAAACAAAGGAATATGATTAATGTGTCATGAAATTGGAAGGATACTTAAGAAAACACTATCAAAAAAACGCTAAAATAAGTGATGTTTGGTGATTATTTACAGTGGCTGTTTACTCTACCAGACTACAATGTATTAACTATGATTTGACACAAGATTATCACTATCTGTAAATCAGATGTTGTAATGCAGGTGTGAGGGAAAGTGATGGTGACAAGCTGAGATCATAGCATAGTTCGCTGTTTGAGTGCAGGCAGGTTGCCTTCCATTAAGCATTCATCATATGTTTAGTAAATATCACTATGGGTTGTAGCATAATCCCCTGCTCATCACTGTCACAGCAGGTAGATGGATGATGAGGAGCGTTCATAATTGCGAATTAATTCAATCATCTGTGGCGGACACCCGGAGCTGGCTTGCAGAGCGAGGTACAAGGAAGCTGATGTTTTGAAACTATTCATTGTTTCTGTCTCCTATTTTCTTCTCATTGTGCATAGTGAATATTAAGTACCTTTTTGTGCATGTGCTTTTCAGTGTGGAGTCACTATATACGTCAAATGGCTGGAAATGACTTTTTGTCGCCAATAGCAAATGTACATGTTTCTGCAAGTGTTCTACTGCACATTCTAAACCTTTGTTGATGCATCAAGATACACTTAAAAGTCGTTTTTATCCTAACCACAGTTTCTCAGACTCTCCCAAGTTGTGCTGAATATTTTACCTATTGAAAATGCAAGGAAAATTGAGGGCTATGAAAGTACCGGCTCAATTACATGTTGAGCTGATGCTGAGTCAGAGCACATTTAAGGATCAGTCTGACATGTCTTTATATCCTTTTATGTTTTTTTTTTCTTTTGTTGCACAGGTGTACAGGTGGTGAGTCTTAGTTACACAACTCCAGGCCAACAACTGCTCTGAGCCAAGACCAGTTGCAATAGCTCCCCCTGCTGGAACTGCAGCTAATTGAATATTAACCCATCTCAAACATGGTCATGAGTTTGCATAGTAGTTGAGATGGAAATTAAATATGTGATGGAAGTAAAAAGCTGTCCGTATCTGCAGGAAGTGAGTAGTAGAAACTACAAAAGTGCGCAAAAATGCACAAAAATCAGAACAATCAGTTACCTTCATGAATATTTAACAGTGGTTTCCTGCAGTTAAATGAACTGTCACTCTAAATAGGCAGTAAACATATGAAAAAGTGAACAGTTTGAGGTTAAGTGTCTGCGACTATAACTTTCCACTGAATCACGGGTGTCATTAAAAAAGACAACTCAAACATTCTCACAGAAGATTTAATTTACATAATGATGCATGTAAACACTGAACGTAATCACTGTTGACCATTTTTTAAAAATATAAGTAGTTTGAAATGTTAAAGAGTGCGCAGTAAATCCCCTGAATTATTAATCAGATATGATGTAACGGCTTCAGATGTTCAGACAACTTCATCAGACAACTCCTCAAGTGTCTATATTCTGAGAGCCAACTGCTGAACAGGAGTCCACATAAAATGCTACTCCCTGTGAACAAAGCCGTGAGAACGTTCAAGTGGGTATGAAGAAATCAGCATCTGTCCCCTCGGTCGGCTCTGGAGACTGAACGACCTGCGCGACTGCTAGCGGTGGCCGTCTTCCCGCGAGTGGAGGTGGGAATAGTAGGCATACGGGGAGCTGCTGATCGCACTCAGCAGTGATCAGCTCCATTGAGCATTCCATTGAGCATCTGGCGGTCCGTCATTACGTTCAGCATCTGAAGTGCGACTATTTTACATACTCGGCAGTGACTCCCACACAAGGGACAGTAGATGAGTTTTATGATTACAGAACCACAGCCATGCATCATTTGGTTAGGCTCCCAATACTAGAGTACACAATCTGTCTGCTGTTATGTGTGTCATTGTGGATGCATATAGTATATGTGTGTGTGTGTGTGTGTGTGTTGGGGGGGTTGTTTATTTGCATGTCATCTTTTTAGCAGATGTATGTGTGACTGCATGCTAGCATCTGTCAGTTTGTTTCTGAGTGGCCTGCTTTACCTGCACACGGCTGGGCTTGTGTTTGGATGGGTCTCCTTGTGTATGTCAAAGTGTGCATGTTTACTGATAATTTGCAGGTGTGTGTTGCAGTTTAGGTGGTTTGTCGAAAGGGTAGGGTGGAGGGGGGCGCCGGGGAGGAAGACACAGGTAGACAGAGGGACGCTCGGCTGTGTTCACACTATGTGCGGCAGGGGTGCGGAAATGCCATTCTTGGCAACATACATGTAACATGTGTGCCCGGTAGGTGGTTTGAGACACACCAGTGGTACTGCATGTGCCAGTTAGAAGCTCCATGCACCAAAGTGGAGCCATGCCAATCTTCTGCCAGCGCCATGCGACTCATTCATTGTAGTGAAAGACGCTAGGAGCAATGAGTTATGAATGTCCTTCACTAATCCAAACACCGTCGTCTGAAGTATTCTCAACCCAAATGAGCATCAGTTTTTTTTTTTTTAAATACTCTATCAAGGTGTTTCGTTCCCTCTGACATGAACCTGTTCTATATAGTGAGAGCGCTTGCCTGTTTCAATTGAGGACTGAACATTTTATAAGGTGTAAGTGTAAGCCGTTATGGAAGTATGTGCTTGTCCTTGTGTCAGGGTCTGTACGCATCTGTTTTTGTGCTGTATGTTATGAGTGTTTTCTGGCTTCGGTGGCGCATTGGGAGGCAAAGCAGTATCTGGTTCTGCGCACGTACCTTGTTCTCATTACCGCTAACAGCCTTGAGCCAGCCTCATCATTAGAGAGAATTACTCTCAATCCAATCACCTATCGGTTACGCTACGCTACAGAGGCCCACAATCTGTCCTTATCCTATAGCTGAGATTTCATTCTTTCCTCCTGAGTCACATAGGACAAATACTGAGAGTGTGCAGAGAAGGAAAAAAGGGATGGGGGGAAAAAGGAGAAGGGTGATACATTACAATAGCAGTTGATCAGATGAAGGTGAGGTGACGTCTCGTCTCATAAAATGAAGAGTAAGAGTTAAAGTTTTGCATTCAGTAGAACAACTGACAAACATGTTCCAAAGTCAATGAGAAAACATTTATTTTCAGCACCCTCCAAAATTACAAAAATGATTCATATGATTGTATATACTTAAAAAAAAAAAGCAGACCAACATCAATTGACCATGGGGATAAAGAGAAAAACAAGATTCTGCTCCAAGCTGCTTTTTTTTTTTTTTTTACCCATGTTTCTGCATCATTCATGCTTGACTGAAAGAATCTCATTTTGTGTCCTACTTCCATAGCAAGAGTCAGGAATGAAAATACTCGATTGCACTCGTTCACACTTTGGAAACTCCATATGTAAATCAGGGTGATACTATGTTTTAATTTAGTTTTTAATATCACAATAATGCTACTGGCAATCTCTTGTTGTTATTGTGTCCATGTAACAAAGTAACATGGCTCATCCATCCTCACAGCAACATTACACATCGGCAGATATCAATATATCATATCACACCATAAATAATATTTCACAGTATTCCTGGGCAGACACACACAGACATGGCTGTATGTTCAGAACTCGTTGCATAAATGCAAGGCTATATCCTGGAGTTACATGACAGAGTTCAAAATGAGACTGTGGAAAGAGGGGAAAAAAACTATTGATGCAAGACATTTTTGGTCGATGGAGGCCCGTAGAACCGCCCAGAAGGAAAAAGGTGCTGATTTTGCCTGTTTTTCACACAGTGATTTGGTGAATGGAAAGAATGGAGCAGAGGATGAACTGTTGACAGTCTAAGTCTCACTGGAACCGGAACAACAATAATGGTGGTTGGTTTTATACAGGTGTAGTAATCCAAGACTATGACCAGACAAACCAGTGCAGAAATTCACCCTGCATGAACGTGGAGGGAATTTAGAAAGAACAAAAGATGGAATCTTATTTATATCCTTACATCAAAACTTACAAATACGAATTGTCTCATGATATTATCCAACATCTTCACTACTGGGTGTTACCATCCAAATTGTTTTCTCTCCTCTTGCCCTCATTTCCTAACACGCTTCTTATTGCTTTTCTATTCCCCACCAGTCCTTCCCTGCATGTCTGTCTCCTTGTGTTGGTGGTAGTGGTGGCTGAGCAGGTAGGGAATATGAATTACCTGGCAGGCAGGCAGTGTTCTGCTTGGAAGGCTGCTGTCAGCATGGCGAGGATGGATGAGGAGAGACAGGAGAGAGATGAGACTGACAGCTCCAGCCAACCTTCATCCATCCATCCACCCCTCCCTCCCTCCCTCCTCCATCTCTCTCTCTCACGCCCTCTGTGCCTCCCCTAAAATCCTTGGTCTTTTTCCTGACTGCATGTACGAAGAGATCTTTGTCACCATTTTTCTCACTAAAACACTTTGGAAAAAAAAGTAGAAATAGTCCTTTTGAGCAACCATTAAAAATATGTTCCAGTCAGAGAAGCCCATCGACGCCAATAGTCACACGAAGCAGCCACAAGTCAGTTTGCATTTTTAATTTAATCAGAAACTCTGCAGAACTGATGTCTGGACTATGCTAAAATAACACTGATCAAGCCAGCATTGTGGATGCAACTTGGCATTTGTAAACATTTGTGATGATGCAATGTAAAGTAGCAGATATGAGGTTGTCAATGGACTGCAGGTGCCAACATTTCCCATGCATTCAGTTGTGCTTTAAATGTGCCAGGTCTTGTTAGCCTTCATCACTTTTGACAGGCTGTAGGAGCTTTACATTCTCTTTCTGCACTGGGCGTTGAGATAATCTGAAGGAGAAATACAGCCTGTTGCAACAGATAAACATGACTTGAGGTGGACAGCATCAAATGCAAGTTAATGAATCTGTGCAAAATTTTGTCTAAAAGTTTTTAATCTGAAACTTATGGAAGTTTTGCTTTCTTAATCCGAGGGATATGTTTCCCCCTCTTCACGCTATATGGATCTTTAATATTTAGCAGTTTGTAGTGTTTGTGATGCTGTATGTTGTGAATTAGAAAATTGTCTTTTACCCACTAAAAACCATCTTCTCACACTCTACTTCTCTCTCATTGGAGTTGAATGAATCTCACTGCATTATTATTCTCTTTTTTTTAGATTTCAGCCTATTTTTCTTAGCTTTGTTCCTTTTTTATTTGTCCCTTTTCCTGTTCTCTCTCTCTCTCTGTCCTCAGTGTGACTCCAGTGCCGATAAGCTGAAGCAGAAGTATCAGGCAGGGCACCCATGCAGGGATCCATTAGGCAAAAACCAATTTCACACAGAGCCAATTTCATAAATATGGAGTATGGGCCCACCTTTAGCTGTGCTTGACTAGCTTTTAGAGGGATATACAAAACCATAAACAACGAGCCTCTGCCTGAGCACTCCTTTTAAATGATAGCTGGAGCGTGTGGTATGGACCTAAAAGCATTAAGCTGTAATTTTAACCTAATGAAGAACACAGTGAATCACCGCCTTTCATTCAAAATCCAAACAATTATAATGGAGCATTTAGCACATGCAACTTTCAGAACGAAAAGCAGCTAAACCTCAATCATCAGCAGTGTTCATGTTGCAGGGATGGTTTTTTTCTGTATAGCATTGTCATGATTGGACATAGCAGTGTGCATAGTGGGAATCCATCAGCAATAGTGAATGACAGATAGAATGTATTTATTGTGTCTATACAAGAAGTAGAAGTAGTCATACATACTTCAGGCAAATGCTGAACATGTTCATATCCAATGGAGGATCTGTTTTCTGTAACATGAACAAACATCTTTGGAATTTTGAAGAATAGCCTGTAGTTGGAACAATGGGAAACACGTTTGGAGCCTTTAGCAGCCCAGTCTAACATGTGGCTCTTTTTCCTTTCAAGCTAAATCACACTGTGTGTCTCTTTGCATGACCATGAAGCTATGATTCTCCTCAAGTAGAGACTCGATCTACTCCCGAGTGCGCTCATATAAACTCATATCCGAAGGCCTCTGCATACAATGACAAAAACACGCTCTTCCTCTTAAATAGAGATCCCTGACCTCTCACAAAACTGAAATTCAGAAGTTCAACAAACGCTGTCTCATATATCATTCGCTGTACAGAAGAGCTTTTGCTACATATGTCCATAAAGCTGCAGGAGCTGAAATGAAGTGGAATAAACATCAGCTTTTGAGAATATACACCGTCCTTCTGCAGCTCTCTCCTCTCAGTCCAATTCAAAAGCTAAACATAAATAGTGAGAACATGACACTATGAAAATTCCGTGTCAAGCCTGAGAGTAGAGCAGTAGAGTCACATCTGACAGAAACAGGTAAATAAAAGCTGTCAATGACATATTCAACCCATATCTGAGTAATGGGTAGAATTCTTGCTTCCTAAATGGACTTTAGATTACAATATACTTAGATGTAATTATGGAATAATTGCCCAATGGCACCAAAAAACTATCCAGCACAACAGCTTCAGTATGCTCTGTGTTCTGCTGCATGTCTATCACTTACTCTAAATGCTGCTGGCTAATTGTCCATAGAACAAGAGATCAATACTGTGTTTTGCTCAAGTATCAAGACCTGAGATTTCATTCAGAATGTTCTTTTTAACTGAATGTACATCCCATAATAATGGTCACCAGCTGCTAGACCACAGAGACTTTTGACACAGTAAAAAGTGTATGGCAGTTTCCTAGATTTTCATCAAATAGAGGCTTTGCAACAGGCTCAATGATGCCATCTTAGGAGGAGTTAATAGTCGGTGCCTTCAACTATGCCGGTTGGTGTTATTGCACTTGAAAAATAGTACTGCCCCTGAAGATCCGGTGACCAATATGACTATAATTTAATTCGGGGTACATTCACAGTACCACTAATGCTCAGTTCTGATTCACTATTCAGATGTGGTTTCTTCTGTTTAAGGTGTTCACAGTGTTTCGTAGAACGTGGCCAATGACAGGTACCATTGTGAGTTGGTCATAGTTCTGAATCAAACCACATACACAAAAGCAGTGATTCATGTTCATATCATTTCCTTCAGCTAAAGTACTTTTCTTTTTAGCTAATATTTATTGTGCAGAAAAATGGTACCTGTCAGTTTTACAGACTATTAAATATGAAGTCTTTTAGATCCATTTTACTCTTTTATGCATGTGCATGTTACATTTTACCGCTTTAAATGTTTAATGTCAAGCTCATTGAATCTACTTTGGTGTCAAAGTAACTCCCTCCAGTACAGAGTTGTCATGAATCTAAATCTAGAGTGATGTAAAAGTTGCATAAATTCTGACATGATTGTTCAGACTGGGGACCACATGTGGAAGTGGTAAAGAGCGGAATCGATAAGAAGAAGAAAAAAAACAGACCTTAGTCATATATGAGTAAAAACATCAGATTTTGGCCACTTTTACATGTAGCGTTAATAGGCTTAAATCCATGTATTCTGTTCTTCGCATTTACACTTATGTTTGATAAGTAGGCAGGGTGAATTTCCAAAAACATATAGTAATACGTTTTTACGTAACAACAGTAGGTCTAAGAGATTTTATCTTCTTTGAAAATGACCAAAAACCAAAACCAATTTTTCCGACAGTTGTGGACTGAATGGTACTTAATTTTGTTTCAATATTTCGGTCCAGATTGGTACTGCCAGTCCAATCCCATATACGTAATCATTTATTTTCCCATTTTATTACTGTGTACATATAAGTCTCCAGCTGACCTTTACAACGGTGGCAGATGTGGCTTCTGAAAGTCAGCACGTATGGGGGAAATCAGCAGCAGTAGAGGAAGAGATGAAGAGACGTCCACACTCATTAGCAGCAAGCAGGGCATCTCCACACGGAAGGACAGCAGGTGGATGTGGATGTGGGCAGGGGGCAGTGAACGGTGGAAAGATTACCAAAATATGATGGCAAGTCATATTTATTTTAAAACCGGAGGTATTAAACTGATATTATTGTTGTCAAAATATATAAATTAGCTCTCATCATGGGTACTCTGGTGTTTTCTTGCAGTGCGCCAAAGGACACAGAAAACATTTATGGTGTTTGTTTCCTTCCCTGAATAACAGTTTATTCTTTGACGCAATTTACAGTATACTGTTTGTCTTTGAAAATTTGCATAAATGTGTGAAAACATGCAGCAAAGAAGAATGCAAATCCTATACCCAGACAGAGGATCCATCTCTTAGAAATCACAGAAACTGTTTTAGCCTAACCATTTTGGTCATTTTTAAGCTAGAAGCCCCTACCTCATACAGATCTAGAGTTCTGCACAGCTGCAGAAGGAAGGTGTGTTTTCAGACTCTGGCTTTTCTTTCTCCGATAGGTCTTACCCATTAAACAGAAAGTTTAAACGTTATGCTGACCTGTATAAGACGAGGGCGCAGAGACTCACTCCGGGAGGGAATGATGCAGGTTCAGCCGTTCACTCAGGGAAGCTGATCCTGGGTCAGAGGCTGAAACTGCCCAAATGCTTCCCAGCGTGTCCAGAAGTAACACTGAAATGTAGGTGAGTTAAAAAGTCATACAAGTTAGGAACACTTATGTGAGATTTGCACAGAGGAAACTTTTAAATATCAAGAACTGAACAGTGTGAATGTGAGAGTGACCGGTTGTTGTGATGAACTGGACATTGGTAGGTGGGATAGGGTCCACCGCCCCAGCTACCCTCTTGAGAACTAAAAGAAAAAAAGAATGACTGAATGAACAGAATTTGGGAGTGTTTGACACAAAAACACACTGACATTTCTACCATATGTTCTTGTAGTTTGTTTCACTAATGTTTCACTGAGTGTGACTGTGAGAGTGAATGAATAATGGATCCATTTTACGCATTTTGAGTATGCGTTAATAGAAAAGCGCTATATAAATCTAATCCATTATTATTATTATTATTATTATTATTATTATTATATTTTGCATGATGAACATTTTCCTCTGTTTTTGTGCCTGTTGTCTCATGAAAATGCGTCATATGACTTTCCAGTTTGGTGAAGGGGGAAATGCCTGTTTAGAAAAATATACATATTTGTCTGGATATGGTATAAAAAAAAATAACAACATCCTCTGAAATGCTAGTGGTGGATTTCAGACAGTTTCTTGTGTTCTTCACACATATGTTTAAGGTAGAAGGTAATGACTTCCATAAACACTGACGTATCTGCTGATGAATTACACTTCGCAGACTTACAGTAATCTTTTTTTCCTTCCATTGGCACGACGGATAATTACATCCCAGGAAAAACACCGGAATAATATTTAACTGTGTAAACCTGTTACCTCCATTTCCATGTCTGAGTGCGTTTTGGCATTGTATACCTGGAAAGCAAAAACGATGTGAGAATTCAGGTGTTTAGTTCCGATTGAGCGAAGATGTTAACTAGACATGGGTCAAAGGTTGAATTGTCTTTGACCATGATGAGGATTTTTTTTGTCTTTTTTTTTTCCAAAAGGTGCAAATCACATTTTTCTCAGCTCTTGTGTCACCCTCGAGAGCAGCCTTCCCCTACAATATCTCTCTATTGGATGTGCTGCCAAAAACTGATACCTCCTGTGTTGATAATACTTATCAACATATGAGGCCAATATTTTTGGATGAATGCGACGATCATCGCCTCATTTGGCTTTTCGTTGAGCTCCAAAATGAATTCTGATCCTTCAAATACCTGTGCAGGCGTTTTTTCTAAAAGCCATAAATCTCCACCTGCTGAGGTCGCGGGGAAAAAAACTAAGGAATTCTTATATTTGAGGAGATAAATGTTAGGTAAAGTATAGAGATTGGAATTCATAGAGACCGGTTGCAAGCTTGGCTAAAAATGGGAAAGGCCTTTTTATATATGGCTAGCAATGACTTTTGATGCCTCCACATGTGGTTTTTGATCTCTCCACACAATCCCACACTTTACAAAGAGCAGATCCAGGGAGCTGCTCATTGTTGGTTTTATTGGTTCTGGTGGCCTTTGGTGCCATTGATCGCCCTTTATTAGACTACTGTTGTGACCAGGTTGTTTTCCTAGTTGTTGTTGGTGTTGCTGCCCTTCTAAACTTGTTCTTTCCGAGATTAAATGCTGTGAGGCACAACATATTTTGTAACTGGAACGGCAGAATGTACATGATTTTTCCCCTGTTACCATCTTGGAAACATGGAAGCAAATACTGTTTGTTTTTGTTTGTAATGTCATTCTTTTGATATTGTATCTTTATCATCAGTACTTCCATCTGTTATTTATCAGTGTGCATATAAATATATTTATTTGTTTGTCTGAAACCGCCTGTTCATCCAGATATTAGTGAGTTTATGTGTGAATTCCTGATTACAGTGAGTACAATTGAATAAAGTTGGGTCATTCTAGGTCAAAAACCAAAGTTAGGAAAAATTCCAAAAATCTGCTTTGATTCTAATTTTTGACCTGCATGTGTAGTATCAAGAGCTAGTTGCTTTTTCTAAAAAATAACCATATCTCAAGATTGTACATGGGCTTCAAGACCGTAAGTGAAGTATCTTAAGAGCATTGTGTTCCAGAAGGCAAATAAAAGCAAATTTGCTACAGTAGGTATGGTACAAGGGGTAAGAACCTCAACCCTAAAATGAAGGTATCTTATATTTGTATGTCTTTTTCATATTTTTTTTTCCAATTCTTTAGTGTTTTCCCCACTAAGTCATCATAATTATTTGTTTTATTTGGACCCTCTAAAAAGTGATGCAGCGGATCACAGGTCAAGATTTCAGGTCAAATTACATCATTGTTTCTGCCATGTCAGGCTTTGATTGACAGGTCACCTGCTGAGGTGGATTTTCAGAGTTTCAGGTTATTTAATTTTTTTAATTTTTTTTTTTTCCATTACAGACCGCTCCACTGTAGTTGTGGTTGATCGGTTCTACCAACAAGATTGTGAAATTACTTTGTTGCTCAGTGCTTTGTAAATATTGTCATTTTATCAAGTCAGTAAGCTAGTGCTTAACATTAGCTCACATCTGACCCCTCAGACTCCTGTAGCTCCACCCCTTTACATCCAAATATGGTCATTTCTGGCTCTAAAAAAAACAATGTGACAACAGACAATTTGCAGACTACTGGCTTCAAAACAGCACTTCAACAAACAATGGATGAAGCGCTCTGATTGTCAGCTAATGTTTTCCTCATCCTTATGTTTCTAATCGACTGTGGTGTAGTGGTTAACACTTACACCTAACAGTCTGTGCGTAGGGATGGGTAAAATGTATAGACCAAACTTCTTTATGGGGATGATTAAGCAAGTTAATTTTTATGCCATGCAAAGCTTCAAAAATAAATTAGAGAATTGCTTTATTTTCCCTGAAATTCTGGCATTTCATCAATAAAGAGTATATGTGGTTACAAATTCAACTGCAAGGAGACATAATGACCTTTGTTACATCCCTCTTTGTGCAGCGACAATTTAAATGCAGACTTATTTTAAACATTTGGCCTAAATCTTAACAGCTTTCATATCGGGAATCTCTTTTGCAAACAGCACATGTGTGGTCTGTGGAGAGACAAAATTGAGGCAAAGTGGTGCCAGCTCTGCAAGGTTTTAAAGATGGGAACATCTGTACTGTAATGAGGGGTAATCAATGAACACTCTTCTCTCATTATGACTTTTGTTCCCTTACCCAAGCACCCATTACTCCTGTGGGCACCGCCGCCACCGTCATACGAGCCTGTTATACCTAGGATGTTCTCCCACTCCGCCGCTCCACCTCCCCTCTGCTCTGACAGACATAATAAACGCTGTTGTTCACCTGTACTAAGCTGTGTTAAATTGAAAATGGCTGACACAAGCTGCTTAACATTGCATCAGAGAACAGACTGCCTCTCTCGCAGTTCAGACTTTAACCATTTTAATCAACCTGAAGACACCGAGCGGCAAGAAGCAACGGCATAAATCGCATTTAATAAACTATAAAAATGCTAAACATTGTCTGGTTTAAATGGTGCAATGCATTTGGAGGCTACAGGACACACTTTTATGAGGAATCCAAGTGTTACCAAAAGGGGGAAAGGGATAGTTTCTATGTGGCTCAAAGACAGCGGAGAGGCTAGGGATCAGATTTAACAGTAGCCCGTGGTGAAATATTTACTTGGCCTAGATTCATATCTAATGAGCTTAAAGAAACCCAGTTATGCAACAGAGTCGGTGTTAAATGTTTAATGCTGTGTTGTTGTGAACACACTGGAGAAGCCTCCACTTGTCTTAAAATGAGCTCATCCTGCTGCTCCCATATGAAGCATATCTGTAGAGTTTAGAATGACTTCTTTAACTTTTCTTCCCGTCCAACATTTTTTTTTTGGTCATCTTCTAAATATTAAACCACCTGAATCAATCTGTTTCAGAGTCTGTCTCATCCTCCGTCTCCTGAACGTCCTCAAATGTTTTTACCGTTCTGCTGCTATTATTAAATATGGAATCTGAGTTGGATTTCCACAGTTGGCTTATGAGTTAGAAGTTTTTTGTTTTTTTTTTTCTCCACATGTCTATGAGGCCTGTCTCAGCAGGAGCTGTTTGGTGAGATGAGCAGCACTGAGCCATTGTTCCTACATGTCTCTAATTAGCCGCGAGAATGCCAACTCTATTCAAGTGACTTGTCTTAAAGTCCCACACTTTAAGGAACCCACTCAGCACTCATCTGTGCAGATCTGGACCCCAGGGCCGCAGAAAGAAAGCAAGGATGAAACACAGAGACCCAGCGTGGTGGGAGAGCTTTTGATGATCCTAATAATCCAACAAAATCTGTCATTTTCATGAAAGGCTGTTGGGTTCTGGTTTTGAGGCCTCTTGCCTGGGCTGAGCATGTCACTGAAGGCAAAGTGCTGTTCCATGATTTGCTTTGAAAATAATAAAGCCCTCTGGTTCCTCAGGAATTGTGGCTTTAAGTGTTTCTCCTTTGTAAAATGTGCTTTTGTTGTGTCACTCTGTATTCAGAGTTTGATTTGCCTCTCCTTCATCAACAATTAATAACTAACACTGTCCATATCTAACATAATAATTGTATAATTGTCGCAGGCTCAGAGTTCAAAAAGAGTGTATATTAGAGAAATGCTTCTGTTCAGTATATGTATGACACTGTCATTTTATGAAAACAAACCTCAGTGATGGGATTTTAGTGTCAAAAACATCATTATCAATTTGTGATATGAGCGTGTGCATAAAAGTAACCTTTTCATGAATACAATTACAGTCATGTCTAATTTATTAGCTCTCTAGTTCACAGTGAGGTAGTATCAGTACATACACAGTAATATTGTAAAAGTAGAAACTCTCTCTTGCATTTCTAAAATTGGAATAATTATGACACCTTCTATCCATACACAAAATACTCCAGATATACAGTATCTGTACAAAACAAAACCTATATTTTAAGGGGTCAGCTCAGGTAACACTCAACATGTGATATTTCACAGTGTCATGCTCCTGTAACCTGTGTCTACTTTGCATACACATATTTTCCTTTTTTCTGTATGAAGTAACAATATCACAGAAGACATCCTAGACATCAGTTTCAATCACCAGTGGTTCAATTCTTAAATTTTGATCATTGTTTTACACTGATAAAAGTGTCATTCATTCAAATTACTTTTTATGCTGTGCTATTCAAAAATTGTGTTTTCTGATTTCAAATTGTGTGGCTTTTTTTGGGGGGTTTTTTTCAGTTCACTTCAATGCAAACAATACACCGTTTGGAGTAACGTGAAAGTGCCGTTTGGACTGAAGCAGTTACCAGAGGTGTTTGTGTCACATGACCAAATGATGTCACGTGTGCGTGTTGGCTCCCTGGAGTTTTCCGGTCAGCCATCTACTGAGAAGTGATTTCTCTGCATCATCTGAAATAACTACCTCAAACAAGGTAAGAATTTGACATTTTGTTGTTTTTAGACACAAAGTGTAATTTCTATGCATGTTTATGGTTAGTGGCTGATTTTACAGTGTCTTTGTATTTTTCCCAAGTGTAGCTAAACCAGGTTATTTGCATAATTTATCACAAAAATGACACTTTTTTCCCATTGCAAGTTCAATGATAATATTGTTGCTAATATTAGTTTTGTGTCATATTGGTAAAAAGTTGGGTGATGTAGAATAAGCCAAATATTTCTGTGATGCTTGAGAGGACGTGTTGGGGCTTGTCCCGGTCAGTGTCGGCCCAGTTTCTGCTGCGGGAGGAGGGGGTTTGGGGTTCTCACCGACTCCAGGTACTGGAGCAGGTTGAAGAGAATACTTAACCCTCCTGTTATGTTCATTTGTCAGGAACAGCAATGATGTTCCGGGTCAATTTGACCCAGTGCATGTTTAAT
>JAPQRQ010000015.1:26457516-26469078 GCA_037367365.1 Apogon talboti
CTTTTTCAACCAATGATATTAACAGATATTCATTTGACACCGCCTTCAGCCAATCAGTGCTTTTGCCAATCTTTTGTGAGACTGAACAACTTAAAGGATTGGATGATATGCTGCATTGTGTTTAAGTGCAACTCAAAAAAGGAGGACAAGGCTTGAGACTGTGCCAGAAGCCGGACAGGACTTTCAAATTCCAGATTGTCAAGCCTAAAGCCGGACAGATGGCCACCCTACATGTCAATCTTGTGGCCAGATCAGATTGTGCGTGTATTTCCTCAAGGCGGTTAGGGTTAGGGTTAAGGTTAGTGTTAGTAGGGTTAGTCAGGGTTAGGGTTGGTAGGGTTAGGGTTAGTTAGGGTTCGGGGTAGGGTTAGTAGGATTAGTTATGGTTAGTAGGGTTAGAGGTAGGGTTAGGTTTAGGGTAAGGCTTAGGTGGTTAGGGTTAGAAGTGTTGGGCTTAGTTAGGGTTAGTAGGTTTAGGAGGTTTAGGGGTAGTATGGGTAGGGTTGGGGTCGTGTTAGGTTTAGGGATAGAATTAGGTTTAGGGTTTACGGTTAAGGTTAGGGTTTAGGGTTAGGGGTAGGGTTGGGCTTAGGGGCAGGGTTGGGAGTAGGTTTAAGGTTAGGGGTAGGGTTGAGTTAGAGTTAGGGTTAGGGGTAGGTTTATTGACAGGGGTAGTAGGGGGTAGGGTTAGCGTTGGGGGTTAGGGTTAAGGGTAGGTTTGGAGTAGGGTTAGGGTTAGTAGGGTAGGTTTGGGGTTAGGGTTAGGGTTAGGAGTAGGGTTAGGGTTTAGGGGTAGGGTTAGGGTTAGGGGCAGGGTTAGGATTAGGTGTAGGGTTAGAGTTAGAGTTAGGGGTAGGGTTAGGTTAGAAATAGGGGTAGGGTGAGGGGTAGAATTAGGGTTAGGGGTAGAAGTAGGGTTAGTGTTAGGGGTAGGGTTAGGATTCGGTTAGGATTAGGGGTAAGGGTTAGGATTAGGGTTAGGGTTAGGGGCAGGATTAGGACTAGGGGTAGGGTTAGGGTTAGAAGTAGGGGTAGGGTTAAGGTTAGGGGTAGAATTAGAGTTAGTGTTAGGGGTAGGGTTAGGATTAGGGTTAGGGGTAAGGGTTAGGGTTAGGATTAGGGTTAGGGGTAGGGTTTAGGTTAGGGGCAGGGTTAGGACTAGGGGTAGGATTAGAGTTAGGGTTAGGGTTAGAAGTAGGGGTAGGGTTTAGGAGTAGGATTAGGGTTAGGGGTAAGGGTTAGGGTTAGAGTTAGGGGTAGGGTTAGGGTTAGAAGTAGTGGTAGGGTTAGGGGTAGAATTAGGGGTAGAGTTTGTAGGGGTAGGGTTAGAGTTAGGGTTACGAGTAGGGTTAGGGTTAGGTTTAGGGGTAGGGTTCGGTTTAGGGTTAGGGTTAGTGGTAGGGTTAGTGTTAGGGGTAGGGATAGGGTTAGGAGTAGGGTTAGGGTTAGGGGTAAGGGCTAGGGTTAGGGTTAGTGTTAGGGGTAGGGTAGTAGGGTTAGGATTAGGGTTAGGCTTAGGGGTAGAATTAGGGTTAGAGTTAGGGGTAGGGGTAGGATTAGGGTTAGGGGTAGGGTTAGGCTTAGGGGCAGAATTAGGGTTAGAGTTAGGGGTAGGGTTAGGATTAGGGTTAGGGGTCAGGTTTAAGGTTAGAGTTAGTAGAGGTAGGGGTAGGGTTAGAGTTAGGGGTAGGATTAGGAGTAGGGTTAGGATTAGGGGTAAGGGTTAGGGTTAGGTTTAGGGTTAGTGTTAGGGGTAGGGTTAGAAGTAGGGGTAGGGTTAGGGGTAGAATTAGGGGTAGGGTTAGGAGTAGGGTTAGGATTAGGGTTGGGGTAAGGGTAAGGGTTAGGTTTAGGGTTAGAGTTAGGTGTAGGGTTAGAAGTAGGGGTAGGGTTTAGGGGTATGGTTAGGGTTAGGGTTAGGGGTAGAATTAGGGTTAGGGGTAGGGTTAGGATTAGGGTTAGGTTTAGGTGTCGGGTTTAGGGTTAGGGTTAGTAGAGGTAGGGGTAGGGTTAGAGTTAGGGGTAGGGTTAGGATTAGAGTTAGGTTTAGGATTAAAGTTAGGGTTAGGGTTAGTTATAGGGTTAGGATTAGGGTTAGTTATACAGCACAACAGGGGGATGAGCCACCCGGCTCATATGGTTTTTTGTGAATAACTTTCGAATAGAAGGTCGTATCGAAATGAAACCAAGGTCTACACCCCTAAAAGTGACCACAGGCTTTCCAACAGTACCAATCGCAAGTCTGTTCGACATCCGGTTCTTGAGATACAGCCAGAAATATCTGTATTTTGGCTGTATCTCGTGAATGGATGAACCCTAACCCTAACTGTCATAGAGACACGGACCCAAGACTGGCATGTTCAGAAGGGCTGAATTATGTCTGGAGGATCTGTAGGGTGGCCATTTCCACAACACCAAAAAGGAGGACACTTTGCGGCATTTAGTGAAGGCTGAATAACCACAATATATACGACTGGAGTGTATTTCCCACTACAATACAGTTTTGTCCATGATAAAAATGGTATCATGATAGAGTGATTCTGAGATGCTCTATTCACTGTAAGACAATTTTATCTATGATATTTTGTGTGTGTAACAGAAGAGGAAAATTGTTCCAAAGACGGTGAAAGGTATTTGTTCACAATATTTGTATTTATTCAAAACTGACAACTGAACTGAACCTGTTTATCAAAGAGCACAGAGCACATAAAATTTAGGATCTTAACATATTAACCAATTCATTTAACATAAAAAAATTAATAAAATGAATGAATGAGAAAGGTACTTGTCCAAGTTAATAATAAGGAAAAATAACTTTTTATGTAAACAGAGAATAAGAAAAAAAACAAAAAACACTGGAACAATGATTGTCTTTATGGCCCCCTTTCCTTTGTTACCTACATCTACATCACACCGACAAAGAGTGCAGAATGCAGGTAGGTCATCTTTGATACTTTTGGAAATGAACGCGTGTTCACATCGGCCAAACCAGATCTTAAGTGGTTACCCTGATATAGAATAAGGCTTTTATGAGGTGGTTCACATCTCTACACTTGTTTTCCATTTGACAGTCCTTTATTTGTTCTCTCCAGTTTATAGGAAAGGAAACCCCCACTGTCAAATCGAGGATCTCTAAGTCAGCGTCTTTTTATTCAAACAGTGCACAGAATGTCACACAACACAAGGAGAAACTCCCCGAAACAGAGAAAAATGTCAGTTTTTAAGCACAATGCATGTGACACCCAGAGTACACCATAGTTTGTGCCAAGAAAAAGACAAGTTATCACCTGACTGACATTGGAGTGACCTTGGTTAAAAACTAACTATTACTGGGTGCAGTTGAGACTGTGGAATGTCGATAAGGCAACAACAGTTCTTTATTTTATTCCCAGTGGCTTACAGACAAAAATTAAGGATACAAGGGTGAAATATTCTGTAAATAAAAACGATTTATGTCAACACATACTTGAGCACAAAGTTAAGTGTTGCACTGCTGTAAATGGAACAGGGGCTTTAAACAGCGTTTCATTCATTCATTCAATTTACAAAGCGCTTTATACTCTGGAGGGTCACAGACATGTTGGAATCTATCTCAGCTACCAACAGTTGGAGGCGGGGCCATCATCTGCATCCATTTTTCTTCAAATTATTTATAACTTCAGTTCATTCCAACGGAATTAATTTTATTTTATTCATTAATTTGCACAGCCTGTGCTAAACAATAAACTCTGATCACACTTATATTGGCCCACTCCACCTTCTCAATGTCCTAATTAAATTAGCAAAAATTAGCCTTATGTGTTTAGTTTTATGTAATTGGTGTGTGTCTTGCGATGACATATGTCCCAGATTATCACTCCAACAGAGTCACTGCCAAATGCAAATGATTGTCATTCTATATAAACAGTTAAATCTGATCATAGTGTCCCACCAAAGTTAGGTTTATCAAAGTATGTTATCCTTCAAGGTATTTATTTATGTGACTCTAGCTGTATTTTTTATGTTAAACACACCTGAAGGGCCCTTCAGTCCACCTTACACACACACACACTTGCACACATGGTGACCGGCCTCCAACCACTACGTGACTCACCCCAGATGAACGCGCTGCATTCAGAGCCCAGCTTGCACATCACCTCCGTAAATAATTCATTTAGCCCAGCATGAAAAACGCATGTCAATTAGCCAGGTTTATTTTTTTCTCGATGGAAAAACAGCAGGTCTCTCTTCATGCAAGCTGCAGGAATGTGTATTATTTAAGCAATTCTGGACATGGCTCCTCAAACTGTCTGCTTCATCTTTTTTTAAACAGGGCTTTTTTCAATAAGTATGGACTGCAGTGATTGACTTTAGTTTCCATTTGGAATTTTCATGTTGTGCGTGTGACTACTGGCTGCTGAATGTAATTACCGAGGCTTGTCACGGAACTGGCTTGTTCTGTCCAATACATAAAGAAGAGCAAAGATTTTTTTCAGTTGGCATAGGATTTCAGGAATTCCTCAACATTGATCTTTGGCTCCTAGTCACAGGCAGCTAAAACATTGTCCACATGGGCTGCTGGGGTTCGATGTTGAGATACAGCAGAGCACAGTTGTATAACTAGTACGGAAATGATATTCATGCAGGTGTATGTCGTAACCATTTACCCAACCGACATGTTACTAATATTAATCAATACCGCAACAAATGAGAATTAGTTGGAGTCTTCTCATTTTGGTCACCTTGATTATTTTCCATTTTTCAGGTTTTAACTGAGTATATTGCAATATTGTAGTAAATGTGCAAAGCTAATAAGAACGCTGTGACTGATGTGGTGTTGTAGTTGTAGGCTGTCTATCAAGTTTGTATTTTGCCACTCACTCTGCGTAATAATTTTTCTTTTATTTGTGTAATTTAATATAGAAAATTTAAGCGTAGCAGTTGAGCCTGTTTCTTGTGCTGTTTGGGAAGCGCATAATACATACAGCATGTATTATACTATATATTATATAGTATAGGATACTCTATATTTAAAGTGATACTGGAGGCTGTAACATCTGTTTCAAGTCTGTTGTAGCCTTTATGTTCATATAACATTATTATCACTGCAGCAGAAACCATTTTCAAATGTCTCGCATTGGAAAAGTGGCTCCAACGCCGATTTTCTCTATGTTCCAGTTGTTCCAATATACAGTTGCGTGGGGTGTAAAATACTATGACCCGCTTTCATGTAGGACATCAGGGTAGTGGTTTTCTCTGTCTTTTGCAGATAGTTTTGTCGGTAAATGAGCTGCATTTTTCATCATCTTGCAGGATTTTTTAGTGTACCTTCTGTGCACGTGGCATATTACATCACTACTGGTGTCAAGTTATAACGCAGTATTTTTTAAACTTTATGTGGAAAAATGCGGGGATTATGAAATCATGTGAGCCCTGCATATGTTGCATATTTTGTGTGGAAATATGCAATTATTGCGGTGAATATGTGCCCTTTTTGAAAAAAAACGCGGACCCCTGCATAATGTGCGCTATTTGCTTGATTATGCATTGAATCACGTTTTTCTGGAGGGACTGTAAAACGCCACAGGCTGCACTTTTTGTCAGGGAGATTTGGTAGGTTCAAGAGGTTTCAGGACTGCAGGAGAAGGATTATATAATGATGAGGAAAAGGGGGGGAATATATTGTAAATATAGTAGTAAATGGATTTAGTTCTTTCCATGAGGGCCATTATGTAGGTAGCGAAACGTAAAAAGCCAAACTCACCCTCTGAGACTCATGCGGTTTTATGCACCTTGTGATTTTCCGTCATATGGATGTCCTTGAACTACCCGTGTCTCTCGTCCACACATGGACACTCAGACCATGATCGCCTCCATCTCAGCTTCTCTCCGATTTTGCAGAGGTTGTAAGGTTGGTTCGTGTGTGCATGTGAAGTTTCTATAGGAAATCAAACGTTTAGATTAGACAAAGGAATGCTGTTAAATGTATATGAGGACTTCCAGCTGTGTGGACTAGTTGGGGAACAAGGCTACCTTGGATACACACTGAAGACCCATATAAAGGAGAGACAATGACCAAATCTCTGAGATCTTTGTGTATGCATGCAGCGGACGGTCTCCCAGATCTGACTTAATAAATGCATCAATGGAAGATTAAGAAAGTATCAGTCTCCTTTATTCAGTATCAGCGGGAATCAACCTATCAGCTGTTTTCAGAATCATGCGTTGGGTGGAGTTGGACTGTAAGGGGTTCCCTGTTAGCTTGTGCTTGCTATTTAGCGATAATTAGAGAATATTTACTTTGGTGGTTACACTTTGTTGGCAGGCTACATTTATATGATCACAGAGACTCTTGTTCTTTGTATTTCTAATTGGCTCCCTGCTAACACTTTTTAAGCTCGTCTAATGCACAGTGATGTGTGCTGAAAGTGTTTTAAGTCAGAGTTAGCGGCTAGTATTAGGGACTAAACCATGGTGCTAGACTTAGTGATTTAGTCCTCCCTCGTTCTCTTCTCATTGGCCCAGAACTCCTTAGACACAAAGAAGCAGTACGCAGTGTTAAAGAGGGGTTCAGGCTGTCTTTTGTTTTTTCTATGAGTTTCTTTGCATGTGCCAAAGATCCATGTTCACAATTTCTGATCTTACCAGGAGCGCTAGTTTCTTTTACCCCCAGATCCCCTCACATATCTCTGTGTGTGGAGTCATGAACTGATGTCATACATTATCGAATAAGAGCAAATCTGTCTATTTCCTAGTCTAACTTACAACTTCAGTAAAAAGAGATGTTGGCTGGTTATCAGCTGGCAGTCATTTCCTTGGCCCGAGGACGGGTTTGGAGTTACTCATGGAGCTTGAACACTTGTGTTCTTCCTGCGGGTGTTTAACGGCAGCACAATCAAAGCACATCAGTTTCTCATTATTTTAGGATAAGGTTAAATGTAAAAATGGCACACCCTACTACTTCAATCAAAGTGGGATTTGCAGACATTGCCGAAGCCGTGGCCTAGCGGGGAGTTATTGTCTGCTACGAGCACCACAAGCAGCCCTGTTGCTTAGTTACTGTGTCTGCTTTGAATCGTGACTCTGATGGCCCTGGGCTGCCGGGGCAGAATTAGCTCAACTGAACAGGAAATGAGACTTTGCTCATACAGAATCTGATATTTTTATGTGTGTGAGAGCCAGGTGAAAGAAAAAAAAAACAAAACAATGATTTCTCAGATCTAGCAGACAAACTTATGAATATATTTAGATTTCTCACTCACAGTAATTCTTTCACTTTTCTCTCTTGGCCAGCGATGGAGCCAAGGAACTGGTATACCCAAGAAAGTTTAACATTCTCACTATGAAGTGAAATACTCACAGCTCAGTTACGTTTCCTTATCAGTAGTCGATGGCAGACTACCCAGAAACAAGGCCAGACCAGCTGATCCGTGTGGTTCACAGTGGTGTGTGGCGCTAAATGCCAATGTCAACCCGACAGCTTACTCACTAAGAATATGTTAATGTTCATCAAGGTCGCCATTTCAGTTTGGCGGTGGTGGTAGTACGTTAACATTTGCAAGAAACCACGGTTTGGAAAAGTTTACCATCCTGTGCTGGCAGCACTCAACTTCACTCTCAGTAAGTCTGATGAGATTTTTTTTTTTTTTTACTTAAGGTAAAAAAAAAAAAAAAAGGAATATTTATTATTTGTGGAGTAGTTTGTGCATGTTACATCTAGATATTTGTCCTCTATTGGGCATCCTTGTGTACACACCTGTTCCATTTACATAGTCACTTAGTACTAAGTAAATGACACTGGATAAGTAAAAACTTTTGGTGTTGAAAACGTTTGAATTTTGATCCTTTTTAATTTAGAGAAGTAATGGCTACATTCTTGTGCATAATATCCTGAGGTGCTGGAGAAATTCTAATTTAAGATTTGGAATTGGCATAACCTGATTTAGGCAAAGGATTTTGATGGAATTGGGTATTTTTTTTATTTTTTAAGCATTTCTGTCTTATTTCTACACTGCTCTGTTGTATTGTTTGTTTTTTAGACCAAAAAGGGTAATAGATGCTCAAACTACAACTATATACTATGTGTAATAAATAGACCTTTACAGGGAGGAAGCTCCTTATACTATATGCATGTTCATTGAGAAAACTTGTGGTATGTAGGTTCTACTTCTACCGTCCTTAAGGCTTGTTTTGCTGATATGTTGTAGCCACTGTGTGTGAGAACCACGGAGTCTCAAAAGGGAGCAGTTTTCTGTTGTAAAGTTAGACTTCATAGACACCAAATCTGCTTTGTTGATAGTATTTTTTTGAACCACTTTAATTATACTGGTATTATAGCGGGCAGGGGTATGTAAGTAATACCAGAACTTCCATCCATCTTCCCAACCGATCTTCTCGAAGACTGTTCACCTGAATCTTTTCACATTTGACTCACATTTACCACTCGGAGAGGTGTAGTGTACCTTGAATATCTGAACTCAGAATTTGTCCAACTGATTTCTTGAGAACTATTCACCCAAATCGGCAGATCAAATCGGCAGATCAGACAGAAAGTTAAGACTTGGGCAGAATGACATTTGTCTTGGTTTGACTGAATTACCCAAAAAAGGACAGTAATTTAATCTACTTCACTATTATCTTTAACCTCCTATGACCCACTGTCCATGTATGAGGACAAGAAATTCACAGTTTTATACAAAAAAAAAGAAACTGTCCACCGTAAAGGACATTCCATAAAAATTTTTAAGAATGCATCTGAAAAAACTGTTGCATCATGATGTTTCCAATATAAGAAATTATTTAATTTAAAAAAAGCAGAAACTCAAAAACCTGTGGGGCTCCTGGGTCTGAGGAGGTTAATTTAAAATTCCAAATGAATCCCTGACTAGGCAGGGTGTCAGTGAACAGTTTTGTGAGGTGGGGCGGGGCTGGAGTGTTAGTGAGCTCCGCCTACTTTTTCACTTATTTGGTAACCTCTTCACTGTGTCGCTTGCGTTGGATGTTGCACAATGCTAAGTGGATGGATTCACCTGTAAAAGCAGAGGTTGAGAAGTACATTTGGAGAGCTCGGACTAAGTGGTTAAAGGAAGGTTCCAAGGTTATACTGTATGTAGAGCTCTTTGGGGAGTTGTGTATGTGCAAATGAAAGCTGAAGCGAAGTCGTACTAATGGGTACAGCAGCTCAACAGAGCCTTGTTGGAGGTACTGAATGTACCTGATGGACCAGTACAAACGATTTTAACTTTGTTACGAGATTTTTGCAGGGTTTCATAGATTTGGTAAAGATGATGAGCAATTGTCTGTTCTTGCAGCCAAAACAGTATGAACAGTAGCAGTTATAAATACTTTGGCAAATTGTGTTTCACTGAAGTAAAATGGAAAAACAAAAATTCTCAAACTGCTGAGTCGCCACTTAAAAAAAAAAAACAAAAAACCTGTGCACAAAGCAGGAAGACTTGGTTATAATTATAAGTTTTTGTTAACGTCTTGTACCAAAATATTTATTTGGTGAGCAGCAGTAAATAATCTCTCACTCCGATGCAGTTAAACTCCGCTTTGATCAAATCTGCGGTTTAATAGCAGAGGCCCTGATGTGGGAGGAAACTCGTGTCTTTTAATGCAGATCAAACACAACATGTACGCTGTGAGATAGTTGCTATGTGAGTTTACTTTAATGGGATACAGTGGTTTCATTCATTCACAATGCAAAGAAAAACAGCACAATAGTGTAACACTTATTATCATTACTATACATAATGTCTAATGTTTTTAGGATGTTTTAATGCAGATATTGCTGAAAACATACAATATATACATACATATAAATCCAAATATATAAACTCATCAGCTTCAAAATAAAAAGCCAGAGATCCAGGCAAAAGCTCTTAAAAATTACACCCCTTCTTATCAATAAATCCATATGAATTACCATTATTTTACAGCTGCTATGAAGTTGTGCACATAGTACATGTTCATTATCTAATAAACATGTACTATTTGCACAACTATATCATGACAGTTTAAAAAAATGTGTGAAAAGGAATAAATGCTTTAAAGCACTGGACCAAGGCTTTGGAAATAAAAGAAGCTGAGTAGTTAAAAAAAAAAAAAAAGATTTTACTCCATATTTCCACAGGTTTTCTTTCACCCACAAAGGGAAATCTATCCAGGAAAAAAGTACCGCCTCTTAAAGCCACTGTAACATAACAATAGTGATCTTTGTGTAACGTCCTCCTTTATCGGTCAGTTACTGTTACTCATCAGAGCTTTGTAAATAACAATGAGGAATTATAGAATAAAAGGAGCCACTGAGAAGACCAGGGCCATGTTAAAGATATCACCAGTCCTTGTTTTCTCCTCCATTGTTAAGTTATCCCAGCTGTTAACAGTTAACCTGAAGAAATATCCCCTTAGAAAGGAATAAACATCCAAAAATTAAATTTAAACACAAATTTGGCATTTAATAAAAGTTGTTTAAGAGTTGGGAACCGACAGTAAACAAAATCTATAGACCATAAATGAAGTAATTAGTGTGAGTAGGCCTTTCTGTGTGCAGTTTGCATGTTCTCCCCCTGTCTCCGGGTACTCCAGGTTCCTCCCACTATCCAAAGACATCCACAGACAGGTTAATTGGTCAATCTAAATCTCCCATATGTATGAATGTGAGAATGACTGGTTGTTCATGGGTATATCAGCCCTGTGATGAACTGCCGTGACCCTCTGGAGAACTAAGGAGTTGAAATCCAGAAAATCCAATGAATTAATAGTTGAGTAGATGATGAGGGCTTTAAGGAAAAGTGTTAATTTCAGTGACACCCATAGGACTGAAACTCTGGCACCTGAATGACTTGACATGATCTTTGATACATCAGGATGGGAGAAGTGATAGAAGCACCAAAAACTATGTCCCTGCTTAGTATTGCTGAATGAAGGGGACAAAAAGGAGCAAGGAAGCTCTATGCCTGTTGGCTAGCCCCTCTTTGTTTGTCGTCTTTCTGCCGGTAGTGGAAAAGGCTGGTCGTGTCGAGTTCATCCGCATAAGAAATAGCCTCGGCAAACAGCTTCACAACCTAGAAAACAGGAGAGATTTTAGCACAAGAGAATTAAAATGACATATAGGGGTGAAAATACATAATGTGTCTCTGGGCTTTTAAGATGGTAACTGGACTGGATGGACAATACAATACGGGGGCTTGAAATCCTTGAAAATGCTTGAATTTCAATGTGTTTTCAAGGTCTGAAAAGTGCTTGAATTTTAGTTTAAGTGCTTGCAATTATAACTGTGATGTGATTTATTTATTTTTAATTTTAACTCTGTGCAGAGCTTTGTCTTGCCATCTAACGTGGCAGAGAGGTGATCCATTTTGAAAAATAAAACTATGTTGAAAAAGATAATTACCGAGTGCTTTCCAGGGAAATTTTTACCTTAATCTTTGTCTCGGTGCAAGTGTGGCCGAAGAACGCCAAGTGGCTTCTGTTTCTTTGGATACAACTTTGTGTCCTTTAATTTCTAAATGTGCTATTATAAAACATAATTTTAGATGTTTATAGCAAAATGCAATGTACATCAATGTGATAAAAAGC
>JAPQRQ010000015.1:26469178-26480907 GCA_037367365.1 Apogon talboti
TTTCTAAATGTGCTATTATAAAACATAATTTTAGATGTTTATAGCAAAATGCAATGTACATCAATGTGATAAAAAGCGAAAAAAAAAATCATGAGTATATGTATTCCTGTAGATATACTGTATATTTTAGTATAGCAATAACGTGCTGTGCTGGATAAATTTGAAAATGACCCTTAAAAGTGCTTGAATTTGACCTTGACAAATGTGTACGAACCCTGAATACAGATACAGACATTATGATGACAATGACGAACTCACTGGCCACTTTATTAAGTATAGCTGTTCAGCTGCTCATTAACGCAAATATCTAACAGGTCAGTCACATGACAGTAACTCAATGCTGATGTTTCCACTGATGCAACAGAATGAGGTGATCTGAGTGACTTCAAATGAGATATGGTTGTTGATGTCTATCGTGGGTTGGCTGACTATTCCAAAAAAAAAATAAATAAAAAAAAAAAGCTGGTCTACTGGGATTTTCTCACACAATCATCTCAAAGGTTTACAGAGAATAGTCAGAGAAAGAGAAAATATCCAGTGAGCTGTAGTTCACTGGGAGAAAATGGTTTGTTGATGCTAGAGGCCAGAGGAGAAGGGCCAGACTGGTTTTCAGTGATGGAAAGTCAACATTATCTCCAATAACCACCGGATAAAACCGAGGTACCAAGAAAAGCATGTCTGAAAGAACAACACATTGAAACTTGAAGCAGACGGGCTACAGCTGCAGAAGACCACACCAGATGCTGCTCTTTACAGTAAAGAACAAGAAACTGAGGTTACAGCTCATAGGGTATCACCAAAATTGGGCAATAGAAGATTGAGAAAATGTTGCCTGGTCTCATTAGTTTCAATTTCCTGCTGCAAGTTTTGGATGGTTAGAATTGTCAACAACATGAAAGCGTGGACCCCTCCTGCTGTCAGTGGGTCAGGCTGGTAGTGGTGGTGCAATAGTGTTGGTGATATTTGCTTGACATACTTTAGGCCCCTTAGCACCAGATGAGCATCATTTCAATGCCACAAAGATGACATCATCTCAAACTGCTTTCTTGCATATGACAGCGAGGTCATAATCAGACTAATAGAGCATGTTTGGGATCTGGTGGAATGGGAGATTTGCATCAAAAGTGTGGATCTGACACATTTGCAGCAACTGTGTGATGCTATCATGGGACTACGGACCGAAACCTGAGAAATGTTTCTAAAAACTTGTTGAATCTATGCTTTTGAAGAATTATAATCGCTCTGGAGGCAAAAGGGTGCTCAGCCTGGTACAAGCAAGGTGTACCTAATGAAGTGGCCAGTGAGTGTATAACAAAGGCTAAGCAAAGTATTTCAATTCTTTGAATGAGCATCATTATTTACCACCTTTAATGTAATACAAGATAAATATCAGCCATATCATTGCCAAAATGGCATTTTATGTCTGGCAACGATGTTGTATGGGTTAATCCCTACTCTCGACCGTTTCTATTTCTGTTGAATATATCATAAACCATATTTTAAAATATTGTAGAGTCTTGTGCCTGGTCTCTGGAACTGTGACATTACATACCTGGTAATTGGTGATGAGGGGAACACCGTGGTCGATAGCCATTCTGCGGATGAGGAAGTTGTCCTTGATGAGGCGGGTGTTGTTATTGGGCAGGTTGACCACCAGGTCGATGTGACCTTCGCCGATCAGTCTACAAACACACAAAAATTAGTGTCAGACGCCACAGAATATTATCACATCAGCAGTGCTTTGCTAATGTTTCCTGTCTCAACCAGTTAAAGCTCAGGAGCAGAAATACATCGTAGCTCTCTGATGACAGTTTTTTAATTAGAAGTTTTATTGCTTGTAATATTTTTTGTCACAAGGAATTGACAAAGTAATGTAACACCCCCCTATATAAGCAGGGTTTTCATTTGATGGCTTCATTTCCTTATAGCATCTCCGGCCCCCTGTACCCCCCCCCCCACACACACACACACACACACACCTACACACACACAGTAAAGCCTTTTCCATTTGAAGGCCTTTGACAGACTGCAAAAAAATTGGGGCTGAATTCTAATAGAAAATATGGAGGACATCCGACACTGACAATAAAGGTCATGCATCCTCGGCTATAAAGAGGTGGCCTCTGTGCCACGTAGCACAGCTGATGCCAGCTGCAGTGTGTGCATGTTTGTGTGTTATTTTGTTCCATGTCTATTAAATCCCCTTTACATCCTCATCGTCACCAAGTTATTCCAAACATATGGTCCAGATGGCTTCATTGTAGCACAATCATGACTTGTTTTTGGAATCATTACCTGAAAAACTGCAATCACAGTCAGCCTGCTCCAATTATTTTGTGTTCGTAGAACCTCTCCAAAAGTCTGTATAAATTAACAAGCCCTTGACTGAAGAAATGATGACTGATGGAAGATCGCCTGCTTTCCTTTTCCGTAACAACTTTTAGAATTACAGTTAGCTTTTTTTTTAGTTAGCTAAGAGCTGCCAGTTTAGAAAAAAATACCCACACATATCGTGACCACATTAACTGGTACGGCCAAATGAAGACAAAAGAGTCCCCAGATTAATCGATAATGAAAATAATCATTGGTTGCAGTCATAATGCAGTAGCTCTGGACCTAGAGAGTCTGAAGTAGCTTCTTTGATCTTTCCGGCTCATATCAGTGATAATGAAAGGACTATTGCCTCAGAGGATGGTATCCTATGCTGATTTTTGTACCCACATTATGAACCTAACTCATATGGTTTTTGATTATGCATGGTTTAGACAGATGTATAACAATAGTATAAATAGAATAAATCCTAACCTCTTAATACTGGGCAGACTGGTTTCTTCTCCATTCTGACTTGGCCAGGCGACTGGAGTGGCAGGGACGTCGTTGGCACTCAACCAGGCAGAGGTGGCCTCAGTAGCGTAGAGCTGAATGACGAAATGCATGCAAGAATTGCAATGAGTTTTTGAGCTACAAAACATTGAAACCATAGAATGAATTCTGTCTGATCATCAATAAGACGTGTAGTGGGTAGGGTGTTCACCTTGAATCCCTCCTCTTTGAGCTGGTGGGCTGTAGCCAGGAAATTGGGTCGGAACGAATGCTGAAACGGAGAGATACAGACAGAAAAAAATACATAATGCAAGGAGTAGTATCTTCTTGTGGATTTCTGTTCCAGCAGTTGTAGGAGACAGTCAGTCCCATACTGTTCATCTCTGGGCATATGTTCAAAACATCCCCATAACTTTTGGTTGACATTCCAAAAATACTGTGTTATATGGCCTCCAAGGTAAGAGGTGGTAACTATTTAACATGCGCACTTAGTTTATCAAAAAAGACAAATGAAAAATATTCACCAACAGTCTGGTTTAGACCAGCTCTAAATGTAAAGTGTCATGAAATAACTTTTGTTATTATGTGACGCTATATGAATAACATTTGATTTATTGATTGACCAGTGTGTAAATACAATAAAAGTGTAAATTTGATTCAGTGAAATTTGTAATTAACCTGTGTTTTGGATGTTCATCTTAATTAAAATAAATACTTGCATTACAGGTTAAATTAACCTACTGTAGTAATTGTACTTTCTTTTAATTTAACGTATTTATTTATAAGTATTTAGCTATTCTTTCGTATTGGTTAGCACTTCCACCTTGTAGCTAAAAGGTTCCATGTTCGATTACAATTCAGATAGGTGACTTTTTGTGTCAAGTTCCCTTGTTTTCTCCTCACTATCAAAAAACACGTGGTCAAAGAGAACATAAGGCGTAGTGAGCTGCCACTGAATTCACTAAGTGCTAGTACTACCGAGGCTTACGCTGTCGGGGGCCGAAATCCCCCCAATCCTAAACGACAATAATGACACAATGTACAAAAGATACTAACTTGACTGTTATTCAAAAAGCAGACTGTGGATAGATTTAATATGAAATGTGACATTGTATAGAAATACCCATAAATGTTCATTTCATATCAAACATCCTCCAACCATTTGGTAAAAACACACCACCTGGTGTCAAAATATGACATCATGTAAACTCAAGGTAGTGACATGAAGAAAGAGAATTGCTAGACAATTGATATGAACTCAATTTGAGCTACATGGACCTGATAATGGCAGAATAATGCTCAGAGAACCAATTTTCCCCCACAAAACTCCACCTAGTAAATGAAAATGACACTAAATGAACTCTGGATGGTAGCAAGAAAAGGGACGGTGGAGAGCCAAATATTTTTGTGGCAGGTGAAAAAAATAAAAGTTTTGCCCGGATATAGATATCTTGGGGTTTGACCAGACAACAAATGTACATTTCAAACACAGATTAAGAAGGTGGCCCAAAGAGTCAAACTAAGCCTGTCAAATTTTCGCTTCATAAGACCACAGCTGTCTATAGAGGCTGTGAAAGTTTTCATGCATGCAGTGATATTGTAACACATGAAATACTGTTTAACTTCCTGGTCTAATGTCAACTCTAGTCTAAAACCGCTGGAGTCCCTTTATAAACAAACTGTAAAGGTACTGGACAGGAAGCCACTGCGCTACCACCACTGTAATATTCTACAAAAACACAACCTTCTTAATTGGGAGAACATGATAAAATATGTAAAACTATGTTTAATGTTCAGAATTACCAGTGGTTTATCTTCTCCTCCACTTAATCAGTTTGTAAATATTCAAACTGTAACACAATGTAACACAAGGGGTGCACTAAGAGGAGACTGTCTTGTTCCATTCAGGAGAAGTGCATGTGGTCAATCATCTTTTTCATTTAAAGCTGTTCATGAATGGAACACAGCACCTGTAAATATCAGGGAAATGCCCACATACAACACTTTTAAAACTCATTTAAGAAAATGGCTTTTGAACATTCAGACCTGCCAACGTTAGTCCCTGTAGTCTGGAGTTGCCCCCGCTCCTGACAATACATTGACACTTTAATGCACCATACTGTCTAATTTTTTCTAAATGTATATTGTACAGTTCTGTGAATGTGATTTTTACAGTTTTATGAATGTGATTCATATTGTATTTATCCTGTTTTTAGGGTGACTCTCTAACATTTGTCCAGGAACAACAGATGAAAATTAGCCAATAGGCTAACTCTGGTACATTTACAGTAATACTGATGAATGTACATTATCCCTGTCAAATAGACTAATAAATTTAACTAAAATTAAAATGTAAGTAAGTGGAGTAGAATGTAAAAAAAATTAAATGTAATGCATTTATTCTACACCAATGAGCTGATGAGTTTTTTGAAGTTCTGAAATTCTGAAGTTTATAAAGGTATACACTTATTATGTTTGATTGCTGCTGTTTGCCAATTAGACTTTTAATCAAGGAGTCTTAATTTCTGCAGAGATGTAGTGTTAATTCTGTGGTAGTTTTGGTAGCTGTGAGTACATTCTGGATCACAACTTCTCCCTGCAGTTGACGTTTGGATTAATTTTTGAATATCAACACCTGCAATGTTGGGTGAAATTGCTTTGTCATTTGTAGTACATGGATGAGTAATAGCTATTGCACAAAATATTGCATGTTTAAACCTGCAAAGACGCTTTCTATAAAGATGACATTTTAATAAGTCCTTTCTATCAAACTAATCCATATAAACCCAAACAGGTGAGGTCCCATTCTGCCGGCACCACCTGCAGGTTCACTGGGATTTTTTTCCTCTGCCAAAGGGGGTTATTGTGCAGAGTATGGGTCAAAGTTGAACCCAGAAAAGGCAGATTCTCCATCCCCACCTCTAACACTACTAAACAGGGCATTGGGCTGATTACAGGAGTGTGTGGGGCCTTTGCAGTGGCATGGTGCCGAGTGCCCTTCTAGTTGAAGTGGTGACAGGTTTAGTGTCTTAGGAAATTTCAGTTATCACTATATTTTACCCACAGACAATGGCTGTGGATGCGAAGAAAGAATAAAAAGTCACTTTAACAGATTTAGGTCGTAGATATTATCTTCAAATGACCCACTTAATGGATCTCACCATGCATACTCAAAGTGCTGAACACTCTTTGTGTTGCTGCTGATTTGCAACTGTTTATGCTCAAACTGTGTGCCCTTCAGCTCGGTAAACAATATGCTTGCTAAAATTACTGCTGCCTCCCCAAAACCATTGTCTGATATTCCCTGTATTTTCTGACTGTTTTTTTTTTTCCTCTTATATGACGTATATGTTTCTAATTTGGTTTTTCTAAACAAAGCTTCAGATTTAGTACAAAAAGGTGGGAATACTTAAAAAGATTTGGAATAAGAGGCAGGGTGGAGATAGAGACAGAAGTGAATGAAAGAGATCACAACAGTGGAGCTATAATTGAAGTAGCTGTACTGTTGTGAGTAGTCAGAGGCAGGGGAAACAAAACCAAAGCATCTTCAGCTGCTTTTAAGTGTATTTCTGTCTGTACGACAGAGGTCACGAATAGGTCAAGTTGGTGGATGAATGTAATTATTGCTTTTTTACATTAAGAATGTAAATGACAACACAATTTATCAGCTTTGCTATGCAGACGTATGCGTTAGTCAAATTTACAAATCGCAAGCAGAATATTCAATACACAACCACATAAGGAGCTATAAAACCACTGCACCAAGGGACTCGTACAAAGGAATCCCCCTAGTAATAAGACATTTATTTCTGGCTCTGTAAAACTGAAATATAGGTCCCTCTTAGCAGACTTCCTTGCAAGATTAAATACAGGGTGTTTTAATCCTTCTGCCATTATCGTTCTCTAAACTACTGGTGACGCACAATGTTGCTGTGTGTTCTTGATCTGTCAGCCTCAAGTGCTGCTGCTTGTCAGACATGTTACAGTGCATATGTGACCCCAGGCACTTGCCTTGAAGTGGACCTGTTCCCCTAGAGCACCAATTATACAGCCAGTGTTGTGAGTGCTTTGTTAAAGCTGCATTAGTTAAAGTCTGGCAACCCAGGGTGTCAGCAATACTTAACTATCCAAACTCCAGTGATGTGGCGTCATTAAGCAGCACATTTCTATGCTGATTTTTGGTGCTTTTGAGAGGAATGGGAAAGGGTAGAGAGAAGGTGTTTGATGGATTTAGATGGGACCAGCAAGGGACATTTGGGATTGTCTTTCAAATAAGCCTTGGTTGAAGAGTATCAGGAAAACTTTTTGTACTTAAATCTGATTCTTGTCATGGTATCTAACAATAATTGAATGAGTTTTGTGTTAATGTGAATACTAATGTCAACATTTAGGTATAATACATACACTGTAAACATGTAATCCAGCCTCTTTGAGTCACAGCATTGCATAAGGGCTTAAAAGTCTCTAAGTCACCTGAGAGTTGTTAAAGTTGCATAAATAAAGGTGTTATTTAGTCTGAAACCAAGTGAGGTGTGCCAAGCTGGCATTGTAAATAGCTGATAGCCTAAGATTTAGGTCCACCTGTTCAGAAGGCACCTCGCATTTGGTGTCTTGTGGGCAGGCAGCACCAAAAGGAAATACAAACAGGAGGCAAGAAGACTTCCAGATGGCTGTAGTCTTACCTGAATCCCAATAAGGATGCCCTTCTGTGGCAGCTTAAAGCCTGTGGAGAGCATCGCCTTCAGGAAGGCTGAATAAATGTTTGGTCCAAAACACGCTACCTGCATTAGAACATAAACATTCCGTAGCTGTTGTCACTGATTCTTCAAATTGAGAGTAAGTGTTGGTACTGAAAGATTATTTCTTACTTCTCCAGTGGAGGCCATCTCGCAGCGGAGCACCGGGTCTGCATCCCTGAGTCGTGGCCAGGAGAACATGGGCGCCTGATGAAAGAAGGCCAGCAGATTGAGTCAGAGGATGTCCTGACAAGTAAAGGTTACAAACCACTACTGCAACTACAATCTATGGTTGAAATGACCTGATTGTTCATGTGAAAGTTAAAATGTCTAAACCTGGATCAGTGAAATAAATGCAGCTCCAATGATTTTGAAATTCACTACCAATACAATAAATATCATGTCCTACATAAATGGCATTCATTAAAAAGTATGTGTGCATCCAATTGGAATCATTACAGGGATTTCATGACACTGCTGCCACCTAGAGGTAGGACAAAGCTTCCTTGAGGTACCAGGTCGAGGTTCTATATGCCTGTGAAACTGGGAGCATCATGGTTTGTTTTTATTTTGTTTTGTTTTCATTTTCCCATTTTGTCTCTTGCAAACTAGTATTTCCACTTCTATAATAGCTCTATGAGACAGAATGATAATCCTAACATGTGATGGTAACAAATTTGAGCATTTACAGAGACCAATGATTCAACGTCTGGTGTATACGGACCAAAACGACAGGCTGCCAGTTCCTTAAAAGCCTGCGAGTCTGTCTCTAAACCAAGGAAAGGAGGCACAGTAGGTGGGCCAAGTGAGAGAGCAACAGCAGGGCGAGCCAGAAGATGTGAGGGGGAAGAGAGAGAATGGAAGGACAGAAGGTGAGGGACAAAAATAAGATGGAAGAGGGTATAATGAAGTGAGCGACCGGCGTGAATGAGAAGAAGAAACGGAATAAAGAGGAGCCGACAAAATGACGGAATGGCAGAATGGCAACAGGATGAAAAGATATGAAACTATAAATTTAAAAAGGGGACGGGGTGGGAGAAAATGAAAGTGTAGGAATAACAGCAGAGGGCAGCGCGTTCTAGTTACTTCATAGAAATTTAGAAAAGTGGGGTGCCATGTGGGAAGGCATTCTTATTTCTCCATTTAAAAGCAGACAACCTGCATTACCTTGAAAAGAGAGGCGCAGTTAGGAGCAGTATGGCTTCACTTGGTGTGTAGACACACACACAAGAACACGCATAAAGGCAAGGGGCCACTAGGGGGGGGATTCATCCTTGAAGCGAGCTATCTAATCAGCTGAATGTAATGTTAGCATACTAATGTAAGAGGGGACGAAGAGAAGGGAATGCAGACAGGGAACCAGCAAGCCTTATCGTGGCTTTGTTCAAAGAGTCAGAGAAAGACGGAGAACTGAGTGGAGATAAAGTGGCAGATTGTAACCAAGAAAGAAAATGAATTCGAGGGACAGGGACACACACAGAAAGGGAGAAACAGTAAAAAGAAACTTTTAATAGTGCAATAAAAGAGACAAGAAACGGCAGTAACGTGAATGGTGATAAGGACGGTTTGGAAACCCCGAGAAGGACTGACACGAAGGCATGGACCTGTGTGTCTGTGTAAACGCAGAACAGTGGTTTTGGACATGATCCATTTGAAGAAGGTCCCCACTTTGTTTTGTTTTTTGGTTTTTTTGTCTCCTGTCTACCTTCACCAACTGCGGAATCAAAGCACTTCTTCAATCGTAAAATCCATGAAATAAGAATGGAAAGTGAAAACAAGACAGGGGGGGAGTGGTTAGGAATAAAAGAAAGCAACACTTTGTGCCATAGAAGATTTAAATGCTCTGAGAATAAAAAAAAAAAAACTGCACTCAAGCCTTTGTGAAAAAACTCAGCAGTTTCACTTATAATGGGTGCATCTCCTGGAAAAAAGATGACTGTCACAATAACCAAGGCTCTATAACTACAATGTCCTACGAACATGCACAAACATTACCTCCATGTCTCTCTACCCGACACTGCCCACGCTGAGGAGACAGCAGAATTGTGAAACGCCAAAACATGAACAATGTTATCTTGGGGCACCAGCTAAGCTCCAGCACAGAAGGGAATGCAGGAAGTAAGACATTCTCACAGAAACCTCACTTGCTGACTGTGTTGGAGGCGGGAGTGGCACCTGTATAGTGTCTTTATATTCAGAGTAAAAGAAAAAACACTGCTGTATTTGTACATATTCTTTAATTATTAGATAAAGTTTATGTTTTAGCTCCAAATTAAACTAGTTCAAAGTTTTAAAACTCACCAGCAGAAAATGGTTGTTCAGAAAACCCTCATTATTAAAGCTGCAGTACTTAATAGTTTGTTGACGTAATTTGGCAATAATGCCATCATTATCTAATTCATATGTTTTGAGAGGAAATAAGATTTCAGCATGTACTCCTTACATAAAATTTATGGGAATAGGTGACAATATTTCCATGACATACCAAGCCAAACAATGAGAAAAAAGCAAAAATTCAACAAAAGCAAACCAGCAGAACAATGATATTATTATTATTATTATTATTATTATTATTATTATTATTAAGGAACATCTACAAGCAGGCTTTAGAAAAACTACCAGATGACGCACCAATTTTGGCCAATCATGGGTACTTTCAGACAGGTAGGAAGGTTAAATCTGTGATTGACAGCTGTAACTACCAATCACTGATCAGACTCCAACCAGGATGCCACTCTGCTTTACTCAGCAAGGAATTATTTTTATTTTATTATTATTATTATTTTAATTTTTCCATAACAGCACAAGGTGACATTAGCCCATCTACATTTATATTTAGTCTTTTCATTTGGACTCAGATTAGACAGCTGCAAAAGAATGGGGTGTTTTTACAAGCTCTGGCATTTTTCCCCCCCTCTGATCTGAGCTCCTGCAGCCTTAATGGCACCATCGGCTGCTAACTGAACTGTGGTATGCTTCCAGCTGCTCATGCTCATGTGCTTATTTGTGTTGAGCTGAGATTTTTTTTATTTGTTGACGTTAGCGGACATAAGTTCAACAACACTGCTTCTTCTGCTGGTGTGTTTAACAAATGTGCTTAAACCTGTTATTTGTCCTGCCTTTTTCTGATTGGATAAGTGTCTGAGCAGAAATTTGACTGGACAACACTAATAGGAAATGTGAATGAAGTAAGTCATTTCTTTTCCTGTACTTCTACCAATATACTAAAATACACCCATGTCTCAATTGGTAATGTCCTTCTCCGTTAAAAAAAAATTAAAAATCCACATTTGACAATATCTCTGGACAAACAATAATGCAAAAATAACTGGAAATTGGTACAAACAAACAGACAAACCATTACATTTCAACCGTGACATTATCAACTTGTTCAGTACACAAAGCAACAATAGACATCCATGTACTGGTGTGTGACGGCGTTGTATTCTAATGTCTAATCTCTTCTTTTCCCTGTCCACATGGATATACACAGAGTGGAGTTTTTGTGACCTAAAGTACCATTTACACGTCAACAAGAGGCCCAGACGGCGAGAAAAATATCCGCAACTGTTATGGATGAGGAATAGGTAGGGCAATGAAAGGCATGTCAGTGGAGTTAAACCAAACCTCACTGAATGCCAGCGAAAGTCATTTTTTAAAAGGTACATGCTATCTGCTCAGATACAGCTAACAGCTAACAAATACAAATGCAAAAATAACAGATCTCTACTGGGCTCCAAACCGTGTCTCTACACTCATCTTCTGCATCTTCTCCCATAGTCGACATCCAAATAGTTAGAAGTTTTTTGGGTTTTTTTTTTTTCCATCCAACAAGTGTGCACAGGGGACAGACATCAACCGACCAAATCAGCTTACTCATCCTCAAATGCTGTTTTTATCCCCTTTCTTTCCTCAGTATCAAAACATAACGGTGTTATTGTTCCTATGAGTGTATGTATAGACACAGAAATGACACAATAGGGACTTGTTAGCAAAAAGAAGACATGGCCTCAAACAAGAGGCCTGTCAGAGAGAGAAAAGAGACAGACAGAGGATGAGAATATGAGACAGATAAATGAAGGTCGTCTCTGTGGATGAGGAAGATTTGTGCCTTGTGCCTTGTGATGATACATTAAGGACGGTGAGGATGAAGGCTGCAGGCGGGCGGGG